>NW_010579869.1:114955-126456 GCF_000705375.1 Tinamus guttatus | reverse complement strand
TGACCCAATATGCACACACTAGTGCCGAGTGGTTTAGCTAGGATTGCGATATTCAAAACTGACAATTTTAATTGTATTCTCATGCCTTGCATTTCTCTGACATCTCAGATCACAGGAGTTGGCATTGTCAGGACCGTATGATCATTGCCAGGGCTCTGTAATCAAACCACTGATGTCCCTTGTAGTTTCTATAATTCACCTCTGCTGTAAAACATTACCTTTCTAAACTGGTATCATTTTAAAAGGAAAAGAGGTTAAGGAAATATAGGATCAGGATTTCAAGTGTAAATCTACACATAGTAAACAATAATAATAAAAAAAAATAGCAGGACATTACACAATAAATGGTAAGAGCAGGGTGTGCCCCAAAAATGCAGCTTTTACCCTGGAAATCTTTACTCCCTATCTATTGAAAATGTTCACACAATTTTGTCTACCCATTTCTTTTCATGTGCTAGCTCCTTTTATGCAGTAAAGATAAGCCCCCACTAAAAAGGCAACAGATAAGGGAAATTTTAAAGGCTACTCTATCTATGAGATACACTAGCTTTCTCACGAAGGCAAGATCATACAAAAGAAAGAAAATAAACAGGAAAATAAAAATATGGAAGAAAACTACTGAAATTTTACCATACTGAATGCTTCTAGAGGAAAAGGTTTTCCATTAGGTGCCTTTAACGAATATTCTGGCCTTTTAAAGTAGGTGGATTTCAGTATGCAAAACCATTGATAACCATTTTATTGGCTAATTTCCTAGTTTGTGAAAGTGCACTTTCAATGAAAAGCAAGAAATGACCAATTTGCCAGCCTGTATAAATACATTGCAAGCTTGTAAAAATTGTCCACTTTTTGGAGATGGATTTTGATGCACTCAAATGCAGAGAACAGAGAAGTAAAGTAGGTATTCATGTCAGGACAAAAGGACCAAGTAACAAGGACCAAGAGATATAAATCAAAGTTAAAGCATGGCATCTCAGGAAGGCTTCATTCTAGCTCCCTTCTGCTGTTGCTTCATCATTATTCACTGACTATTTTATGATCTACATTGGTACACATATTCTTTAGTGCCATATTTTGTAATGTATAAATTGTAAAGGAATCAACACAAAAATCTGAAGAAAGGAAATGCAGTCTGGAAGTGAAACACTTTTAAATTCGTACACTCTGTGGTGTCTTTTTTTGCAATTCATAACCGGTTATGCTACTGAAAGTACAAAAAGAAGTGCAATATTCAAGCCAAACTTAAAACAAACAAACATAACCTCAGAATGGTATATGTCATGGGTAACATCCTTGTCCCAGACTGATTTTTCTCTTACGATCCTCACTTGTGCATTGTTGCCTAGCAAAAGGGATTTTCCTTTCTGAATTCTAACCTGCTTCCTGTACCTCTCTCTACTTATTATGCCTACTCTCTGTAAAAATGACCTGTAAACTACACTTCTTAATTGGAGCATGATACTATCTTTTCAAATAAATGTCATAGTTCTCATAATTATTTTCCCTGTTACAAGTTTGAGTAGTTTATTTTTGGAGTATGTTAGCAATTAATATGATTCTAGAACAATGTTTACTGTGTTGGCTGAAGAAAATAAATGAATTCTTTAGCTGAGCAACATATGCAATTAGCAGGCAAGTATGGACTTTGGAAAATTCAGCCAGTAATGGGGCTATTTTAGCATCTTACCTGACTCATCATTTGACTGAACTACTTATAAATATTGCTCACCCTAAGGAAATCAGACATATTCATGGAAAACAGAAAAACAAACAAAATCCAGAATAGAGTGAGTGTAAACTTAATTAAAATTCTGAGGCTGAGGAGGATTTCAGGCACGGTTATCCAAGGTACTTCTATTGTATACAGTGTTCCTTTGACCTCACATACTTTCAAAGTTGTATATCTGCACTTCAGAAGTCTCAGTCTAACCAGAGGAAGGAAAAGAAAATCTGAAAGTATCCATGCTATCATGTAACACTGAATTTTCCTCCACAATATAATGACATGCTCCCTGCACTGTAAATCTTCAGCTAGTACCTCACTGCATGAAGTTCTTTATTAGGATCAGATAAATATGGGGACCAATGTTTTTGAAGTAAAAAAAAAAAAAAAGTAAATATCATAAAAATATTATTTTATATTTTATATATATTATTTTATTTTTCCCAAAAAGTGTAGTTTTATATATTAGCTTTAATCTGGACTGGCATGAAATAACAGTTTTGCAGCTACTTACATTCTCTCTTTTCAAATAAATAAATAAAGAAGGCTCAACTGGCAGCATTCTCAGGTAGAAAAAATCATAATATAAAATATTTTAACTTCCTTCCTGTACCTCCTCCCCTTAACTATGGAAAACACTATAAAAAATACTATTTGAGACTTCCTGACTGTGTAGATGTAACCTTGATCTGTTAAATTACATGGAAGGAATACCTGCAGGAAAGGAAATAAAGTGAGCTGGAGTAAACTGCTAGACTAAAAGACATTTATGTGAAGTACGTGAAACATATTAGGCTTATTATTCTAAGACTCTGCTTAAAATATTTGTTTATATTTTTATATATTCGCAAACTTTTTAGCCTTACTTCTTTCTTGCAGTTCTTACAGAGTTATCTACAAAATGTATCATTCATGAATATTCTGAACTTTCTAGCATTTCTAGCATTTTGAATGCTAGGAAGAGGAAGGTACACAGTGAAAAATAACACTGTTTTTGTCTTTTCCAAACCAACCTGGCCTTGGTGGCTAAAAATCTAATGAATAATTTTATTCTGGTGTTGCTCTACTAGATAAACTGAGTTATGAAATAATCTGTGAGTATTTACATGAGGAAAAAAAATAAAAAAGGTGAATAGACTCAGTATAGATCAGTCACTAGATTCAGCAGTCACTTCTGGGTCCAGTACTGTTCAATTTATTTATCAATGACCTGGATGAAGACATAGAGTGCAATCTAGCAAGTTATCAAATGATACAAAGCTGGGAGGAGTGACTGATGCACCTGAGTGCTATGCTGACATTCAGAGGGACCTGGACAGGCTGGAGAGAGAGAAACCTCATGGGGCTCAACAAAGGTAAATGCAGGGTCCTGCACCCTAAGGAGAAGTAACCCCATGCACAAGGACAGCCTGGGGCTGCCCTGCTGGAAAGCAACTCTGAGGAGAGGATTTGGGAGTCTTGATTGCCAACAAGTTGACCATGAGGCAGCAATGTGGCCTCATGGCCAAAAAGGCCAATGGGATCCTGGCTGCATCAGGAGGAGCATTGCCAGCGAGTCAAGGGAGGGGATCCTGCACCTCTCCTCAGCTCTGGTGAGGCCGCACCTGGAGTATTGTGCGGGGTTCTGGTCTCCCCAGTACAAGAAGTATATGGAGCTACTGAATAGAGTCCAATGTAGGACTACGAAGATGATTAGCAGACAGGAGCATCTGTCCCATGAGGAGAGGCTGAGAAGGCTGGGCCTGTTTAGCCTAGAGAAGTCTGAGAGATGATCTCATGAGTGTATGCAAATATCTTAATGGAGGCTGTCAAGAGCTTCACCCTACTCAGTAGCATCCAACAACAGGATGAGATAACAGCCACAAAGTTTCAATGAAGTATGAGGAAAGCCTTCTTGCCTGTGAGGATGATAGAGCAGTGAAACAGAGAGGCTGTGGAGTCTTCTTCTTTGGAGATCTTCAAAACCCATCTGCACATCACCCTGTGCCACATGCTCTAGGTGATCCTGCTTGAACAGGGGAGTTGGACTAGGTAATCTCTAGAGGTCCCTTCCAAATCTCAGTCATTTTGTAATTCTGTGATTCCTAAGTCAGAAAACATCTTACCATATTTCATAATATTGAAAGAAAGCATATGTATGCTTTTGGAAAAAATGCCCACTATTCTGGTCTACTGGTGTTCACAGGAGTCATATATCCCACAAAGTTTCATAAAGTTCCAAGGCAGCAAAAGAAGAAAGATAATTGTAGAAGGGAAGCAATGTCTGGTGGCAGCAACAACAAATGCACAAGCAATGCATGCATGGGAGTAGATAGAGTGAAGTCCCTGTCAGTGCAGGAAACTCAGACTCCAATTTATATGGCTTTGCATAATAATGGTCAATTCAATAAAATTCTGCCTGTTAATCTACCTCTTCCAAAGCAGTCACTTTTCAGAAAAAGCAGACCAAATCCTCCTCCCTGTTCAGTGATGTTGTCATCTTCTGCTTCTTTAGAGCATCAGCAAAAAACCTTCCTTTGAGTTGATTAAGTCTTCCTCTCAGTGAATTCTCCCCACTGTCCTGTTAGAGCAGAAAAGGAAATCAGATTCATGGTATAAGTACTGAGTCTCAAACAAAGGCCTAGTTTTCATTTTAAAAGACCTGGAGTGAAAGTCATCTTTCTGAAAAACAAAACAAAACACACACACACACACACACACACACACAAAATCAGGCACGGTTATCCAAGGTACTTCTATTGTATACAGTGTTCCTTTGACCTCACATACTTTCAAAGTTGTATATCTGCACTTCAGAAGTCTCAGTCTAACCAGAGGAAGGAAAAGAAAATCTGAAAGTATCCATGCTATCATGTAACACTGAATTTTCCTCCACAATATAATGACATGCTCCCTGCACTGTAAATCTTCAGCTAGTACCTCACTGCATGAAGTTCTTTATTAGGATCAGATAAATATGGGGACCAATGTTTTTGAAGTAAAAAAAAAAAAAAAGTAAATATCATAAATATATTATTTTATATTTTATATATATTATTTTATTTTTCCCAAAAAGTGTAGTTTTATATATTAGCTTTAATCTGGACTGGCATGAAATAACAGTTTTGCAGCTACTTACATTCTCTCTTTTCAAATAAATAAATAAAGAAGGCTCATCTGGCAGCATTCTCAGGTAGAAAAAATCATAATATAAAATATTTTAACTTCCTTCCTGTACCTCCTCCCCTTAACTATGGAAAACACTATAAAAAATACTATTTGAGACTTCCTGACTGTGTAGATGTAACCTTGATCTGTTAAATTACATGGAAGGAATACCTGCAGGAAAGGAAATAAAGTGAGCTGGAGTAAACTGCTAGACTAAAAGACATTTATGTGAAGTACGTGAAACATATTAGGCTTATTATTCTAAGACTCTGCTTAAAATATTTGTTTATATTTTTATATATTCGCAAACTTTTTAGCCTTACTTCTTTCTTGCAGTTCTTACAGAGTTATCTACAAAATGTATCATTCATGAATATTCTGAACTTTCTAGCATTTCTAGCATTTTGAATGCTAGGAAGAGGAAGGTACACAGTGAAAAATAACACTGTTTTTGTCTTTTCCAAACCAACCTGGCCTTGGTGGCTAAAAATCTAATGAATAATTTTATTCTGGTGTTGCTCTACTAGATAAACTGAGTTATGAAATAATCTGTGAGTATTTACATGAGGAAAAAAAATAAAAAAGGTGAATAGACTCAGTATAGATCAGTCACTAGATTCAGCAGTCACTTCTGGGTCCAGTACTGTTCAATTTATTTATCAATGACCTGGATGAAGACATAGAGTGCAATCTAGCAAGTTATCAAATGATACAAAGCTGGGAGGAGTGACTGATGCACCTGAGTGCTATGCTGACATTCAGAGGGACCTGGACAGGCTGGAGAGAGAGAAACCTCATGGGGCTCAACAAAGGTAAATGCAGGGTCCTGCACCCTAAGGAGAAGTAACCCCATGCACAAGGACAGCCTGGGGCTGCCCTGCTGGAAAGCAACTCTGAGGAGAGGATTTGGGAGTCTTGATTGCCAACAAGTTGACCATGAGGCAGCAATGTGGCCTCATGGCCAAAAAGGCCCATGGGATCCTGGCATCCTGGCTGCATCAGGAGGAGCATTGCCAGCGAGTCAAGGGAGGGGATCCTGCACCTCTCCTCAGCTCTGGTGAGGCCGCACCTGGAGTATTGTGCGGGGTTCTGGTCTCCCCAGTACAAGAAGTATATGGAGCTACTGAATAGATTCCAATGTAGGACTACGAAGATGATTAGCAGACAGGAGCATCTGTCCCATGAGGAGAGGCTGAGAAGGCTGGGCCTGTTTAGCCTAGAGAAGTCTGAGAGATGATCTCATGAGTGTATGCAAATATCTTAATGGAGGCTGTCAAGAGCTTCACCCTACTCAGTAGCATCCAACAACAGGATGAGATAACAGCCACAAAGTTTCAATGAAGTATGAGGAAAGCCTTCTTGCCTGTGAGGATGATAGAGCAGTGAAACAGAGAGGCTGTGGAGTCTTCTTCTTTGGAGATCTTCAAAACCCATCTGCACATCACCCTGTGCCACATGCTCTAGGTGATCCTGCTTGAACAGGGGAGTTGGACTAGGTAATCTCTAGAGGTCCCTTCCAAATCTCAGTCATTTTGTAATTCTGTGATTCCTAAGTCAGAAAACATCTTACCATATTTCATAATATTGAAAGAAAGCATATGTATGCTTTTGGAAAAAATGCCCACTATTCTGGTCTACTGGTGTTCACAGGAGTCATATATCCCACAAAGTTTCATAAAGTTCCAAGGCAGCAAAAGAAGAAAGATAATTGTAGAAGGGAAGCAATGTCTGGTGGCAGCAACAACAAATGCACAAGCAATGCATGCATGGGAGTAGATAGAGTGAAGTCCCTGTCAGTGCAGGAAACTCAGACTCCAATTTATATGGCTTTGCATAATAATGGTCAATTCAATAAAATTCTGCCTGTTAATCTACCTCTTCCAAAGCAGTCACTTTTCAGAAAAAGCAGACCAAATCCTCCTCCCTGTTCAGTGATGTTGTCATCTTCTGCTTCTTTAGAGCATCAGCAAAAAACCTTCCTTTGAGTTGATTAAGTCTTCCTCTCAGTGAATTCTCCCCACTGTCCTGTTAGAGCAGAAAAGGAAATCAGATTCATGGTATAAGTACTGAGTCTCAAACAAAGGCCTAGTTTTCATTTTAAAAGACCTGGAGTGAAAGTCATCTTTCTGAAAAACAAAACAAAACACACACACACACACACACACACACCCCCAAAAAAAAAAAAAAAAAAAAAAAAGACTGGAGAAAAAAAAAGTAGAAATACTATAAGAATCTTGTCAAGATGTATTGTCTCCTTGTGATACTTCAAGAACTACGTGGTTAGTCAAGAAATTCACTCTCATGCTCCTCTGTGGCTTTCTAAGCAGAAGATTCAGACTTCACTTTTATTGTCTACACCATAATCTTTTTGTCAGCAAGATGTGTCAGTCAATACAGAAATTTGGGTTAAACATATCCTGCTTTCCTTTTTTTATTTACTGTTGTAGGTGAATGCTGAATGCCAAGGGCAGAGTTCTGCTTTTCCACCCCTTCCTAAACTGTCCCAGCACAGGATGCTGAGTTGAGTTGCTCCAAAACTATTAAGAGCACTTGAAAGAGTTAAGTAACTTTACCTCATCTTCTTTGTTATAAATTTCTGTCATTGTTTCTTTGACAGCCATCCAGGCAGACGTTTTTCAAACTTTTTCTTCCATCTCCATCCTATGTGGTTAAATAGGGAAACTTACAATATATCTCTTCTTTGGACATTTTAACTATGACAGTGAGAATGAGTAACAGATTGGCAGGCATATCTTGGTCAGGCAATCAAATCTTAAAATCCCAATCATAAATTACATCAAATTCTGTCCTACAGCCATTAAGTTTTTTCTTCCTTACCTCTATTAAGGAAGCTATTCTATGACCTTCCTCCTCTGACAATTAGAAACCATCTTTTTTTCCAGCCTAAGCATTTTAATAGCCAATTGATACCCATTTGTTCTTGTGCCAACATTGTTCTTCAGCCTGAATCATTCTCCACCTTCCTTCCCTATCTGAACAGGGGAGTAATTATTACTTTAAGCGAAGGTGCTGAGGACGTACAGAGAGTTTCAAATCATTTCTTGCTGAAAATAAACTTCCCTGTTTGCTTTTTGATTTGCTCTTCCAACTCAGCATACCCTGGAGTCCCCCATTTAATAGCGTACTGGTAACTTCCCCTTAACGCTGCACCAATGCACTCACAGGTCCTCTTAGATCTGATAGGAATGTGATGAGCTATGCCTGAAGCCTGAATAAGTTAGAAGGTTGATGAGCTCTGCTTTCTTCTGAAATTTCATGAGCTTTAGGGCTCATGAAACGATTGTGGCTGCCTAGTTTAAAATAGGGCCTGAGAAGAAGAAACATTTGTCATTGGAATTGTTCTGCCTTTTTGAGATTTTGTAAAGTGTTTCAGTACTTGTCTGGAGTCTTGGGCCTCCCCCTTCATAGTCTTCCAATTTTCAAACTTAGTGCTCCCTAATTAAAATCTTGATGGCTTCTGGAAGGGCGGAACAGAGTGAACTCACATTAATCACTGAGCTATTTTATGCAAAAGACAGAGAGGTTGTCCTTTACTGGACAGAGGACAACATTAAATCAGTAAACCCGAGTCTGATAAAATTTTCCTTAATATGAGAGAAAGAAGAGACAATATAGTACTTGACCTTTTCATCTAAATAAAGTCCATGCAAAGCAGTGTTATATTAGATGTGTTTAGGCCTAAGGAAATTGCTATTTCCCTATATAGGCACTTCTTCATGGCATGCAACAGCTAAATGTATTGTGCTGTTCTGTCATCTAGTTTCTATGTATTCTGTTTCTAAGCATCTACTTATTTACTCTGGTGTATTACAGAGAAAGCCATGGAGCCTGCCTCAAGGCTGTGCGTGCCTTCAGAAGGTTTCATCTATGCTAAAACACATTTTGGATTTAAAAAAAGCTTCATAAAGTGTATGCTGCTTCCTATAGGGGAAACCGAAGCTTCCTTAGCCCTTGGCCACTATGCCATCCCTAAGGCTTTGTATGGTCAGGTGGGCAATGAATGAAATATTTGTTTCTGGGAGAGGAGGGAGGAAAGTTCCAGATGAACTGAAATGTCATGAAATAAACACATATGATTACCGAGGTTATAAAGACAGAAAATGATTGAGATAAAAAAGGGAGAGGGATGCAAACTAATAATCATTGTCATGTGGATTGTACAACATGGAATTTAGCATGCACACATCAAAAAGAATATGCACACATATTTAGCTTCAAGTTATAGTACAATGGGCTATAGAGTGATACTAACATCCATAAAGCACTCTGATTTCAATCAGCAGTGATATAATACCAGGAGTAAAGAGCATGCCACTTAGACCCAAGGCCCATAATGAGTTGAATCAGCACATCTCTGGGCTGGGACGTCTCCTTCCACAACCTCCCTACACTTAATGAGGAACCTGCATTGACTTCAGTGTACCAGACACCTTATGAAACATTTCAGATGCAAAGCCATCAATGCCACAGATTCTATTTGGATTATACATATAAAAAATGTATAAACTGAAAGTAACCCTGGGGGCACCTCCATGCTATATTAACCTCACATTTCTCTTAAACATCTCCTTCCACCTACATAAAGCACTTGATAAAGCAAGTGCAAATCATTAGAAACATTTCACTACTGAGGAAATGGAAATGAAGAAAAGCGAATTCACAAGTTAGTGGGAGAAATCCCTTAGAATTTAGGTTTCTGTTGCCTTAACTGTGAGGCCTTGTTGCATTTACGTTATCGATGTGTCACTGTGTTACAGTTGGAAATTCTTCAGCCAGACTGTTACTGTACTAAAAGTGCCTACACATCTTTTGCTTTTTGAGAGAATGTGTGTTAGTAATATAAAAATGACCAAGAAGGCCACATCATATAAACCTGGCACCCCATGGGACTAGTATATGTCTCTGAAGTGATGATGGCTAGTTTGCCTTTTCCTAGCATCCAAGACCTATGAACTGTTAAGAGATGGAAAGAGATGCAAAAGAATTAAAAACATGCTGGAGCAGTTTCAGTGGGTGTGACATACATTGTGAATGATGTTGAGAAAACTGGACAACCAGAAAGAAAAAGAAAAAGAAGAAGAAAAAAATGTACATATGTGCAAGCTTTCCTATCTGAACTTTCTGTCATGCATGCCATCAGCACAGGACAAGCACATTCACATCAACTTCTGAGCATCTCAGAAAGATTTTCCTAGCCAAGTTCAGGCATAAAACTCAATCTGAACTCAGTCCTGGTTAACCTGTATTTTTTTCTGCACCAGCCCTGGAAGTGAGTTCACTGAGCTACAAAATGTGACGATTTCTGTGAAGATGCCTTTCAAAATTGCTAAAGATGTTCAGTACTTCTCAGTGAAAGTGAGGAAGACGTTTCCTAGACTCACGATTCTGGAAGCTTTTCTTTTAGCTAATTTGAAAAGAAACAAAATTGGTCTATTTACATTATCTTGAACAGTGATCTTTCACCTCATGAAGCATTGAGAGGCCAAGTCCACACTATTTGGATCCAGAAGCAGTCTGGAAGTGGATGCATGACCTCTTCCTCTTGAGAGCATCTTTATATACACGTTTTCTTTGTTACCTTTCTTCCATTTTTACAAGTGGCTGTGCTGTGTAAACAGGAAAAAGAAGCACAATGTTTTAGCTGTGGCTCAGAATTGCAGAGTTTCCTAGCACTGAGGAAATGACGTGGGTTCAGGTAGCCATTTCCATCCACTATTTTATTTCTTGGTATGCCCCAAGAAATAAAACCCATCAGTCCTCCTGGTGTCACTTTGCAGAGCAGTTGTATTTCAAGATATTTGTGAGTCAGATTTAGCTTTATGACAAATGAAGAAAAAAATATATGTAAATTAAGGGGAAATATCAGTAAGAGAACACCAGCAAAAAGCTAACCAAAATGTTACAAAAGAAAATATAGACTAGTGTGTGCATGTGTGTAGTGTAGAGAAAATTATAACTGCTGTGAACCATCAATGCAGCATTTCCCTCTCAGTGTTCTCAGAAAGGGATAGGTGCGAGATGTAAAACAGAAGACACCACACTTCCATGCTATATTGCTCTCATTTTACAGTGTAATTATGGGTAATGGATTCTTCTCTTTCCCATCTGAACCCACGATCTCTAATTGTAGACACTTCTGCTTGAGGCAGAAGGTGGAGAACCAGAAGTGACTGCAGTTTTGCTAATTACATTTTTTTTATATATCCTGCAAATATTTAATGGGAAAATTTTTACCGCAAAAAAAGGCACATTGTGTAGATACATGCAGAACACTGACACAGGCTTTTCCATCATAGCTAATATGATTCTACTCTCAGAAATGCTGGATTCATAAAATGGACAAAAAGAATTGTAGGTGAGGTAAGCCAGTTAAGTTATACTTGTAAAAATTGGTTTGTCTGTGCAGTATTTGTGAAGAATAGGATTTGGTTACAGATAGTCTGCCATTTATTAAATTCAAAATAATATTCTTTAAAAACTTTTTGAGGATTACATGAAGAAAAATGTTTTCCATAGTTGTTTCTTATAAATAATGGCATTTTTGAAAAGTTTGCTGCACAGCATTGTTGCAGTTCAAATGGCTGCAGCGACCTGGTTCAGGGACGGCACG
>NW_010579869.1:92457-112673 GCF_000705375.1 Tinamus guttatus | reverse complement strand
CAATGTGGTGGACGGCAAATGGCGTTTATTGATGGGTAACAAGGTGTTATATAGCTAGGTTTACAACGTCACATCCGTCTGCTTACACCATAGACTAAACACTATTGGCTATTAGGGGCCCTATCTTTCTGTACAGCACGATATCTTCCGGCCGCCGTTCCCTAATTATCTGCAACACAGCATAAGTCATAAGTGTGTAATAAGATATTTATTGCTAGTTTGAAAAGTGTCATAATCACTATTTATTTTCAGGTTTAAGCAGAGACAGGGTATTCCAAATATTCAAATTGTGCATTTCTGTTTGGATATTTTCCCTAGATCAAATTTAATTATGTTTCTCAGGAATGGTTTTCGTACATAAACTGCTCTTCATAATTTTTTTTCTAATTGTTAAATTATACAGTTATGTGTATTCAGGATTTTTTTAAACTGTGTTCTAAAAGTTCCCATAGTATTTCAGTAAGACTTTTAAAAGCAAAAAGAAGCAAAGAAGAAAAGAGAACAATCAGCTTTCTAAATTCACTTAGTTAGAGAAAAGCTCAGACTACATCGGAAAATGTGAAATGAAGCAGGAGACTTTCAGTGAAACAAAAAGCTGGGAAAGCTGACTGAAACATACACTTGTTTTAATTACATCTCTGATAAAAAAGGCTTATGAGGAGTTGAGAGTGGGAATTATGGTCAAAATGAAAGGAGAAAAGAGTTTCCATTTCTGTTAGTCCAGTTTGGGGCTGGGACTCAAGATATGGAGCATGTGTTCTGGTAAACATCTCTATAAAATACAACAGCTCCAGCGGGAGTGTGAAATGCATAACAACTTACAGCTTTGATCTAAATCTGTCTGAAATAGACTGAAGGCGAAGCTGTTAATACGACACCCGCAATAACTGCTGTAATCAAGATAATGATAGACCAGTATAATATCGAGATGGATTGCTTCTCAGCTGTGGAAAATGGTAAAAGGGGAAGCATGGAAAAATACATACCTACTCTGTACTTACTGATACAGAGAGATGTATAGCTAGATAGCTCAGAGGCATATAGGAGACAATCAACTATAACATACTAAATAAATACTGAAAATATAATATGCAAATAAAGATATGGAATTTGGAGAACTACGTAGTGGCTATCCATTCATTGGATCAAATATAACATCACAGAGTTAAGCCAATAGGCTGCAGTAAGAATAAATTTGACTAGATAGATTTTGTTGTTATTAATTTTCTAATTTTGCCTTTGGGTTAAGTTTTATTGTGTCACGTGTATGTTTTATTGATATGTCTCCAGTAGAATCCCAAATGTGCATCTATGTCAGCGCTTTCATGGATGGCATTAGGGTATGACTTTTATGCCATTTCATTCAGTCATTAAAGGAGTAAGAATTGGTTTTGGACTGCAAAAACTTCATTTTCCATTTTGACAGAGCTGCTCTATCCTGATAGACCTAAAATTCAAACTGGTGCACTTATAGTTTTGTGTTTAATTTTCTGCAATTCTGGCTAATTTAGACCTTTCAGGCAAATTCAGGCTCAGTGTATTGCTGCACAATCAGATTTCACCTTTTCTTACAGTTCATTTCTTCTTGTTCTTTGTTTCTTTGTATCGCTAATTTTGAAGATATGCAATGAATTCAGATTTTCAGCTGCCTGTGGAGGCTAGTCTTTAGGTTATTTTTTCTTTTCTCATCATGACATATTTTTCCTCCTTTCATTTTAGCACTTGTATCATGCTTTTGGATTTCATCACCTATCAGGCATATATATCTTTTTGTCTCCTTTCTAGTACTTGAACATAGTCCACCATCTAACCTGTCTGACAATCTCAAACTTTCCTGATCATATTCCTTAGAGATTATCAATTATCATAAATAAAAAGAAGACAAATGTCTCATACACCTTTCCACTCACACATAACGATAGATTCAGAGTTACTTACAATGAGCATTTGAATCAGGAAAATGTCCCATTCTTAATGGAATCAGACAAAGAAATAAAAGTTGCATGTTCAGGGAGAAATTTCTGAATGTGCTCTAGCAATAAAATATCGTACTTGCATTATTCCTGATAAAAAATGTCTGTCTAGTCAGATTAGATTTTAAATATTAGACCTTTCTACACACAGATTTTTTTTTCTGTTACAATACAATGCTTTAAAATATAACATATTGGTTTTGTATCACATTCACTGCGTCTGTGTTTACAACCTCTTAAACATTTAGAAAACTGAGCCAAATAGAATTGCGGAAAATAGTCAATAGTCAGTTAGTTAAAAGGGCCAGAAAAACCTCATTTCAGAAAAGCAGAACATCTACTGTGTTGGAATTGCTCACCTTTCAAATTTCAGAGTTCACAACGTTGCTTTACCTAGAAAAAAAAAAGCTTTCAGGGTATCAGCTAACATAATATGCAGCTTTTACAAGTAATTTTAATTATTGTTGCAGTATCACACCAGAGCACATTGTCAGTAAACTAGTATGAAAATCAACAGTAATGACACAGGTAATTGGGCTGTTCTGCAATTAGTGACGGTAACACAGTCCATTTTGCAATAACTGTGCTTTAAAACCAAGCGGCAAGTGTGTGGACGTGCATAGAAAATCACTCCTTGTTTCTCTCCTGCACTTGCAGCAAGGCACACAATACAATGTGCAAGTTTTGCATGTGCCTCTCTGCAGGGCTACCCCAAAACACGTGTTCCTTAACACATTAACTCTATCTCCCCAAACAGCTTCAAGAGGTGTGTGGCAAAGGAAACCAAACCAGCGTCTTGTCAACCACCAGGCTGGAAGATCAGGATACTTGCAAACTATACAGATATATAAACACACACACACACACAAACACATATATACATATGTGTGTATATATATATATATGATATACATTTTTTTTATGAGGAATTTCTCTAGCAAATAGTCACTTGTTCTCTTTAACTCTACCCAGCAGTCCTTGTTCTTTTTATACTTACAGCCCTGTAACTTCATTGACTTTAGTGGTGTAATTTCTGTTTACATCTCATTAAGTAAGAGGAAGATTAATTTAAATAGGCTTAAGAACTGAACTGTGAATGACTGTTAGTTTATTTTCTCTTCCCTGTCTTTTCTACTTGTATGTCCAATATTTCTGTACTATTTCTTGCACTATATTTTTAACTTTTTTTTCCCCAAATATTCAATTATTTTAAATTCTTGTGGTTAAGGGCAAAAAATTCTTTCTCCTGATTACTGAAAAGTTGAGCATTACTGACAAGATGGGCCTCTAGTTTTCAAAGTTTAATTTTACAGCTTGGTGTTAGTCTCTCAAGTCTCCTGAAACATTCCCATCTTGATGACATGTTCTTCCTCTGGCAAATGCGTATTGTAAATGTCCATCTGATAGCCAGCAGCTAGTGAGGGGACTAGGCACTTGACAGTCAATGAGAAGCTGTAGGAGTGAAGTTTCTTCATCCTGGAAGAAAGAAGAGGAAGGGGAGATTAAAGCAGAGTATAGGTAAAGGGATCTAGATCCCAAAGCGATGCATTTTTGAGAAGACAGAGTCATAGCATCATTATAGTTGGAAAAGACCTTCAAGATCATCGAGTCCAATCAAGTCAAACCTTTCTCAGCAGTATATGGTGAAAGGAAAAGAGACAAGTGTCACAAGTGACAAAAAAGGGCGATTTGACTGCATATAAAGAGGAAAATAAAAATTGCCAGTGTGTTTCAGATGGGACTGGAGAGGCTTCATGATCTGCATTCTGAAACCTTGACTGGGGAAAGCCCAGAGCAATCTGATTTAAGTTAGTTCTACTTCAGAGGGACCCTGGAGGTCATCTAGATGGATGAACATCTAGGACTAGGTGATCTCCTGAAGTACCTTCCAACCTAAATTATTTTATGTTTCTACTTTTTAATTTGTAGCTGGTTCAAGAGTCACTGCTTGCTCAGTAAACAGCATAAAACTCACTTTGACTGTGGATCTATAATCATTGAAAAAAATGATCACAAAGGCAACCATTTGTTTACTTAAGGAATTGATATTATCAATGACTGAGCCATTTTTATTTCTGTCAGAGAACCATCCAATCCAGTCCAGAGCAGGCAGGCATATTCAATAAAATCAATATAAATATTCCTTTTTTCTTTTTCTGCCCCGCAGTAAATAAAATTAGAGTCTCACTCTTTGTTGTTGTTCTTGTTTTTTTGTAATAGTCTGGCAACCAATGGAAAAATACTGCCTTAATTTGTAGTGCAGTTCAGAATCTCTGTTAAGCAGGCAAAAGAAGACTGATTGTGCAATTTAAACCTTCTGCAAATAATGACACGGAAACATGATGGTAAATGGCAGCACATGAACAAACAATAGATATGTGAATAAGAAAGTAACGAGTGACTGTAACAGCATTAGGCATGTGGCTCAAATGTCCAGTATCTTTAGCTGCTATAAACAGATACAGATTAGCTAGCATCACCTGAGGGCAGGTCTGCAGCTAGTAAAAATTTGAATATACTGTATCTTTATAGTATTACATCTCTACTTAGAGAGGCAGTCTGGCAACGTATTCGCTTATACCAAGAAAAAAAAATAAAAATTTGATTTCCTCACAAAATTTCATGCATGCTGATTCTTGATCAAAAAGAATTATATTGTCACATTCTTTCTGAGAATATATATATTTTTTTCTAGTCAGGCCATCATACAAATGCATAGGATACTATTTTCATGTACTATTTCAAAAGCATCCTCCAAATTAAACTTGTGAAAATGAATGTTAACTTTCTGATGGCAATGAATCAGATATGACAGATGTCAATGGTCAATGGTCAGGTACTTCTGAATAGTTCACATGCTGCTATGCCATAGATGAGCTCAGAAGAGGTGTTCCTTTGGTTGTTTTGGTTTGATTAATGCCAGATAGAACAATTTAACCTTTGCCTTCCTTTAATGATACATTTGGTGCATGTTTAGTATTAAGGTGAGACATTTTCAATGAGAACACTACTTTCAGATGGAAATAAGACAACCGTGTATCTCCAGTCAATATTCTATCCACTGCTATTCTTGCAGTGACTGACATGGGAGAATTCTCTCTAAGAGGTATGAACTAGATATACATGAAGAGAAGGAATCTAGAGAGGGACAAGTGGCACTTCTTCATAGAAAATTATCTGATCAGCTGAGTTATTTCACTACTTGCCCATGTTTAAAATAGGAAAGCTAGAAATGCATAAAATGTTTTTCACTTAATTAAAAAAACAGGAAGAATTGTATCAGTATGGGATATTAATTTCAATATATTTTAATATAAATTTAAAATTTTTATTAAAACATGATAGATTTATTTCCAGGTGTTTTTTAGCTAAGAACATTTAGGTAGCATAAATTGTCTTGAAAAGGTGGTTAAACTGCTTATGATGAAATAGGCAAGCATCTCTTGAGAACAGCTATCTTGCAAAGGTCAGTATAGCTCCATGTATGCAATAAATCATTGTTGCTGAGTGTCATAAAAGACAAAAACATGATTTATTTAGATTCCAATTTTGTGTTAGTGTAATCCTACCTAATTTAAAATGCAGATAATGTACACAAATATGAATAATGTAATTAAGAGTAGTTCTAAGAACAGTAGCATCCTAATTATTAAAAAAAGCAAAATTTCACCATATAATTGGTCTTTTTCATAACCACTTATTTTTTTCCTACTTCTTCAATTGTTATGCAGAAGGCTTAGAAAGCTGTTTAAGGAAAAGAAACATAATCTAATTTTCTTCTATCGAATGGAAAAAAAAATACATATTGCCACAAATTAATGTTTCACCTTAGCTGAGAAAATACACTTCAAATCAGGGCAATCAGGCTCACCTGGATATGGCTGCCACAAAATGCTCAGAGCTCTGCTGGCAGAGACCTGTAAACCTTCAGATCCTCCTTTACTACTTTAGGCAAACTCAGTGAACTTGGCTCAATCAGCAGAGTTATTGCCAAAGTGTTGCCCCACTTTTGTTCTGTTGCTGTCACAGGTCTCACCTGGAGACAACTCAGCAGCTCCATGAAGCAAGAGGGATGGACTTAAAATCTCCTATGGTGCAGAATTTGTCTGGTTTTCCATTCTACTGGAAAGACAAAATCATTCATAAACTACAGGTACACATTATTTTATGTTTCTCTTTAAAATTAGTAATATAAAAGACTAAGAAAGGAACTAGATTTTGAAGATCAGACCAATCACTTGTTAGCACCTGTTAATTGCAGATTTCTGCAAGTTTATCTGTTTGCACAGGAATTTTATGGTTTACCACATTGTCCAAAATGTTGTATACAGAGGTATTGAATGTATAGAACTCTATCAGTGTCCCTATGTATAGCAATATCTGTATCCTTTACCTGCCTAGCTGTATTTATTATAAGGGTCTGCTATGTCTGTAGTGCCAATAACAAGCCACATTCCTGACCGCACTGGGGAAAATGTAAAGATAAATCAAGCTTCTATGGTAATACAGCTGGTTACATCTCTTTGTAAACAGTATGAGTTCTGCCACATGATGCAGCAGTGATGCCAGCAGAAGTGCTTTGGTGTAGATGCGCAGAGCACTTTTTCCTGAAGAGGATGCACCTCTTGTGAAGTGTGTTTTTATTACACCAATTCACTGAGGGTGCAGGTAGTGGACATATATTTACATAGTAAACAGATGGTGTGATATTCTATGTAATTGTCCCAGGCTGCTTGTCATTGTCATTCTGGTGGAGTTTGCTCACCTCACCACTTTGCCATCTGGAGGGATCGCATGAACTCTTCACAAGCTGTTGCAGGCAAGGTCAGCTTATCCGCCTCCAATCCAAAGGCAAGAGATTTGATCTAACTGGTCTTATTTTGCCTGAGTAGATTAGGAAGCATTTGTACAGTCCCTTCTGAGGACATAACAATGGGGAGGTATTGGTGAAAATGGACAGGGAGAGCATTAAGCCAGTCATATGATCTGCTGAGCTTCAGAATGAAAAATCTGTATATGGCTGAAAAATATTTCCTCGGCACACAAACCATACGTCAGTAAAAGAAGCCCTCACTACACATGACCTCAAACCCAAGTGTGGGTAAGTGTGACCAGGGAGACAGGAGCTGTATTACTTATGTAAATTTCTAACTTCAGTTTGTACAGTAGTTCCATAAATTTTTGAACTTCCTTCCTTGCTTCCTTTTCCTTGCTTCCTTTTCCTTGCTTCCTTTTCCTTGCTTCCTTCCTTCCTTTTTGAACTGATTTATTTCTTTGTAGTAGAGATAGTTACCTTACACACCTTATGGCCCTCACATCACACAGCCAAAATTATAATATGTCTTGGACATGCATCTAGAATTTGTTATTACAGTCTCTGGTTTTCACACTGTATGTGTATGTGTATTTCACACTTGGCTAATGCAGCAAAAGGAGCAAATAATCCATTTTAATTTCAGATCTAGCAAACAATAGTTGGGTGACTTTACAGCCCATTTCACAGCCAAAGCTTTTTGTTCAACAACTGTATGTCTTCCTTTACGGGCAAAATTTTATGATAAATTATGATAAGCTATGCCCCTCTGCCTACTTATTTAGTATGACCTAGAGCTATATTCAAGAGCCATTCATCTATAAAATATACTCCTGTGATAAAACTAACAGAACAAAGAAGTGAAACTATGCTCTTTTAAACTCTTTTAAATACCATTTCACACTATGGACTTAAATAGTTTTCTTATGAATTATCACAGGAGATGAAAGCTGCGGAAATCAAACAATGTTACTCAAACTAAGGATACGCCTTAAAAAAAGTACTGTTTTGTCCTTAATGCTTGAATCTCTTTTTGTGATGGATCATTGGGATCTTAGTCAGCAATTCTACTTTTTTAAGGGTTATTCATCTGTTTGTTTAAGCTACTTAAATAAGAATACAAAACCCTGGATATCAGAAAAGTTGCCTAAAAATATCAGATTTTAATATGTCTATATTAATATGTAATAAGAGAAATTAGAGTATTTAGCATATTTTAAAGGTGCATATATTTTCCTGGATTCACCTTGTAACATTACTGTGCCAGTCAAAGACACTAGAACCAGTCTTATGACACATGAATCTTTGCTACAGACTCTTCACAAATTATCACCAGGATAGAATGAATATTATTTCCTGAATATAAATGACTTTTAGGCAGTTATTCAGATTTATAGTGTTTGTTTGATTAAAGCACAGCAGTCAGAAAATAATTCATTCCTTACTGTTAGACTGCTCTTGATGTTTGCTTTGATATTTTCATAGTGCTGAATCCATCCTTTCTGTTTAGAAGACTGTGATTAAGAACTGACCAGTATTCATCTTTTAGCTATTATATCTTGGCCTACTTTGGTGAAATAAGGGTTATGGTCTAACATTATAGTCTAACATATGGGAATGACTTACCCCCTACTTGATCAGCAGCTGTAAGTCTGTGTCACCTCCTGAATATCCTGATAACTCTAAGATTTGATTATCCGTATGGTTTCTGCTCACAATAAGTTTGCATATCTGAGAATGTACAATATGGGAGAATGATACATATTGATGGAAACAAACCCCACCTTTTCAATGATTTAATTGGTTGATCTGTTTATGGTGGTTAATTGATGTTCACTGTAATAACTGTGAACTGTTGTGCTTTCACTTAAACTTCTTTTTCACATTCTGTGACTTTTTTTTTCACAGAAACTTCTGACATAGAGAAACTTTTACTGACCAGCAGAGGTCAGTTCTGATGAGAAAACATACAGACATCCTGTTGCTGTACCCCAGGTAAATTATGCACAGATTTGCACATTCTGTCTTGATCATCACCACTGACAGCTTGCAGTGCAACTGCAGTACTCCTGTCAGTAATGACTGGCTAGACTCTAAGTTAATGTGAGCTAAACTCCTCTGAATGATGTAGAATAACTGCCTATTTCTTTCTACTTCTTCTCATTCTCCTCATTCCTGTCTTGCTCCTAGTCGTCCTTGTCCTTTTCCTTCTCTGTCCTTGTCTTTGTCCTTCTTCTCCTCCTCCGCTTCCTCCTTCTCTTTCTCCTGCTCCTTTTCTGTGACCTTATAAATGCATTCCAATATCACAGAACAACTTAATTGTTATCTTCATTAAGCTTGTCTTTGCAGCCTTCTTGAAATTATCAATGTTCACCCTTATCTGTAGGTCAACATTTTCAACATGGTACTCACTAACAAAAACAAAGTGGTGTTTGAAAAGGGTCAAACACCACAATTTCCGTTAGACAGTCTTTTCCCTGTGAACACCTAGAGTTCCTTCACTGCATACAAAATACGTAATGACAGAACCCCCAATACAATACACTGCAATACAATCTTGAATTAACTGACCTTGCACTTTCTGACTAGAAGACAGACGGGTCACTTCAAAATATAGCATTGATGCGTAGTGACCATGATTGTCTTTCCAAAGTATTTATCACTGTGAACACATTTTCATCAGAAAATAAGAAAATGGTGGGTATGTGCAGCTGTTGTGGATCATTAAGAGTAGACACATAAATGGGCAATCAGTTTTAATTGTAGACATGCCCTTAGGTCTCACTTCATTTCAATTTAACATCAGTTAAGCAAAACTTCAGTTGCAGAGAAGAAAGAAGAACCTTTCTGATGCATTAAATAAATCCTTGGCATCACTGTTTTTGAAGATAAATATTTTCTTTATTTTTTAAAACTAAACCTTCACCATCTGTTCTGCCCTCTAATTGCAAATGCATAATGGAGATAACTCACAAAAGTGTCATAAAAATGAGAACGAAATTATTTAGATCTTTGCTTGTATATCTCCTGGTCTTAATTCTACTCAGAAAACATCTGCTTTATTTTTATCACATATTTCAGACAGTTGGAGAAATTGCTCCCTTGACACAGGGAAATCTCTGCGTGGCTTACTGGAATCCAGGATGCCTCAAAGAACCTGTGTCTCATTCACACAGGCCATCAATTTGGCATCCTTCTTGAACATTTATATGCACTGAGTATATTCTACATATTTTTCTGTAATAGCTGCAGTTATCCATGCTTTATTTTATATTTTGTTCTTTTTTATTTAGTAAGTCAATTGTGAGAATTAGCTGCCTTCAAGAACATCCTCATCTGTGAGAAAATATTAAAACGCAGAAACTAAATAAATTTAGGTTCTCTGATGATTTCACTTAAAAAAAAATATTTAGAGAAGGAAAAAGTGTCTTTTTATTTTTTTTTTCTTTCCAAAGAAAAACAGGCCATAATCTTTTCTGCAGATAGCTATGCATATGGTGTAAAAATCTCTGTGCTATGTTAGAGATGATCTAGGGCTTTAATGCAACCCAAAAGTTTATTTTATATGGTCACAGAGAAAAAATCTCATTACTTTCAGTATCTCATTTTCTCCTTCTCTTAACTAGCATTAGAGCTTGGATAGCTAGTTGACGGACTAGATCAAGAAAGTGAGCTGATTGAAAACTGACCTGGCCAGAAGGACAGATTAATTTTCAGGCAAATAGTTCACAGTCTTTGTTTTGCCACCAGTGACAATTAAGGTATGATTAGCCCAGAAGAAGGAAGAAAGTTAAGTCCATACATTTTGGCAGCAATATACTTTTATTCAGGAGGTAACATCAATAAAAGCGATGAAGTGGCCAAATTACATTGTTCAGCATGGTGTTTCCCACAGAAAATATTCAAAGAAACTTCAAAAACATTTCTCTTTCTAGTCTTATTCTTGAACACACATTTGGAATCAGTTTTTCCGTCCTCAGAGTTCTTATTCTTGCTCCAGAGACAATCCTTTTTTGAGGGATCCAAGGGAATTTCTTCGTGGAGCTTTCTAGATTTGTTTGTTTGTTTTGCTCTTTTTTTTCAATTAAACAACAAATTTTCTATATAGATGTGAACTGTTTACATAACATCAAGGATTTTGTACAGAACATGCTTAAGGTCAGCTAGATAAACAAGATTATAAACCCCTCAAACCCTCTCATTGTCCTTCCCATCTTTAACTTTAGTTGACCTTAAAAGAATATACATTTCTTTGATTTGAAAAGTTACAACCCTCAGGCTATGTTGTTGTTATTGCCAATATTCTCTGAAAGCTAGACAGCTGTGTAGGCGAGAGTCATTAAAACTTAGCACTGAGGTGCTAAGACCTTTTCATTCTCTGTACTTCAAAAGTACACAGTGTGCAGGAATATGATACCTGAAAAGAAAGAAATTTATTTCAATGCATCCTTTAAGAAGCTGCCAATTTCTTTGACTGCTCTTGACTCTGAGGCTACTGGCAAACAGCGAGAAAGAAATGCTTCATAATGAAAATATTCATGGGATTCTTGTTACACATAGTCCAGATTGTGACACAGTAAATTAATCCCTACTGGAAGAACTATGTAGACCTTTCCAAATACTAAACAAGTAATGTTGTCAGAATTTATAAGAGTACATCCAAATTACATTAACCATGACAAAAACGTCAGGGAAGCATGGGACTAATCACCCTACTCGATGCAATTCTCTGCATAATATTACACCCTGCAGCAATGTATTTCTTTAATGCACACAACTTTATATTCATAACCAGACTTCACAGAGTGCTCTAGGTTATTCCAAAGGCTGTTGCAATGTGGAATATAATAGATCTACATAGATGCATTCCTTCTACTATTAGCTTCTCAAACTTTCATGACCATTTCTTCATCTCAGCAGCAGATTTTATTTCTCTATTAATTTATAAAGTTGAAAGGAAGTTACTCCTTTAGAGTGCAGCAGTATGCGAATGCTTTACCACTACAAAGCTCTCATTGACATCATGCCTCACCTTGCTGAAGTTACTGTCTGTCACCAGATAGGGGGGCTTGAGACAAGAGTCTTAAATACACTCACACAGACATGTATGAACACATATATACATATATTTATACATATACATATGTAAATCTCTGCACACTTGGGTTCAAAGATGTTTCTCTTTTTTTGCATTTGTAGAAGGTTCTTTGTGGAATACAGGGGACAGCTTGAATTAGGATTCGTTATCAAAAGAGGTTTTAACTAAAGATGGTAGCATTTAAGAAGGAAAAATATGGTTTCCTTCTCTTGCTCATTATCTACATACATCAGATAATGTGTACTTTAAAAAACATTTTCATGGCCTCATTAATTTTCCATAAAGGCACATAGCTAATGAGCAGAACAATGCTTGAGTCTTACAGAGAAAGTCTACAGATCCAGAAATGTACACCAGCATTAGAATATATTTTGAAATTTGTAATAAACAGTTTACACTTTCCTCATGCTATCATGCTTTCTCATGCTCCTCATGCTTTCCTAAAGCTATCACTGACTTCAACAACCTCTGATTTCCACACAAAGTACAGAGTTGGACACTTGGAATAATATAATATTTGCTGATAAGTCAATGGCCGTATGCTCAGCACCATCCAGGAGCAGGCCTGGATTTATTCCCGAATCTGCGTGCCAGAGTCACGTTCCTCTTGTATGAAGAATGAGATAGATGTTTTGCAAAGTCCAAACATTTATCTGATTAATGTCTGTAGAAGATTTACTCTCTCCCCCAGTATGTTCTGGTTCAAAGACACATATAAAAACACATAAAGAAGGTGGTTAGCTAGAACCATAGCCTCAACTCTGCTGTCCAAATGTTGCACAAATGCATTTGAAAAAAAAAAAAGGTGAATCATGAGCTTAGTGTGATGGGCTTGAGCCCAGCATAGGACAAAGTATTCAGTATTCTTAATGGTATAGAAGAGGTGGCAAAGTTTGCCATACTACAAAACCATCCAGAGTTGTAGACTGAAGACCACTTGTGAATAACTGAGGAAAAGTTTCCAAAGAGTGCCTTTTTTTTTCTAGGGAGCAGGTAATGAAATTCAGCATAGATAAAAATAGGGAAGGAGATGCACACAGCCATTGTGTGTGCAGTGATGGGTGGTGAGACAGTCATTATAATGGCTAGTTCTGTAAAAACGCAGTGTAGTGCTTAGGAGCTGAGAAACAAAATAAATGTCAGGAGCTATTAAGAAAACAATATATCACAGATAACATCATTTTGACACTGTAAAAGTAGATGAAACATCTGCAGTTGGAACAGTGAGTACTGTTTTGATAGCTACTCTTCCAAATAATGTAGTTGGGCAGGAAAGGGTGACAATAATCTAAAACGTGTAGAAAGAATAACTGAAATATTCTTGAAGAAATGTACGATAGAGGCCTATATAAACATGACCAAAATCAAAAAGATGAGCAGAGTATGGGTTGTTCAAAGTCTTACCTTGTATGAGTTATATGGGTCTAGCATGTGACAGGCTAAAAACAGAGAGAAGGAACCCCTAAATGCACTGTCACCCTTTGTCACAAGTTGCTGTGAATGCCTGCGGCCTCTGCCTCACTCGCACTCATATTCATACTCATACTACTACTCATAGTAACTGCACCAAATTTTAGCTTGGAGGAAGTGATTCTTGAATATTAACCTGCTCACTTGGATCACCTTCCTTTTAGAGGCCTTGCACATGGGGTTCCTCCGAGTAGGTCCCTGAAGAGGCCAAAGTTTGTCCTCTTGAAGTCCAGGTTTGCAAGCCTACTTACTGTCCTGCTTCCTCTTTGCAGGATCCTGAACTCAACCCTCTCATGGTCACCATAGCTAAGGCTGTCCCCAACCTTCACATCTCCAGCCAATACTCCTTTATTTGTTAGTACCAGGTCCAGCAGCAGTCCTCCTCTCATTAGCTCCTCCACAACCTGCGTCAAAAAGTTATAATCAGTGCTCTGCAAGAACCTCTGCTGTTTGTGTCTAACTGTGTTGTCTTTCCAGCAGATAGATCCCAGGTTGGTTGAAGTCCCCTATAATAATTAGTGCCTATGATTATGAGGCTATTTCCAGAAGCCAGTAGAGGGCCTCATCATCATCTTTCTGATCTGGTGGCCTGTAATAAACACCCATAAAGTATGTTCTGATTTAAAATACTACTACAATTATTAATAAACATGACTGAAAAGCACGTAATCACACTGCAAAAGGAAAGGAAGTAAGAAAGAAAGAGCTAAATGCTTGCTATGGACCATTCACATTGCAATGCTAAGATTCAGAAGCTGACTCTTCATGAACAGAATGAATTACTCATCAGTGTTCTCCTGGTGCGTTTATTATGTCTTACACTACACAAAATCTTAAAAGTTAGCACAAGTGTGTTTTTTTGTTTATTAGTTTGTGGTTTTTTGTTGTTTTGTTTTGTTTTTCTCAAAGGCGTTCTTAGATATCCTTAGTGCTGGGTTGATTTCATGTCAGTACAAAGTCCTTTAAATCGTTTTTTATGCATTAAATCTATCAGGTGACACATTCTATTGAACAGGCTCAGACAAGTGTGGTTGGATTTGTTAGTTTTGCCATGGTGTACAATGAGGTTTTTATATGCCACATTTCACAGGAACATCAGTGGAAAGGAATGTAGGAAAGGTTTTTAATGAAGAGGAAACATTTTCAAAACAGAGATGTCTGTCTCTGAAGTCCTCCTCTTTCTTCATGTAGATCTGGACTTGGTTCACAGTTCATGAATAGCAGTGGTTCAGAATGCCAATCCTCCTTCATTGCTAGTGTTTGTCCTCTCTGATTTTTAGAAATGTTGATTACTTTCCACATTTCCAGATAGCACTCTTTGCTGCCTAGATATTAAATCAGAGTTATTAGTAAATTTTGATAGAATCTCGAATTTAGATGCAATCTTCATGCAACCTTCAACACAGTGTGAAGCAAACATGCAATCTTCAACACAGTGTGAAGTAAATCATATATTTATTGAATAACTCAGAGTAGAAAGGATTCAGGAGATCATTTGGTCCAGCTGTTCTCCTGATGATAAGGCCAAGTTGGAAATTTGGTCAGGGCCATGCCTAAAGATGATACAACATCTTGAAGGAGGCATAATTTTCATGGTTGTTGGTATTCGCACTATATTTACCTGTGCATGCAAACATGAAAATTTTATCTGCATTTTATCCCTGTGGTTGATTTTTCAAAAAGATAGCTACTAAGAGGCCAATTAATAGAATCATAGATTCACAGAATCATAATGGTTGGAAAAGGCCTTCAAGATCATCAAGTCCGACTTTAAGACCTTCAATACCATGCCCGTTAAAACATGTCCCTAAGCACCTCATCTGCACGTTTCTTCAACATGCCAGGGATGGTGACTTCTTTGGGCAGCTTATTCCAATGCCTGAGTACTCTCTATGTGTAGGAATTTTTCCTAATGTCTAACCTGAACCTCCCTTGGCACAACTTGAGGACATTTCCTCTTATCCCATTTCTGTTAGTTATTTTGGAGAAGAGATCGACCTTCGCCTCTCTACAGCCTCCTTTCAGGAAGTTGTAGAGTGTGATAAGATCTCCCTTGAGCATCCTCTTCTCCAGACTAAATAACCCCGGCTCCCTCAGCTGCAACTCATAAGGTCTCAGCTCCAGCCCCTTCACCAGCTTTGTTGCCCTTCTCCGGACACGCTCCAGCACCTCAATGTCTTTCTTGCAGTGAGGGTCTCAAAACTGAACACAGTATTAGGTACAGCCTCACTAGCACTGAGTACAGAGGGACAATTACTTCCCTGGTCCTGCTGGCTACGCTATTTCCGATACAAGCCAGGAGGCCATTGGCCACCTTGGCCCCCTGTGCACACTGCTGGCTCATATTCAGTGGGCTGTCAACCAACCATCTCAGCTCCTTTTCTGCCGTACAGCTCTCCAGCCACTCTGTAAATGTACACCTTAATATATGGTATACACCTTAACATACACCACTTTAAGGAGCTGAAGCTAAAATAACTAGCTACCAGTGATAAGATTTTGTTCTAATGGGGAGTGATGTCAAGTACAAATATTTAAAGGTATTTAGTTTAGAAAGGAAAAGAATACTTGAAATACTGAATAACCTTTATGAGAAACAACTATCTCTAAGAATGGTTACAGGTTTATGCCGAAAACTTGAGGATCATTTCTCGTCAGGTTATTTCTTTGTGCTAACAGGACCTTGTTATTCGCTTTCTTTCTTGAAAGAAAATGAAATGCCAAAATCTATGTCTCTATATACCACCTATATACATATTTACATGCATGTGTTCAGGGAGAGAGAGGGGGGAGAGACAAAACGCAAGCTCTTACTGAAAAAGCATATGAAGATACTGTTTGAAATTTTTATTGATGTAAGCAACTTTTTCAGTATAATTTCTATAACCAGCACGATTAAAATGTTGCATTATTCACAAAGGGACAGTATGTCCATATACCTACAATATCTATGAAGCAATGACTTGTAATGACTTGTAAGTCTATGTAATTTTTTAATTAATAAACAAATTATTTAACATACGGTAATGTAAATGTAACGGTTTAAAAGATAACCAACTTTGTCTAAAGTTATTGCATTCCTTACTGATATTGCAATATTAAAGACTGATTCTCATCATGAAATTAGCTAGAAATTCAGATTTACATTTGATTCTTATATGATGTGATATATTAACCATATATCATATCTATGCTTGAGGTGTATAAAGTTTGTATCTCCTAGATAGAATAGTTCTCTGCATATTGTTTTGAAATTAAAAAACAAACAAACAAAACCAATAGATGAGAACCATGTTTTCCACCTTGTGGCTGTTACTGCATGCAGACCCACACACACCCCACCATAGGTGCTTTTGATATGTAAACAAAATATTGTTGTGGTTACTATGAACTCTTTGCCTTATTTAATATGTTGAACTGTTTTGACAGGTCTTTTGTATATTGCGAGGCTAGTTCAATTTTGATTTTGTACTATGAAAGAAGGAATCTAAACAAATTGACCTCAATATATCTGTAGGGACAGAGAGGACACACCCCTGAATTCCCTATGATCATTAGAGCATTCTTGGACTTATTCCTCATTTGTGGAGCACAAAAGTGGTGCTGATTGTTGATGACGATCCTATTTTAATGGTTAGATCTCTGCACATCCTTGTAAACACAGAATATTTCAAGGGACTTGAAAGAATGAAGTGTCTTTTGCTTCTCTTATTCCCTTATACAAACTCCCATTACTCTGAGGTTTCTAGTGATATGTCCACAGTTCAATATCTGTACCTTTCAGTAAGAACAAGAAAAATCCCATCAGCTCCAAATTGTTGTTATGTCTCTCAAGAAGAGAAGACAAAATGCGCCATCTTCTGCTTCTAGGTTTTGAATCACATAAAAGTGAAAATGAGAAAGAAAGATATGTTTTCAGAGGTGAAAAGAAAGAAAAGAAAGAAAAATAACTCTTAGAAGCGTACATGTTATGTCTTATCTTTTGTTTACATCATGGTGTTTTTTTTTTTTTTTCCCTAGGCCTTCTGCTTGGAACAGGATTCACTTTGGGAATAATTTTCCAGAACCACTCATGCAATTTGAAAGCAGTGTCTTTTAGTGAGACTCTTAAAATTTCTCTATCCCCTCTCCACACCCGGCAGCACACTTACTGTTGAAGTTGTAGCAGATGGAGGGAAAGCAGAAAACATGTTGGGCCACCTCAGAGAACGTGTTGTTTGAAGAGTTTGAAGCTGTCATAGTTGGGAAGGGAGGCTTTGTGCAGACCTGCTGGAAGGAATGTTTCACAAACCACAGCATATCAAAGCAACAGCTAACACACTGATCTCAGAGTATTCAACCAGAAGTATAGATCAATGAAAGACAAAACAAAAACAAGATTCGGAATCCTGCTGTTTTGACAAAATGCTAGAACTATGTATTTTAAAGTTGATTTTTTGGTTTTTAATAATGGGGGTCTAACAATTCAAATATCTCTTCAGAGACAGTGGACCTTGTCACCAGTTTTAAAGGAACAAACTATGAGAGTAAATACAGAAAAGCAGCTGAAAGTTCTGAGTGTGAAGCTTACACATGAAGACTATTGGTTGACTATTGCTAGACCACTATGCCTGATTATTTTTTTTAAAAAACCCACTACATTCAATAGAGATAAATAAATATTTCAAAGGCACATCAGAATAACAGTTCAGTGACTCTGAATTGCTCTGAATTAACTATAATTAGCTTCTAAGCTAAGATAAAGAGAAATTCGAGTTTTGTCATAAATAATACTCTGGGTTTAAAGACCAGATAGTCAGTTTCTTTACTATGATAGTCAGTTTAGTGCTGCATATACTAAATCCTGTTAAACAGAATTGGAAAGTTGGACCAAAACAAAGTATTGTAAAGCTAAGTGTGCATACAATAAAAAAAATATATAGAATGAAATGAAGAAATTCTTTCATCTGATTAAAATGTGGACTCCTGCTTCTCCATGTATGTGAACATTTCATATAAAACACTAAATTATATTGCATCACACTGTTAGTGTAGGCTGTTCCTGGCATCTGTCTCAGGCTAGAGTAATAAGTGTATCAGCAAATTTTGGAGACTTAGAGGCCAAGCAAATGTACTCTGCAAAAGGAACAGCTCTGAACAGCAGCAAGCCTGAGCATGCTGCCACTAAATATCTGAAACTGATTATCATTTCTTGGGAGGTCATAGGTCCCACATCCAGCAGATAGGAAGTGAACTGTAACAGACTCACATTCACTAATGAAGAGAAGAAAAAAGGCTTTACCATGCTTTAGACTATCATCACATTTTCCAGGGAAATAAGAAACTGGCCCAGAAGCATATTCTAGAGGAGCTTGAAAAGTATGTTCTTGTTTTGCTTGGCTTTGAGAAAGTCAAATTTGGGTTTAGGAAGGCAAAGAGTGAATATTCCATTTTGCAGTTATGCCTTATTGCATTTTTTGTTCCCATTTCTTATTTCCAAATAGGCAAGTATCGGACAGAGGTGTACGGTGCTCTGCTGGGAACAGAAGCAATAATGACACACTATCCTTATCTAGGATCACGCACGGGTAGTAACCTGTGAAAGACGTTCATCTTGTATTAGAAAGTTTCTCTTTGAAAATTTATTATACATCTGCCCTATTTATAGGTCTGTCAAATTGATTTTTTATTTTAATTTGAGAGAGATTGTCATGTTTGAAGAGTTCCAAGATGCAGATGTTATGAAAGTGAGTGAATATTTCAATTAAAAATAAAAAAAAAAAGGACACGAAGGAGAATAACCAGAATGGATCTCACATTGTGTATTTTATCCTTCCCATGATATAAGTTTCTTTAGTTAAAAAGACCTCTTCCTCTACATGTCTACAATAAAGTGAAAGTGGATGAAGTAGCTTTAACTGGTGAAAAGTTACGGATGTTTATTGCAGTAACCACACTGGTCATTTGCAACAGCTGCTGTTAATTATACATCTCTTTTCCTTAGCTTATTTTCCTTAAATTCCTATTTATAGTTTTGTCTGCTTTTACTCCTGAGTGCCTGCACATGGAACTCACATAAAAAGGGTTTGGTGGCCGACTGTGAATTAACTTTGCTGCAGATATTCAAAGGAGGGGAAAGAAGCAAATACAATAGAATTTGTAGGTAGGGCTTCCAAAGAGATGAATAGAGCCACAGAAAGTCACATCATTTTTTGAAGGAAGTTCAGACAGATTTAAGATGTAAGTTTATGTCTTATTTCTACTACGTGTAATATTTTATTGAATGTTTATCTCAAATTATGTCATTTCTGTGTACACAGGCACTTAACTTGAAAAATAAGGGTTATACCAAGTAGGGCAGCTTATTGTACTGCTTTTGTACTGCTTCCTAGAAAACAGGAGTGGAGAAGTTGAAGAACTTCAAACTCAATGGCTGGAAAGTCAATAGGTTTTGCATACTGAAGTTGCTTTATAGTTGGGCTAGTATGGTAACAGAAACTTAGGAGATAAGACTTTGAATACCACAAATCCTCACTGTCATGAAAAAAAAAATCACAAGAATTGTTGAGGTTCATGAACACTCTGTTATTAGAAAGTTTTAAAACAGATTGATTTACAATATCAGATTCTTCAGAGGGTTAATTTTACAGTCTGTCTGTGCTTGGGCCTGAAAACAAAATAGATAAAGGGCTTGTTCAGCAATAAAACTAGGTTTGGCGTGAATTAGTGTGACACCTTCAGAAGAGTTAATATTCTTGTGTGAGAACGAGCAATCTAGGCAAGGAAGTCCTTCGTGCTTTAAGAACTAATAACTATGAAATAGGAGCTTTTTTTTTCTCCCTGCTTTTTTGCAAGGGAGAATTTGCATCCTTTGGCCTATCTT
>NW_010579869.1:13746-92438 GCF_000705375.1 Tinamus guttatus | reverse complement strand
TGGTACAGATGATGCCAGTGATTTTGTTGCAACTTACTAAAGTAATTGAGCCCCATGAGAGTCACACGGGGTCCAGAGGAGAAAAAGTCACCGTGCTTGTCTGTCTGCTTTGAGACTTTCTTTTTTTTTTTTTCTCTGTCTACAGTTCAAATAAACTTTTCAAAAGCTGACTCAAAAAATTAAACTAAAACTTTTAAAGCCAGTTAGCTATTGAATTTTGTCCAGTGATTTGTCTGAGGAATTGAAATAGTTCAAAGTGAATAGTTCTGTTATTTTTTTGCTGCTTTAACCTCCATTGAACTACCCTGCTCCTTCTTTTACTTTCAAGATAAGAGTTGTATCTTGAGTTACTTTCAAGGTAAGAGTTATATGTATATAAGTATACATAAATATATATAAAATATATATAAAGATACGTAAATATATATGTATTTAATTTTTGTTATCTAGATGAATTGTTGGGGATTATTTCTTTTCAAACAAATTTTTGAAAACTATCTTTTAGCAATATGTAAAATGCCACAAAACAATTCTTGATCAATTTCCTAAAATTCTTGTTCTAGGAACCAGAATGGAAATCTTCTCGTGAAAGGTATTTCAGTTTTAATTGTTTTATTAAGAGGCTGATGACTGACTTCTGCATTTTTCAGAACCAACTATCTCTTAGGTTTTATTACGCTTCAAAGTAAGGAGTATATAAGATTAAACTTTCTGTAAGTTTGACTGACATTTTATAAAAAAAAATCAGTGATGCATTAGAGTTGTGGTGACTCATTTAAATGATAATTAAAAATGAGTCAAATATCAGGCTATTTAATATTTTATATTGGCAGAATTTTACAGAGGAAAAAAAATGAAGATTATAAAGGGAAAAAGTCTTTTTTACCTAAACTCCCATTTTATGTAAATTTTAGGTAAAAGATTCATTCTGGGGTATTTTTGTTTGTTTGTTGTTTGTTTTATGTGTGTTTAGGCAACCTTAGCAGCCAGTTTCACCATTTAGTTGGACTTAACCTTAGAAGTTTAGCTTTGATCTTCACACAAAAGAATTCCCTCTTGCTGTGAGTTTGTGTGTGTACATTTAAGTGTGTGCATGATATCACTAAAGAAAGTATGGCATTTATTGCACAAGAAAGCAAAACCTATTATAAGCACTACAAGTTTCCTATTTTGTTAAAAAAAAAAGAAAAAAAGAAAAAAGAAATTGCATATTTTAATTTTAGAGTAAACACAGACTGGTGTTTTTCCCAATTTAAATAAATAAATAAATAAAATGCAAATGATTTATAACTTTAACTTACCCCTGCATTACTCTCACAACAAAACTTGACACAGTAAAATCAATTTGCCCACTTCACTAGTATCACTGAATTTCACATTTTGAATTTCTGGTCTGTGTCTTGGGGATACTAACCTTCTCCACATATATCCTCCTTTTTTCCGTCTGTACATCCAGGTTGTACGTTAACTCAGAGAGAGATTGTTCTGTCGATATTTAGTCCACTTTCAGAACACAGAAGGGTGACCTAGGGCTACTGATACATGCGTAAGGAAGGCTAAGATTAACAGTTTGTGCAGAACCCTGGATCACAGAATAATATGAATATTCTCTGTGCTGTGTTACATCTGCAAGATCATCTTCATTTTTGGGCCCCACACTGCAAGAAAGACATTGAAGTACTGGAGCATGTCCAAAGAAGGGCAACGAAGCTGGTGAAGGGGCTGGAGCAAAGACCTCATGAGGAGCGGCCGAGGGAGCTGGAGTTATTTAGCTTGCAGAAGAAGATACTCAGGGGAGACCATATTGTTCTCTACAACTACCTGAAAGGAGGTTGTAGTGAGCTGGGAGTGGGTCTCTTCTCCAAAATAACTACAACTAGGATAAGAAATTGTACTCCAGATATAGGCAAAAAGTGCTGAAAAAAAGACATAGGACCACTTCCCTAAAGTTGGGGCTACAGTTTTGCTGAAACGGCCCAGGATTCTGGTCATGTTCCCTGCTCCAAGGGCATGTTGCTGGCTCATGGACAGTTTGGAGTCCACCAGGACTCCTGTGTCCTTCTCTGCAAGGCTGTTTCTCAGGTCAGTTCCCAGCCTGTGCTGGCACATGGGATAATTGCTCCTATGTGCAGGACTTTGCGTTTGCACTTGTTGAACTATATGACATTCTTCCTGGCCCATTTTTGCAGCCTGGTGAGGTCTGTCTGAATGGCAACACAACCATCTTGTCTATCCTCCCAGTTCTGGAAATAAGAAAAAATTATGTCATCATATGTTTCCTTTTTGTGAAACCAGATACCCAGTAGAATTTTTATTCTTAGGAAGTTTCAAAAACAGAATTTTGAAGTGGCTCTTCTTTGAGAATGCAAAGGGATTAGAAACATTCACAAACCCTGGCCAACACAAATTATTCTGTATATAGTCTTTTGCAATTACTTGAATTTCTAAAAGTTCACCGTTGCATGTCCTAAGAATGGGTGAAAGAGATCTTAGCGATGAAATCATGGTCAGAACAATCAAATTCTCATTCTTCTTTCTCAGAAGTTATATCACTGCACAATGTCACATTCTCAACTGATACAACTCAAAATAGATTTTAATAAAACTATGTTAATTTACAATTACAGAGAATGTGATTTGCTAATTTCTGTAGGCTTACTCTAACTTCAGAAAAAATAAACCCATTGTGTTTGTAAGTTATAGAGGACCAAAGCAGTCTAAATCTGTTTATTACCTCAAAGGCATCATTAAAGACCTAGGCAATATGCTGTAGGACAAATTGAAACAGTTATGCTAGTCAAATGAGTCCCAGTATATTTGGAATCTATTACAAGGGAGTCAGATGACATAAACATTCTGTTTCTCCTATCCAAAAGACTATTAGACAACAGCTGTATTAAAAGTAATTTAAAAGGAGTCCTGTGATTTGAGTGCCTCCAGTATTGTTTCTGTAATTTAGAGCTCTTTTGTAATCTTTCATCAGAAAACACTGATATATCAAGTCTGCAGCTCTTCAGCCAAATGTGACTCCAGGGATTTATTTAAGGAAAGACTTATGAGTCTAAAGTGGAGTTTTATCTTAAGATGATAAACCAACAGAAAGTAGCCAATTTCCAAGTGGCTGGAGATTATTTTTGGAGATATGAAAGAGAGGGTGCCTATTTCAATTCCTTTAGCCTCTTTCATCCCACTACGCTGTGAACTTCTGTCCTGATCCACTATCGGGGGAGGTTTCAATACGATCCCAAGAGCAAGATTTAGACACCAACAGGGTCAAATGCCATACAACCTCGTTAGCTTTATTCTCATAAGTGCCATAGGACAGAGAGAAGAAGAAGAAGGGAAAAAGAAAGAAAGATAAGCAAGCAAGCCAAAGAAATGCAACAAGATTATAGTTACCACCACTACCAGTCCAGCTAAGTGTTGTTTGGCTGCGCTTTGTTCCCTGTTGCAGTTAAGCAGAAAAGGTCACAGTTGTGTTTATCATAGTTACAGTGATACCCCTTAAGCCCACCTTCTGGCTTATTGACTTTGTTGAGATGTGTGCACGAAATGTAAATGTGCTCATCTGTCATTAAAGTTCTCACTGTCAGAGGAGTGCCAGTTGAGTATATTGAAAGAGCAAGTACATCGCTACAGGGATACATCTAACTTTGCAGGCAGAACTGGATATTCAGAGGATATAAGGAAGGAGATTCAGAACTGGTAAAGTGGGAGAGAGAGGAAGACTGTTTGTCAGAGGCACTTGTTACCGAACAAGAGAAGTTGCATGCAAATTTCCCATATTTTAAAACTGTTGCCTGAAGAGTTTACACACTGAACAATGAAAATCTATTTCTACAAAGATCAAAGCAGACATTTTATAAAAATGTTTTTTCACAGAAAGCCTCACCATACTCACTGATTTAGCAGTGCTGACTTGTAACAGACTTGCTATTACAGTAGTAGTCCTGTCTCAAAACAGGAGACTTCAGCCTCTGTGTATTTTCTATTTCGTATATGTGAACTCAATGCTTTATTAAAATATATGTATTTTAACATGAGTATGATACCATTACTATATGGAAAGTCAAAATATCATGAGACTACTGTGTCACCTAACAGAGTTTGGTCAGTAAATATAATTTTGGGATTTTTTCAATCAAATTAATTTTAATTTGAGTATATGATTGCCATTAAATTCTCTACTGACTTGAAAATCTTATATTGATTTTAGTTGTTTAGGTCAGTTCACCTGGACAGCAGTGTTGGCCAGTAAATAAATAGCTGGAAAGCTTGTTTCTCCTCATTTGCCAGTAGATTAACATTTACTCTATGTCAATTTGCTTTTCACATTCTTCAGTATTATTCAATGATCCATTATCAGCAAAATATCAGCTGCCAAATCTCCTCTATTCCATTAATTCTTGAATTAAACAGATCAAAACAAAATTACATCTTTATCATGTCTTTAATATTAAACTTGCCAGACAGATCTGTCACTATAAAAAATAAAATCTCACAGCTTTACTTTTTCATCCCTGTTCATCATGAATATCTGCAACCTGCAAACACAGTCACATCACTGCAGCTCACTGGTTTCATCCTCATTATTGCCTAATAATCATCTTTATTATGTGGTTTGTAGCATTTGGGAATAAAACTAATTTGAAGCAAATGTTTGTGAGCATTTATTGAATTGGAAGTGGATAGCCATGAAACTTCAATCTAAAACAAAGTTAAGCTATTTTAGGGCCGCTAGGTAAGACTCAACTGAAAGAAATTAAGAGTGTAGACACTGTGGAGACTGTCAGTTCGTGACAACTGATGATTTATGATAATTGAGGATTTGGAGGCAAAATTTCTGAAAAGAAAGAATACTTCCATCATAAAATGCATGAGATTTAATTGGGAAAATATTCATAATTCTTATTTTTGTAAGAACAGAACCAAAAGCAAAAATTAAGACAGTACTAAACATAATATGATATAAAGGAATTAACAGAATCACAGAATAGCTGAGGTTGGAAAGCAAGAAAGTTTATACAGACAAGACAGAGCAAAGCCATTCAGTGAGGGAAGCCTCATCTAGAACAGAGATTTGATAAAAATGGTTTTGTAGATGATCTAGAGACCATTCAGTCCAAACCCCCTGCTCCAGCAGGGACACCCAGAGCACGTGGCACAGGGTGGCATCCAGGCAGGTTTGGAAGATCTCCAGAGAAGGAGACTCCACAGCCTCTCTGGGCAGCCTGTGCCAGGGCTCTGTCACCCTCACAGGAAAAAAGTATGCAGAGGAAACATGAAAAGTATCTTTAAATTCATGATAAATTAAGAGAGAAAAGAGGGGGGAAAAAAAGCATCACAGGTCCATTTGTCAATGCACAAAACAGATGAGTCATGAATACCACCTACAAGAATCAGAATATACCACTTTTTTCTCTCTTTTTGAAAAAACAAACCCCCTCACTGTTAGTGACCCATATTTAATTTTAATTTCATTAACAAGATGACCAAAACAAGCAAGATGAAAATTATCACTGTGGTAACCTTGGAGGAAGATGAACTGTATGGGATACTGGTGGTTTTTTTTTTTTTTTTTTCTCTCTCTTTCTTTATGTGGCAGATGTGCTCCTTCCCCAGCTTAACCTGACTTCTCACAGGTAGCCCTGTTCAGGCGTTAACTACCACATTGTCTGATCCTGGTAGTTGCCTTCTTGATTTCTTTCCCCACCCACACATTAATCATCGATAACAGTCCTGATGGTCCTATCCTGACGGGGAGATAAGGCTAACTGTGAGTACACCAGGGAACAGTCATTTCCCAATGGAAAGAATGACTATCAGTCAATCATCTTATCCCATATATAAGGGGACACTCCAAGGGCCAACTGAGCTCTCCTTGCATCTCAGCAGGCTGCACATGGGGATCTAGCCTTGAGCAGGGACGCCTCTCAAGGATACTCCTCGGAGCTGAGAGATCCTAGCCACACTGATTCCTGGTAAGTGACTATAGTGCACCTTTCTCTTTCTGAACTTGTAAACTTTACATTGTAGCTGTGCACAAACCCCTTAGTCATAAACCATTGACCAGGTCTGGGACTAGGGTTGGATCCAGCTGCACCCAGACTCCTCTTAGAAGGAGTCTGGAAAGCAAGGGGGTCCAATCTGAACCTCATGACTCAGCCGGAGGGTGTCCTTGATAATTCTGTGTGTGTCTTGAACCTCCACGCAGTAAATAGTAAGTGACCTTGCCACAGAATCTCGTGAAACCATTGTCATTACCAATAAAACCTATTCCTATTCCTTTCCCATGAGTAAAGTGCATTGTGTCACTCACCCCCACCACCACTCGTTCTGTGACACATTATTATTTCAATAGATAACTAGAGTTGTAGTGACAAATGACAGCAGAAAGTACTTCAATATTGCTACTTACTTTTGAAATAGATTGCAAGCAGGATCTAGGCAGGGGTGGCACGGGGAGAAGAGGAGTGTACAAATAGGATTGTCAGAGTGGTAAAGAAGCAAAAAGAACAGAAAGTTCCATTAGAACTGAAAAACAATCATTTTAGCAGTCTTTGGTAGTCTTGAAGTAACAAGATTTTCTTTTGCTTCAGTTCCAATATGATTACAATAATTACCAAGTCCATCTGTCAACCTAAAGGGAGAATGAGTAGTTTTAGAAAGATTTTCTCTAGTGAGAGAGCTCTGAGCTATTTCAGAGCTCTCTGAAGTTCTGAAAACTGAGGGGGGAACCACAGATACATGGAAATTTCCTCCTTTGCTTTGAGCTGAAACCCTCACTAACATTTTACTTATGGGTAATAGACATCTTTTCTATATCAAGGATAACAAGACATTGCAGTACGCATAGACTTTTCAAAAAGTTTTATTTTAAACAAATAATATCTCATCTATAAAATAGTATTTCAAGTTTCATGGGCTACTAATCTGTTGTGGAGGAAATATTTTCAATTTTTGGACTACATGGATTCCAGGAAGAGTTATTCTAAAATGAAAAATTTATAGCTGCAGAACAAGACAACATCGGCAACCATCAAATACATATAAAAACCATGCAGATGTCTTTGCTGAGATTTGTATTACCTTTTTATTAAGCAACCACCATGATTGTTAGATTATAGATATACCCCAAATGAAACTAGAACAAAATAGTGGGATGTCTCAAGAGCTAAAATCTGAGAGTTGGAAGAAAAAAATACACAGTGATGGCCTTTCTAGAATCATCTACTCTGCAAATCAAGCCTCTTGCCTTTATGTTCTGAATGACTCCAACAAAAGTCTTACTCAAAGATGCAGAGGATTTTTCAGTGGCTTAGCATTCTTTGCATCATTCTTAAATATGCATCCTTTGTCATATTTCTTAATTTACTGAAAGCAATTAGAATATATACTGTATTTTTTGATGCTCCATATGAATCCTTACCATAGCTTAAAGAAAGGAGAGTATTCAGACTGGAACCGTGATTGTACCTTTAGTATCTGCCATCAGTTTCAGGCTGTTGATGTGAAATTCATGACATTCATTGCTAACGAGTCCCTCTTGGTCATCCCAGAATCTATCAGAGGATCAGCTTGAAAAGTATTGTACCACTTTTAGAGTGCTTGGGCCCTTTAGGAAAAAGCAATGTCTAACAAAATGGTGATATCTTTCAGAACCAATTGATTTTCAGTTTGAACTTACATATACATACTAAGTCACTTTTCTAAATTGAGATTCAATGGATTGCTATCAGCAAAATAAACTCAGACCAGAAAACATCTTACGCTGTCTGTTCTGTTCAAATTGGCATGCAGGGGCTTGTTTTTGAGCAACTATCCTTCAGAAATATTCCTATAGTAATAAGCTTAGTGTACTTTTTTCACTAATTCTTTTAAATATCCATAAAAATATGAAATGCCACTTTCCAAGTACTGTTTGCACTATCTGTCAAATGACACTGAAAAAAAATCAAGCATTTTCATGAGCAGTAAGTATTGGAAAATGAATGTGTGCAAATGTCAGGAAATTCCAAACTGTTTTCCCCGAAGCTGCTGCAACCCAGTTATATCACAAATTCATGTTAAAGCATTAAAATTCTAGAGATGAGATAAACAAAACATTGTTTATCAAGGTGATTGTATTACAGATATTTTGGGGGCTATAACTGGATTTTCCGAATTGTGTATGAAAGTAAATCCTTCTGCAATAATCCATACTCTCCAAGGTCTCTTCTTCTGTGGCGGCAAAAGTTAGATGAAGCGCGGAGTAGCCAAAAGGCTACAAAGAAGCAAATAAAGTTTATACAGACAAGACAGAGCAAAGCCATTCAGTGAGGGAAGCGTCATCTAGAATAGGGATGTGATAAAAATGGTTTTGTAGAGTTCTGTCCTAGCTTGGAATCGTATGGAGTCCCACAACTAAGGATAAACTTGAAAAGAAACTTTGGAAATGTATACGTGAATATTGGATGAACTAAGCAGAAGTACAATACTTTATCTCTCAAGGCTTCCTTTTCCAATATGGTCTCTGATCACTTAACTTGATCACATTTTTCACCACCACTTAGACGACTCTTACATGTTGACAGTAGATGTGCCAATCATGTCTGTTATGTTAGTCACTAATGAAAATTAAACACTGTTTTTAGGAAGTTTGACCTCTTATTGATCTTTACAAATGTAAAGGTTCTTACTTGATCTCTGCTAGACATGAAGTTTAACCTCCTTGATCCTGCTGGAGCCTTAACAGCAACCTCAGTAGAAGCCTCTAAATGCAGTGCCATGTGCACTATCTGAACTGCTGTGCAAAGTTCATCTCATCTTGCAGTTCACCTCAACTTTCTGGACAAAAATATATCCCAGCTTCTGCTTCACTGGGTAATCAAGAATATAGTCTTTGAAATTAAAATCAAGAGCTAATTGGTAACAGCCTAGGAAAGACTGTAAATGTACCAACCCCAGAGAGTGGTTAGCATCTTCTGGATGTTGAACACCCTCTCTGAGAGCAAAAATAGACTTCCAGGGCTGGGCAGGTGTTCTCTGAAGTAAGAGTTTGTTATTATTGGTATAGACAGCTCTTCCTGGCTGCAGGACTCTGTTGTACTCAGTTGCCGGAAGATGACTGGAACAAAATGACAAATGCTCCAACTTAAGACACCGTGTTTTGTTTTGTTTTTCCATAGTTCTGTTACTCCCTGCTGTGGAAACTTACCTAACTGTTAGGTTTAGTTGAACAACTATTAATTATGTGAGCAGATATCATCTTTAACATCCATTAAAAAATTATGCTTTTCATTCAGATCTTATGTTAAAGTACCATATGGCTTTCCATGTTTCATGAGTGCTTAACAGCTGAGAATGCAGCCTTCACAATGACATTTTAGCTCATGTTGGTAGCAAATATATGTAAACTGATCCGATTCAAAGTGAACGCCTTTAAGATCTTTTTTGATATATTCACATTGTTTATTTTTATATTACACATTTTAGGTTAATTTAGGTACTACTACTGATAATATATCAAATATATGTTTTTAAAGCTTATATATTGCATTAGTATGAGGGAAAAATGTATTAGTTCACTATTATGACTTAGGGAAAAAAAATCTGAATATGTACCAAACACTGATATGATAGCAACATTTTCAAATGTTCTTTTGCCTGGGGCTGGGAGGATGCATTGTCAAAAGAGAACTTTCCGAAGAGAAAAACTGTATTACTTATTACTGTTTGCTTGCATTTCAGAACTGGAAGGAAGTTAAAAATAAAAGAAGAAAAGAATTAGGGAGGATTTTATTTGACTCTCTCTTTCTTTCAAATTTATTAGAAAACTTACAAAAAGCAATCAAAAACAGTTTTGAAAACAAACTTAATTTTGCTTGAAGCCATGTTGCTGGCTGTTTTTTTTTTCCTTGCTAGGCTCTTTCTTTATCCCTGTTGACAGAGACATCATTTAGAAATAGTGAACATCCATTCTTGAGACCATCTGTTGTCTTTTCACTAATGTTAATATGTGTTAAGAATAAGCTTACCAGAAAAAAGAAGGACTTTAAGAGCAATATAGGATGACCTTTCATCAAACTCTCTTCACTGTAGTGTGGTGTACTGCAGTGTATTATTGATCTAAAAGGACTTCAACAAAAGCTTTTTTTTTTCTTTTTGTAAAGAGAAATATATACAAATACTGAATCCCTGAAGACTTATCAGTATAGTTATTTAAGCAAGGCACACAGCCACCCTCAGGCAAGTGGCAGAGGCAAAACTTTCTAATACTTAGATGTGAATGTAGAAGAGAGAGTGAAAGAAAGAATGTACAAAGCTGAATTCACTGATTCACTCAGCACTCTCTGTGGTATCTATGCTCAAAGCAACCATGTCTTGGGCTTGCCCAGGTGGAACAACATTCAGCCAGACTAACAGTATGACCGTCGGAGAGGAAGAGCTTTGCCAAAAGCCTTCTGAGCCTCTGACATGGCCAAAGACTCCTCTGGAAAACAGCCCAGAAAACAAGCCAAGGCAGATGAATAAAGTTCAGCACTGATAGCAACTATCAGTGCCTCTGAAATGTTCCTGCTATGCATGCTGAGAATGGAAATCTAAAATCCTTCAGAGCAGAAGACTTTTCGAATTTTGCAAGCTATCATAGCTAAGCCTAAAATTAATTTGTGCTCAAAGAACTGTCAGTTATGTACTTAAAGTGTCTTACTTTCCTTTTGTTTAAAATTTATTCTAATCATATTTGTCCCTGATATGTTATAGATACAGAGCAATAGTATCAGAGGCAATCTGCTCTGGAATATGTCCCCGGGCTCTGTTGTATCTTGACTAGCTGTTGCTATTCCAGTCATTTTTTTCTTCTATTCATGTCTCCTAGACTCTTTTTTTCCTTATTTTTCTTTTTCTTTGCCTTGTTTTATTTTTTTTCCTTGCTTGATATTTTCATTAGTAAGACAGTTTCCTTCCTAATAAAGAAATGCAGATTTCCAAAGACTTGTAGAAGCAAGGGTCTGCTCCCTGTCCTCCTAGTCCCATGCTATGTATTATTTGCACATCCAGTTCTCTGGGTTTAAACCATTCTAGGGATAAGCAGATATGCAGACGAGACCCAGGAGTAAGGATGTAAAAGGGACAGAGTTTTATATATGAATGCAGTTCAGTTGGTCCGAAGAATCTGTTTTGCTGCAAAGAAATAAATAAAAAGAGTGACTTAGAACATTACACAGGCAAAGCCTTATGTAGTGGCAGGCACTGATGTAAGTGTAAAGGTTGAAAGACATTTTTTCAACAACGGTGGCTTGATATAGCTAAGGTAATGCAGCAGAAGTTCTGATGGAATTGAGAAATCAGAAGTTCTTTGGTTTCCTTGTCATTTTCATTGTCACCCATATCCTTCCTGTGACAATGCAAATACCATGAAATGAAACATCCAGTTCAAGGACGCTGCCAATATACTTCTAGTCCAGTAGAAGGTTATTTCTCTTATGGCCAAAAAAGTTTGACATATGAATGCTGCAGGAAAAGCAATACTCCTATTTTTTATAGGTAGGTAACATGCTCTGAGCTCAGCATCGAATTAAATAGCTTTGATGTTGAAGAGAGCTGAAATAGACAAGAAAAGAATAAAGACCTATAATCACAGCAATTACACAAAAAGTTGATTCTTGTAGCCTTTCATTGACAAGTCAACTGTTCAAGCTATAACAGAGTAAGTATAAGTATTTTACTACAAAGCAGTCTATGAGTGCTTGTTCTCATATGTCCTTACCCAATGGGTTCATTACAAAGAGAAAAACAGTATACAATTGACATTTTTTTCTTAGGGACTGCAGGGTAGTCATAATCAAGAGCCAAGGCATTTTAACACAGAGCCTAGAAAAATCACAATTTTCTGAAAAATAAGTATTTGGACTTCCATCAGGAAATACAAGTGTATTTGTGTGAGAAGACAGATAATAGGAACTTTTTCCTTCCCAAGACTAAGGTTCCAATTCAAACTAGGAAACCATACTTTCAGAACTGACTGGTTTCACTCCTCTTGGATATTTTTGGGTTCCAGATGACCAACTTATAACAGCCTGCAGATTCCTTCTGTGAATTCAGAGGGTTTGGTCTAGCCTACCTGGACAAAAGCTCTTGGGCTTTCTTTGGCATGTGGATATGCAGTTGGATCTGGACTTGCTTTCTTTCAACTGTAGTTTTTATGCCCCTTCTGTACTTCTGAAGACATTGGTAACTACTAAATGAGATTTACCTCTCTTCCAATACTGACTCACTAATAACCACCAAGATTCATTGCTAATTCATGTGTTTGCAGACCAAAGATTAAAAGCAGCAAAAATTGGAAGGTGAGGCGTACTAGCCAAACAAATTTCCCCCCAAATCATACCTTTCTCTGACAGCTGTCCTTTTAGTCAGGTACTAGGTTGAAGTAGTTTAACTTGCATTTTTATGCTTCTCTCTTAATGTCTAAATATCACTACAATATTTCTTATACTTAGCATTGTTCAGACCCACCAGGTAGCCAAAAGATTAAGAGTTTGAATTAAAACACAGGTGAATAGTTAGAGTTGGGTTTAGATGACTGCTAGGCAATGCCAAACATTCTATGTGCTTGTGGCTATTGTTTCTTTCAGCAGCTCTTTTACAACAACAGATGCTAATTTACACAATCCTCACTTTCTTCCTGCTCAGCTCATTCTCTGTTCTTATTCAGGGGTTGTAACTCCTTCCTTGGCTCAGACTGGGAGGAGATACTATTGCTTACCAACATCTATTGGAATGGCCCATGCTTTCACCTACCACACAAGAAAAACAAGTGCTGTATGGAAACATCAATGAAGAAAGCACTTCCATGGACGCATCTCTCTCATTGTTCAAAAATGCCTGTCGCATTGGATAAACATTTCCAACATAACAGGAGTATTCTTTCTCTTAGGAGTCTACAGTACTATCACCCACAGCAGGATTTTGAGGTGGCTGACCCTCATCAAGGGGAAATCCCATCTACTCCAACTTCCCTGCTCAAGCAGGAACACCTAGAGCACCTGCCACAGGGTGGCATCCAGGCGAGCTGTGAAGATCTCCAGAGAAGGAGATCTCTGGGAGCCTGTTCCAGGGCTCTGTCACCTTCACAGTAAAGAAGTTCTTCCTCACATGGAGATGGAATTGCCTGTGTTTCAGCTTGTACCCGTTACCCCTTGTCCTATCACTAGCCACCACTGAGAAGAGTTTGACTCCATCCTCCCACAACTACTTATACATGTTGACCATATCTCCTCTCAGTCTTCTCTTCCCCAGGCTAAACAAACCCAGCTCACTTAGTCTTTCCTCATAAGACAGATGCTCCAGCCCCTTAATCATTTTTGCTGCTCTACGCTGGACCCTCTCTAGAAGCTCCACATGCCTCTTGTACTGGGGAGCTCAGCACACAATATTCCCCAGGGAGCCCTGGGAAACTGCACGTAATACTACAGATGCGGCCTCACCAGAGCGGAGCAGAGGGGCAGGATCCCCTCCCTTGACCTGCTGGCAATGCTCCTCCTGATGCAGGCCAGGATCCCATTGGCGGTCTTGGCCACAAGGGCACATTGCTGCCTCATGGTTAACTTGTTGTCATCGAGGACTCCCAAATCCCTCTCTGCAGAGCTCCTTTCCAGTAGGTCAACCCCTACTCTGTACTGGTGCCTGGGGTTATTGCTCCCCAGGTGCAGGACCCTGCACTTGTCCTCATCAGGTTCCTCTCTGCCCAACTCTCCATCCTGTCAAGTCCCTCTGAACGGCAGCACAGCCCTTTGGAGTGTCAGCCATTCCACCCAGTTTGGTATCATCGCACAGACTTCACAAAGCTTTATAAAGAACAACTAAAGCAAACAATCCAAGCACTAACTTCAACAATCCTAGGTGATCTGTGTTTTCACAGTATTGCAAGCTACAGTCAAGGGATTACAAGTAAATCCCTTTCACAATTTCTGATAATAGTTATTGAGTTACGTTTATGACAACAGTTTTCTTTTGTCCAGTAACTGCCGCTCTCTCTTCTTTCCGTGACTATATTCCAGCACAGAACTAGTGGAATCATTTCCCACAGCCTTGCTTCTTCAGTGTTATTCTCCTTTGGCAATGTCAGCTAAGTTGAACACATATTCAAATGCTCCTGCCAGCACAACCAATATATTTACTTCTAACTGACAGTTTCATGAAGGCTGCTAGGAAACTTAGCAAGTGTAGCACTACCACCACCAACTACCCTAGCAGAGCTAGCAATGGATGCCTCCTGTCTTATTTGATCTGATTTCACAGTTACTATAACAAGCACAGAAGCCCTATTTACTGTCTTAGTTATCATTTATATGCACCTCATGACTTCAGCGAGTTCAAACCTCCTCCCACAGCATATCTGTTCTGAATTCTCATGCATGAGGACATGCCTTCTGTCCATGAGGACAGTCCTCTGTATTCTATAAACAGCTTTAAATCAAGGAATATTCCCCTATACATAGAGTGTCAGCACAAATATTAGATTGTGACTCTAAAAGGAGTTAAAGCCTCTCTGTCATCCAAGAGGATTCAAACTTGAGAAATCCTTTACCACGGTAAGTTAAGACTGAATACATGGATCACTTGCAAAGGTAAATCATCCTGTGGTTTCAGGAGCCTTAAATTTCACTGCAATTCCTAGGCAGCATAGACATCCCAATAGTAATTTCTAACATCTCTGTATTCTTGGTATTAACCTCATGTGAAAGACAAAATCACATCCAAATGACACTAGAAATAGCAGAACACTTGATTCAGAGCAGAACATGTTTCAAACCGATTCTCACCTTTCTTTGACTTCATCATTGATGAATAATTACACAGGATTATATTTGTCGACAATACATTTGTGTGCATGTCAGCTAATGTGGTTAATTTTTGTGTTTGTTTGTTTCCAATACCCTATCTCTAATGAGTGAAATCAGTCCTGCAGTGGAATCATAGAATCATTATGGTTGGAAAAGACCTTCGAGATTTTGGAGTCCAACTGTAAACCCATGACCACTATACCTGCTAAACCATGTCTCTTGAACACTGCCAGAGACAGTGACCAACACCTCCCTGGGGAGCCTGTCCCAATGTTTCACCACTCTTTCTATGTGGAAATTCGTCCTAATATCTAACGTAAGCCTAAATAATTAAACTTATTACCAGCTTTGCTACAGGAATCATTCTAGCATATCTACAAATTTCATCTCATTTTTTACTCTTAAAATTTTTCTCGTAACTATTCCTCTTCTTCAAAAATTCCAGTTATAGATGTTGCTTTTCTAGACCTGTGATGGTTTGGTAACTCAGAAGCATAATCAGCAGTTTCACATACTAAAAACACATCTGCATTCGTTATTACTCTGACACACAAGAATACTACAAAAACGTAACTCATTACTTAGAATAATTCTTAAAAGAGTTTGGGGACATGCATCACTGCAGCTGTGGCTTTAGCACTGCCTGGTGAAGAGATTTCCGGTTCCTGGTGAGTACTGTGATACCTCTGGACCTTCTCAAGAAGATGAAAGCATTCAAAGAACTTTCGCAAAATAAAAATGTGAAAGGAACATACATATGTCTAGAGGATGGAAAGAGAAAAGTTTATTTTCTTTGCAAGAGTCTTTGGGTCCTGAAAGTCTACATCTACAGAAAGCATTTTAATATTCTTTTCTCCAAGAATGGGGATGGATATGTGAATATTAACCATCTGATGTGGAGTAGCAGAAAAGGTTTGGTCATCTGTAAGGGAAAATATTCCTGTGACAAGTCTTTTAGCTCACAAACCCTGTCTCCAAACAGAGAAAAAGCTCACCCACATGCATGATTTTTTTTTTTTTACTGAAATAGAAAATTTCAACTCAAGGAGCGACTTAGCAGAATACTTCCAGTTTTGGAAGATGGAAGTTTAAGACGGAAATCTGAGATGATAAGTAGTCTTTACTTTTTAGTTTAACCGATTAGTTAGTTAGAGTTAGACTTGAAGAGTGCTTTTAGTGTAATACTTTAAAATTTTTATTTCCTAGGATTTGAGCAGTAGAAAAAAGTCATAGAAGCAGAGCATAGTATAAAAGCGAGTCAAATTAAATGAGAGGTTGACCAGTCTGGAATTAGTAGATCCTACTATATCCAAGTCCCAGGCCTGGAACAGGGTTTCATCTGATTTTCATTACTACCAAGAAGTTCGTTAGAACCAGTTTCATCTCATCTCTAGTGATTTGAAAATTATCCCTGTTACCAGGTTAGCTTTCCTCAATGGTTGATTTTTTTTTTCTATGCTTTCACATCTACAATTGTTAAATTTGTCAAAGAGAGACCAGCACAAAATGAGAAAATTACATTGAACTTATTTTTCTTTTAGGGAAAACAATTTGCTTCTTTCTCATTAATGAAAAACAGACAGCTTCCAACTTGGACAATGAGGTTATTCTGTTTCTGTTTCTTTTGTTTTGCTTAATGATAGAGGAAAAACTCAAATGATCTTTGTGCATTTTGGAAGCAGTCTAATTTCCCAGAAAAACAGCTGTTAATGCCCCAGTGGCAAAACTATTGTATCCATCCATTTACCTGTGGTTAGTTGGAATATGTGAAAGTACATGCTAGGTCTGTATAGGTGATATGTATGATGGCATCCTGTTTTATTTGCCAGTATGAGGTGTGAGCGGAAGGAAGAGACTAGAGAAAACAAAGGCTGGAATTATTCTAATTATGTGTGTGTTGTCCTTGACAGTATGTCTGCTGTCCACATCCTCTGATGATCTGCCATTTATTGGGACCCACATTAACTGACAAGGAGCATCCAGAACACCCTATATTCACTCCACTTCCAAAGATGCGACACTAAGAAACACATGAACAAACAGAAAAAAAGGAAAAAAAAAAAAAAAAAAAAAAAGAAGAGTTTGCCAAGGAATCTTCCTTCTGTAGGAATAGGATTTCACCCTTAATCTTGAGCACAACATTGGACTAAAACCTGGTAACCTTGAAAAGGAAATAAAAAACAAGACACTTTCATGTCTGTGATCCAAAAGGCATTTTTTAACACTAATATCTTTTTGGTGATATACTGAGTTTGGTTTTGAAAAGGCTTTATTTTCAAATCAGAAATGAAAAATAAAATCTTGAAACTGAAATGAAATACAATAAAATATTTGAAAGGTCTTAAGTTGGCGCATCTTGCTGAAAAGGCAGTAGAAAATATGTTTTGAGTGAGAAGGAAAAAAAAGCCTGTTTCTTATGATAAGTTTTCTTGTACCTAAAATACAGAAACTACTCACAACTCAATCTTTCATCAACACAGCAGAAATGATCAAGAAGAATGAATAATAATTGAACATCAGATATTTGTTTTCACAAATATAATATTTGCCAACTAAGTTTCTATTATCGACACTTCTGGCAGACTTTCCTTACTGAATTACAATAGTTTGTCTTACGTGCACTTTGTTAAAAATATTTAAAGGGAAAAGATTAAAAATCTTTCTTCTTTTTCCTCACTGTTGAAAAGATTATTTTCTTAGCACTTATTAGAAGGCAGTGTGTTTTCTAAAAGTTACTCACTTATGAACAGAACAAGATAATAGATCTTTCTGCTGTTAAACTGCTGGGACCACATTAATTTCTGTCAGGTACACTCATGCCAGATATATGATTCTCATTCAGCAGTATTAGTTTACTTTGGTACAAGTCAGCATTATTATATTCTCCTGGGACATAGTATCTACTTCACATATAATTTCAGCAGATTTCCTCAAATTGGTCAACTTCAGCCTTGCTGTTAATCGGAAATGAAGAATATTGCTTTATAACGTGGTTTTCCAAGATTTAATAGTGGCTGGAGCCAATACTATTACTGCAGCTTTCAGTGCAATGATTCAATAACCATAAATCTCTGCAGAAACATTTTTATGTGTTTGGAACATATAGATATTATCATAATCCAAGATCATGCTCCCACTGAACCCAGTCAGCATGTGTTAGTATATTTAGTCTTTGTTCTAAGAATAAAATCAGACTTGACAACAACTCACATTTTGTATAAGTTAATTTTCTGCAGTATTTTTGTTTCCTGCAGGGTGTAGAAATCCTTCTTGAAACTTATGCAAATAAGAATGTCCGGCACTCTCCATATATACGTAAACAGGCTTATGTGGACAAAGGGGTATTTTGTTTATGAAAACTTTTTTGTGGAACTATTGCAAAGTTTATTTCTTATTAGGGCACAAAGATCTGTTAATACGTCGTTTCTATTCCTCTTATCTCTGACCTAAGTATATTTTATTTTTATATAAGATCTGTATAGGTCTAAAGATGAAGATGGCCTTTGAAATTTTCAGAATGCTGATATATTCAGTAATTTCTATGGGAACAACTACTAGATCCTTTTTATGCATTCTTAGGGCTCTGCCAATAGAAGATCAAGCAATCCTGGGTTCTTTCCATAGAAATATCTAACATGCCCTTTAGCTTATTGTTACATTCTCTTCCCTCTCCCTTAATACCTTAGCAATTGCCCCCAACATTTTGACAGTCACAGTCAAATTGATAGTTTGTGGGTTTGGAGTGCAAAATATAGAACATGGAGAAATTTGTGGCCTAGAAATTCAGCTTCATATTTCTTGGCATCTGAGAAGTAGAATGAGTAAGAAAATAAAGTAAGAAGTTAAGGATAAGTATTCACGACTTATTCAAGATTTTCCAGTATGTGAGAGGTGTGTGAAGGCTTACCGAAAGCTTCACTCAGCCTTGCTGGAGAGCTGGTGGGTAACAGATAACTGTAGCAAGCTGAAATAGTAAGCAAAAAATGTTAGGAGTACCTAATGGTGAAGAATAGCTAATGCAGTGGAGCATTGCAAGGAATAACAAAGATTAGACAAACTGAAATCACCTCGTAAGTGGCATCTTAATTCAGATCTTACTGCCTAGCAGGGTGCACAACAGATCCCAGGACCGTAAATATTAATGAATAAGAGGAAAACAAAGCCAGAACTACTATGTACTTAACTGCAGACAGCAGCTGAGCTGTCTTGACACCCCATGTTATCTGCTGATCTGCTGGTTTTTTTTTTCTTTTCCTTAATTGGTTTAACAAACAAGCAATCTCTTATTAATATTTTAAAAGTGGGTAGGAGAAGCTCAATGAAGGCCATGGCAGAAAGGGTAAAGCAGCTGTGACTTGCCTTCACATTGTGGAGGGATACAGGAAGCACAAGAAGTTTGTGAAAACTTACTGCTTGACAAAAAGCATCCAAACTGAAGCATTTCCAAAAAATATTAAGATTCGAGTTCAGGGAATATTTTTCAGATGAGGAAAAAGAGATTGACATTTTCAGGATTATACTCTTTTAGTTCCACTGTGTATGAAAAAAAAAAAAATGTTTGTCTTTATTTCAAAATGCATTACTGAAAGGTCAATCTGAAAGAAAAATATTTTGAAAACTTTACTGCCCTCTTAATCCTCCTAACACTTTTTCCTCCTCTCAGCCACTAAACTGGAAAGCATAAAGAGCAAAAGTGTGCATGTATGTCAGGTGACAATGGACAGTCTGCTAATGCAAAGAAAATGTAAATTTGGCATACAGAATATTAATTCTGAGTCACATGCTCAATATTGAAAAATACAGGGGCTTAAATCTCCATTTTTTTTTGAACTGTGTTAGAACCCTCTTCCCTAAGATAAGATGATTCACTGTATATTAAAATGGTGTCATATTATGCTGGAGACTTTCTCCCAAAGGCAAAAGTAACCTGGATGATTCATGCCTTTATAGTGTCATTTGCATTGTCCTAAGATAGCATATTTTAAGGGAAATGACACTAATGTGAGATGATAGTTAAAATACTGCCAAATATCACCTGCATTTGAACAGTCAGCTCTAAATTAGACTATCGCTTCACCTAGCTTATGATATGATAATTCAACAGCGCTCAATGTGTTCATCCAGCCATAATGGCTGTGGAGGCTCCAAGGCAGTAACGATGGTGATTTTGGAAAACTTTGCATAGGGTCCAGTTCCTATTCCACTTCTTTAGCAGTGCTCTGTTTTTAATATTCCTGGAAATGCTCCTAAGCCATCTGTTCACATGGAGCTGGTCTACTTGTGTTTTTCCTTTCCTCTGACTGGATGGAGCTGTGCTGTGTGCAACTGTATATTTAACTCACAATTTCAGTAGTCCTTGCTCAGGTATTTTGCCATCTAATCTTTCAAGTTCCTTGATGCTATCAATGATGTGAGTTGAGGCTTCAGAATCATGTCTCCCTAGTTATTGCAGTTGTTCCACACATGGTGGGAATTAAAGGTTATCTCTTAAATAGAAAATTATTGAGGGATGGAAAGAGAACAAAAAACTTAACTAGGAAGCTGATAAGTCTCCTGACCATTTTTTCAGTGAAAATTTATGAGGGTGCTTTCAGTTCCTGCCTAATACTATTTACCCGCTGGTAAATAGGCTGCTCTATCACTTGTCAGAGATAGCTTCTGTTTTTGCAGACTGCATCCCACTACATCTCCCTTTTCAAGAATGAAGGATCCTCCAGCCTCAAACACTTCCTCCTTTTTGTGCAGGAACTTTGAAATTGTGATCAAACAAATGAGTCTATGAAATCAGGAGCGTCTCCCTGCCCCGTTGCCACCACTTTCAAGTTATTTTACAGTTTTATTGTGTCATTTCTAGTTACTTGTTGTGGTAGTGAAAAAGGTATACATACAGATGAATGGAAATTTGAATATGAAGCTTATTTTATTATTTTCTCAAATGTCGAGAGAGATGAAATAGGGACCACTGTTAATCTGCATTTATTCATAAGGATGGATGATCATGCAGGCTTACATTTTGTGTCTTTAATGAAATGACTCACCTTAGCTAAGTTATATCCTTTTCTTCTTCTTGGGAACCCGGAGGTTATCATTATTTATTCTTCCCTCCCCTCACAAAAAAGAAAAACCTAATTTGACATGATTTCTTCGGTAGTTAATTAAAAAATGATTGCCTACTAAAATGCATCTACCAGTCAAATAGTTGCTAAATTAAGTCTGAAAATAGGGATGTTTAAATGCATAAGCAAATTTAGCATGCATGTTATTGGCCCATGTGAATGTACTTATGATTTCTGAACAAAATTGTTTTTCTTTTTTTGGGTGTACATAGGAGAGAAATATAGTCAGGCACCTAAGAGTAGAACATTAGAGGGTTTCAGTATACCCATTTAACCTCCTTTGCCCATTTAAGAAGCCCTATTAAAGCATTTACCCTTGTTTCCTCAGCACCAAAGTGAGTGGCAAGAACAAGCCTCATTTGATACTACTTGTCCCTTGAAATGAAAAATGGATCAATTAAGATGATGTATGTAAATGCACTCCTACAGTTATCTGAACAAAAAGACTTCTGAAACTAATACCTGTGGTTCATAATGGTCATATTATGGAGATCCCCATAGACATAAATCCTGTAAGAATAACACTTCTGAATGAAGTAAGTGTATCTGAAGCAAAAGGATGATCAAGGATGACACACTGTTCATCTTGGCCAGTACGGTCTGAAGGACTTAAGTTACAGCTTATATACTTCTTCGATCTCACTTGGTTGGCATCTCTGCAAATGCAGAACATGCAACCTGCTAATGTTATTTCAGAAATGCTGTATAATCATGATACCTAGACGAAGATAAGAAATCACCTTCTGCAGGCCTTTTTCTGTGCAAGCAACTTTCTTTACTCATGTGGGACATTTGGCTCAGAAAGCCAGTCTGTTGGTATGAAGTTATATAGTAAAAGTACCCTTTTTTTCAGATTTGGTAGAGTCTGCTCTACCTTGGTAGAATGCTCAAACTGAAGTTTTGCACTTAGAATCACAGAACAATTCCCATTGGAAGGGATGTCAGGAGGTCTCTAGTTCAACATCCTGCTGGTTATTCGTAAGACAAAGTTGCTTCATGTCAAGTCATGAAGACTCCAAAGACGGAGAGTGCACAACCTCTCTCGGGCTGGAATGCAGTGACATCCCGATGCACAGTTACCTTCCTGTAGGAACCTGATTAGTCATGCTGAAGACTTCACCAGCTGACTGATCTTCCATCCTAACGTAGTGATCTGTGACTATGAAAATTGTCCCCATCAGTTTGAAAAGAAAGTCCTACCTGCCTGAATTCAAGGTCAGAATATTTTTGCTTTGTTTGTTCCTTTTTTTAATCTGCTTTTAACTTCTTTACAATTAAATGTTTAAAGACAAAATAGAACTTAATCTATACTGTGATTTATGTCTAGTATCATTCTTAAGGTGAGTACTCCCACACATCCTGCCTGTGCTACTTTTATCCTTCTTTCCCCTAAATGTTTTATCAATAAGTAATGAGAATTTTTAACCATTTTTATGTCTACAATACTGCTAATTCTATGCTCCTTCTTTCACCTTCCCAAAGGGTTATTAAACAAGTGGTTCTCAAGGTCCTGAAAATCTCTGGTCAGGATATGTATGTGCATTGTCCTAAGTCCACAAAGCAAATTAAGACTTGACACACTCACATCTCTGAGGTAAACTAGAGGAGAGAATATTCTACGAAACAAAACCCAAAGCATATACACATGTATGTACAATTCACCCACCAGGCCATATTACTTTTCAATGAGGTGTCCATTTATAGAAATTCAAAAATTCAAAATCGTTGTAGGTAAGCACTCAAATTAATGGCCTTTGAGTTCAAAAGGAAGTTTCTATTTATGGGGCATATTCACAAACACGCATCTGACAATTTCTAAAACCTTTCGATGTATAATCCCAAACCACACAGATTTCTGGATAGGTCTGTTTGCAGGCTCCGAAGATCCCAAAATAGCTTCAGAATTGTGATTGGGCATGTAGCTTATTTTCCATTTATTCCTGAGCAAGAACATGGATCAAAATTAAGTAAAATAAATAGTCCTGCCCACAGCAGTGAGTAGCAACTACATTCATCATTTAGATAACCAGACTGTCTGCATACTGAAAACCTTCATTCAGACTCAATTTGCATACTCAGTGACATGTTGACATAATGCATTACATTTTGATAGACGTAAGAGTTATCTTACATCAACTCCCACATAAACATGGCTAATTGGAGACCAGTGAGACAGCTAATGCTCAACAGATTAACTTTGTGCAAATGCATTTGTATATAAGCTTTTCACTACCTGACCTCCAATAGATATTTAGCTCAACTGCTTTGATCACTAGCACTTAACAAAAATGCTTTTCTTTCCTTTGAATGTTGGCACATACCCATTTAAACTTCGGATTCTTGACAAATACTTATTTCACCGTGATACGCAATAACACATGCTTAGAAATTAATCATGTGTTGCAGCTCTTTCCTGAAGGCCCACACATATTAATTTAGCTATCACATAGAAGTGGCACTTTCTACCACCCATGGGCGACAGCTAAATATCTGTTAGTTGGACAGACTGTTCTTTCAATTTACCCACTGTATTTTTAAATACCTTTTATAAATTAGGCACTAGTGATGTATCATGATGAACAAGGTACTGTTCCAGATTTTATCCAGCATCCCTTTGCTGGTGTTTGATTGAGTATGTAGTCATGTAACAGCAAGTAGCAACTCGCTGTTATCTTCTGGACAAATATACATCTTCAGCCACAATACTTTGTTCCCCCTGCTAGTGTAAACATTGTGTAAATAGTGCAAATATTGAACCTCTTACTGTTATTGTTAATTTATTGTATTGTATTGTTATTATTGCTATTCTAACCTTCAACCTCCACCTTTACTGGAAATCAGCAAAAGAGTTAAACTGTGCTAGCTGCTTTCCTGCCATCAGGAACACATGGACACATGGATGGAAGTGCCAAGTCCCATAAAAAGTCCAACGTGCTCTACAGGTATGCAGAGGGCACGTGTCTCAGAGACGCCTCAGAGACCCAGTATCCCTATATCTGGGTCTTTAATGTTCTACTGGTGTGGCTACTGTTTATGCCAACTTCATGTTCTTCAGATGGGGGATCTTACTCGGTTTTCTGCTGCCAGGAAGAAAATCTCCTTTCCACCCTCAGATGCAGACACTGTCACTTTTTCCGCAAACTGTGAGAAAGGAGAGGAAGATAGAAGAGCTCAGACAAGCTCTCTGCCCTGTGTTCCCCATACAGTCCTCTGCACTGCAAACAGCCAGGTATCTGTCCCGTCTGCTCACTGCCAAACCCTCCCTCCCACCAGAGCTCCAGCAGAAAGGTCCTCACTGTCGCTGAACACCAGGCCTTGTGCAGCTGGATGGGATCAGGTGGCTGCTCCTGCACAAGGAGCTGTGGGCAGCCCCTGCAGAGCAGCGAGTGAGTGGCAGCAGCCCCCGTGCCCGGCCAGAGCCATGAGCTGCCCTGCGTCCCCAGCCTGGCCCTTCTCTCACCATTGCCTCAGCTCCTTCCTCCACCTCCACCAACCTTCAGGAACGCAGATGCAGCAGGGACCTGGTTCCTCTTCCTTCTTTGTATCATCTTCCTCTGAAGAGGGCTCAGCCTTTTCCCTTCGCTGCTAAAAAAGAAGAATGAGGTGAAGATTCTCCAGGAAGAGCAAGGAGGATGAGGAAATGAAGAGCACTGAGCTCCAAGTCACAGGGAAGCTCCTGTGGAGATGGGCTCGACCAAGGCTCTTTGCTCCCACAGAGCAGCTCCCATGCCCAGGAGGAGGCTCATGCGTGATGCCACAGGCCATCAACATGAGCCTTGGGGCAGGCTGAGGGAGCACCCAGCCAGCAAAAATGAGGAACCCTTGTTCTTTACCAGCTGCCTTTGTCCTCCTGCCATTGCTGCTCCATCTTCGGCAGCATCTGCTGGTGATGAGCAGCATGTCCCCCTGAGGAGAGAAAACACTATGGGCTCAGCATGACCCAATGTGAATCAAGCTGAAAAACCCTTTACTGAACCACAGACGTCCCTTATATACAATTTCCTTTCCCTGTGCGTGCCCCGTACTGTCTGATTGGCTAGAGCCTTTCTTCTCTCTGGTTGATTGTTGTCAGGTCGCGTCCATCTACCCTTAGACCCTTCCTCATTCCACAGGTTTAAGGTGACCTTTGGTCTGCGCTACATGCTTACTCCAGCATCTAGCATGGCTGGTTCATCGGGTGGCCATAGTCCTCCAAGCATGACTCCACAATTTCCCCTTTTTGTTCTTGAATCAGCCAAACCTTCCTTAAGGCTTTTTCAATCATATTAGACACACATTTCAACAAGCAAGGCACAATTAACAGAATACAACACAAAATCAACACCATCGTCTCTGCACTTCTAATTAACGGTTGTAACCATCCCAAAATTCAGAAAGACAGAAAGAGCCACAGACTGGTGAGAGTGGCTGCAGTGAGGGCCGCGCGCGGCGCTCCCGAGCGGAGAAGCCCGGCAGCAGGGCAGCACGGCCTCGCTAAGGGCTGCCCCTGCCTGCCCGTGTGCCCAGGATGCCCTGTCCTCCGTGCACAGCAGGGCAGCTCCCCCAGCCCTCCTGGCACATCTCCCTGCGTGTCCCACTCCCTGCGTGTTCCTGCACTGCCACCGACCACCCATGCACCAGGATCCATCTCACAGTCGTATGGGCCAGCAGGCAACTCTGGTGCCTCCTCGTCAAGGACGGCCATGTCAAGGCCCTACTCGACCTTGTGGATTGGGCCGGGAAGGACAAGGGCTGATAGGAGCCGAGGGGAGCAGCGCTTCAGGGAAGAGATCAGGATGGCGGCTCCCAAGAGCGTCTGGGCAGGGGCTGCGAGAGCCTCATGCCAGGGCTGCCACCGCTCACCACGTCCATGGCATTGGTCAGGCTGCAGGCAGTCGTGCTGCTCTCTTCCTGCTCCAGCTGAAGACCTGGGTCCTCCAGAATCTTCAGGGGTGCCTGAGTGTCCCGGCGCCTCCACTTGGCGAAGCAAGCGCGGAAGGGAAAAGCTGCAAGGCATGCACCAGGCCCAGCCATGAGCAACAGTGCCCATGTGCCCAGCTGAGGCTCTGCAGCTGGGGACACTTTCTTACCCATGCACGAAGAGCCCAGCTCCCTCAGACCGGAGCCAGGGCCATAGTGCCAGGTGTTCCTGAGGCGCTGGGCTGCTCTCTTGCCTGGCACCCAGTCCTTGTCCCCCTGGCATGGCAGCCCCACCACCCCCCCGGAGGAGCGCCTGCTGCCCAGCGTGCAGCAGCGGCCTCTCGCCTCTCCAGCTCCATTTCCACCCTGCCGTGCCTCTGGGGCAGCTGGAAGTGGACAGACTTGCTGGGGTTGTTCCTCCTGCCCTCCGCATGGAGCAGCGCTCAAAGCCACGGGCTCCGTGTCATTAGTGCCACCAGAGCCACTGGACGTGCGAAGTGGCTGGGCCCCGGGACTTTTTTTTTTTGTTGTTATATTTTAAATTTTCACTCTTTTTTTTTTTTTTTTTTGAGAGAGAGAGAGATTATCTCTACACATTCTTTTCAATTTTATTTGAGGTTTTTCTCCCTCTTCTACTGAGTAATACTATTATTTTAATTGTGATTGTCCAATATAGACATGCCTCCTTTCTAGTTAAAGGTAAAATCTTTTATTAGACCAGTTATCTGGGAGAGGAGAGGAAAGCACTGTTCATCTAGTGGATTTGATCCTTTTATCAAGTCAACCAGCCTGTTGAAAAATTTAGACTAGATAAGGAACTGCTTTTTTGTTTTCTTTGCTTTGTCTTGCTTCTCCCAAATTATATTCTGTGGCATTGAATCAATATAGTCATACTCAGAAAAACTTAATGACCAACCTCATGCAGTATTGAGAAACAGTATCACCACTCCGAAGTGCAAAGAGATAAATACGTCAGAGAGTTTAATTGATACCCTGCTCCAGTTGCTGAAGGTCAGTCTCACCAGGCTGGGAGTCTTTCTAAAGAAATTGATCTCTGAATTGCTGAGGCTTGGAGTCACTCCCTTAGAGTGATATTCACAACAGAGGCTAGGTCTGGAAAACCTACCTGCAGTTATTAGGCTTCATACCATTAAAAGAATTAGGGAAAAGATAAGAGGTAAGTCATCATTGTACACTAATGAAGACCTTTCACATTTAAATGCTCAAAGTATTTGAAAGGACAGTCACTGCTCAGTACCAGCCTTGCTTTGTGGCTGGAAGCTCAGAAGCTATGTCCTTGAAGTGGCAATTCTGAAGCAGAAAATGACAATTTGAAGTTCAGAAGGCCACATGGAGAATTCAGGCTCTGCTAATAACTCAGCTGCAGTATCTCCTCAAGGTTTATCCTCCCATCCTTATATGTTCAGCCATGCCTGTCTTTGCAAAGAAGCTGAGGGAGCTGTATTGCCAAAGTCATTACTTCGCTTCAGTGCGAAGGGAATATTCTCTGAATTATGAGAAAAGTATCCTCTAACTGACAGGGCTAGCAGGAGACTCACTGCTCTGTAGAGACCAGTCTTTTGGCATCTGCCTGCAGTTCTGCTCAGGCTCTACTGCTTGTTTTTGCACAGAATTTCTACTTCTAACTTTCAGTAGAAGGCAGAATTTGGCACTTGCTTAGGCTGCTAACCGTACCACCAAGATTGAACCATTTTAAGAACTACTTGCTGAGATGAAATTAGTATGCATAACCAAAATATGATTCCAGTTGATAAAACTGACTGACTTCAGCTCTAGGTACAAGCCTGAATCCCTAGAATCACCTTCCCTGGAAGGTGAAAAATTGTGGAGTATTCTCAAGAATGTCTCTCTGATTTTCATAGCACCTTTTAATTGATGAGGTGACATACTGAAAGAGTTCTTGGAACTCATCATTGCAAAAAGAATCATCATTTGCCTCATTTATAATGTTTATTTTCTTTTCAGGGACACCCTCATAGCCAAATATAGGATTAACACTGTTACTGACTCCTGTTCATAGGCCTGAACCTATGAACATTGTCATTCACAATATGTTGTTCATGATTGTCAGATGAGTATTATCCATCATCCAGATGTGAACCTGAACTTGTTAAAGCTCATCTCACCATGATGGATCTCAGGTATGACTGTCTGTAAAGACACTGCAGATGCTTTAAACCCTGGATGCAGAGGCACTGTGTGTAAAATAGGTGAGAGATCTGCTGTATTGCAATAAAAATTAAACAAAACACCTTTATTACCTGGAATATTCACCCTGCGGAATATTCACACAGTGGACCATTCCATTGGCATTCTCATAAGAATGCAGATAGAAAATGTGTGGATTATAGTGTTAAGCTTACTTTTGAATTATGGTCTCTGGGACAGTTACTATTAAAAGCTGTTGTGGAGGCTGTAAGAACTACAGTACAAAGTAGCTTATTAGTTAGAAATGCTTCCTTTAAAGGATGATATTTTGTGAAAGGCTACAGGCAACCAACATGTTATCAGTGTGTGAGCTTTTTCCTTACAGTCTACTCATTTATGCATGCATTATTGAAAGGTTTACATTTCCTAAGACTTTTTTATTGGGGGGTGGGGACGTGCGGGAGAAGGTGGGAGGATGGTGATACAGGGGCAGAAAGGAAAGTACAGGCCTATTTTACCTAGCTATCCAAGTGTATAGGCAATCTTTGACATCAGGACTATGCCTGTTTTCCCGTCAATGCAGAGACTAAAACAGCAATATTAGGAAAGATTGAATTATCTGCTGCTAAACAGTCCTTACTATATAGGCCTGATATCCAGTATCTTGGTGTCAAAGATAAACCTATGTTTTCAAGGCAGAAGGCAGTCAATATTCCACGTGGGCTTTTTATTTTCTTTGAGAAATATATATATATTCTTTTATTGTTTAGGGTTTGTTTTTTTGCTGTCTGTTACACTGGAATTTTGACCCAATGATAAAGTGTTGAATGACCGGTATCCTGTGAGATGATAAATACCCATTAATGGCCAAAAATAATTGGGTGTATTTGTACAGGTGCTTTGGTTCTGTATGTTGTTAGAGCAACGCTGTATATGTCAGATTGTACATGAGGTTCTTATACATCTGGTATGGTAGTCTCATAACTTAAAATATATGTTTTCCTAAAGCTTGTGGAAATGCAAATCCTAAAACAAAATGCCTATTTTAATCCTATTTTTTTCTCAATACAAATCATGGTTGCTTAATCCTTAGATTCACTCAGTAGATATCTTGTCTCTTTTATATACATTATTCTGCATAAAATGTCTGATGTGAAATGAGAATTTCTTTTTGTAGGTGCACCATTAATTCCACAACACTCTATCTCCTGGAAAAAAGTAAAGAAAATTTGCTTGTGCAAATCATTTCTTATAATAGAAGAGATATCAGAAAGAGTATGCCTTGCTAATGTGTATTTACTTCCAGAATTAGAGGGGGGAAACATGGTGTGTGGTGCATTCCTTTGGCTGCAGAATTGACAGGTGATATTTTATTTTTTTTTAAAAAATAAGGCCAATATTCTGTTCTTTTCAATAACAAAGGGTTAAGACCAAGGATTAAGAATATAAGGGCTAAAGAATTTCTCATTCTGGCAGGATATTATACACCACAATCATAACCAGTCATACATTTATCTCCTGGGCCATCATAACAAATCTCTTGATTTCCTTTTTACCTTCAGTATCCTACCACTAAATCCAAAGCAGAATCGTATCAGCAGCTTTAAAGATCAAATGAGAAGGTCCACTCTGCTATCGCAGGGCCGCAAATCTCAGATGATAAAAAGTTTTGCTTAATTATTAACACAATACCTTGCTGGTGGGATATAAAGAGATAATTCAGGTATAATTGATGGTTGAGTTGCATGTTTCATGTGCCGTCTTGCCAAAATGAGCTGAAGTGAGGAACTGAATACTCTGAGCAGGTTTAAATGGCATTACAGGCTAGGTGAGAGAACACAAATATTGCCAAGGAAGACTTAGAATGGTGAATTCATCTGGCATATGCACATAAAATTTGTGAATTTACAAGCTAAAACAGCCCACCATTCAAATTATTGTGAGTATGCACTACAGTGAGTTCCAGTAAACTTGTGGGGTGTGACACATGTAGCTACAGTCAAGATCAGCTTTGCTTAGACAGACAAGCCTCGGAGCTTTCCAACTTTCTGCTTAGGACCAGCTTTGCATTTTGGAAGCTATTAGAGATAAGAACTGTGACCTTTCCTGTGATTAGAAAACACATTTTTATGTTTACAACAGTATATGTCAAGGGAGAGATGTCTGTTTTTTGAAAAAGTCCTATAGATACCAAGCAGGATATATAAACCACAAGTGCAGTTCAGTTTTCATTTTTTTTTAATGAGTAACTACATTCACAGTTCCTGTCTCAAATACTTGTTCTTTGTTTAAAATTACTCTTCAACCCTATCTTAAATACCAATCTGGTATATGGCAGGTTGGAAAGGTAGTATATGCTAAAGTATGCTGTGGAATTTAGAGATTTAGTTACTTATACAGGTTTTTTTTTTTCCTATTTTTGTTATTATTACTGGCAGAGGAAGCGCTATGCATTTCTTGCAGAATAAGAAATGCATTCAGAACAGGAAAGACAGATGAAATTTCAGTTAATGGCTATTGCAGGAGATAACTTGAAAAAGTGATTGCTTTGCTGATTTGCTGCTAAGTTGAAAATTAGTTATAACTTATTTGCTAAACTCTATTCAGTGTGTGGATCAAACCACTATTATATTAATCCTGGCATTTCCCAAGAAATGTTTGTGATGACTTGTTACTGTTAAGGGGCTGCAACAAAGCTGCCACACTAAATGCTACAGTACTAAATTAGCTGACTAAAATAATGTTATTAATTATCAAAGTCTCAATTTCACAGCACAAGTGTTGATTTCTGTTGACATGAAAGGTTTAAAAACAGAATGGAAGGCCTGAGGAGTATCTAGTATTTAAAATTTATCTCTGGGTTACCAGATAAGTCTTTTCTTTGACCTTGGAGTGCTAGTCCCTATTAATTTTTTGACTCATCAAGTTTCTTTTCAGTCTTTTACTTTGTTGTGTTTGCATGCCCTTTTCTACAAAAAGCTACTTAAGCATATATATGTATATATATATATATATATGTGTGTGTGTGTGTGTGTGTGTGTGTATGTATATGGGGGGGGCATAAATAAGGGATAAATCAGAAACTGTTTCCATGAGAAATAGGTTGGCTTTTGCTTTAGTAGATGCACACGCTAGATCCTCATGATTTTGGTGACTGATTCAATCTTTGTTTTGTTTTTGTTTTAAGAGGGAAAAAAAAAACCCTCCAAACAAATAGATATAAATTAGTGATGATATTTGCCCCCTAGATTTCAACCAATGTTGTCACTATGGAAATCTCGTATTGAATTCACTGTTTTGTACCAAGGTATTCCTCTCTGCTGCTACCCAGGGAAGCCGTGGTTTGGAAACCTTTCCTTCGAGATATTTTAACCTCGTTTTTGAAGCACCTCTGACAACATTGCCCTTAGTATTCTCAGTGTGGTACTTATTCTCCCTCTGATAGTGTCTGAGGAACAGTTTGTAGTGATCTTGTTTATGAAAATGAAGGGAGCTTTAGGGACTCACAGGCATAATTCCATTATCATTTTCTTCTCAGGGATTCATCCAAAAATAAAGGATATTTTAGAGTAAACTCACAGACTATAACAAAGGTAAATCATCAGGAGCCAGAAAATGGGGAATCTGAAGCATTGCACCATCATTCTGTGGCAGGAGATGGAAAAGGACATCAAGAGAAACTACAGCCACGTTTGTCATAGGTGGTTGTACTGGTGCAGTAGTACGGTGAATATCTGTCTGCTGATGTTCTCATAGCAGGTCAACATCAGGGAGATGAAAGGGATGTAAAGCTGCAACTGCTGTTTTCGTGGTCTTAAGAGCCTCCTAATCTATCTTGTTTCAGTGGGTATTGTGAGTGAAATATTCCTGAACAGTTACTCCAGCTCGACACTATCTACATAAATTCTAATGATTTATAGTAGAATTGGTTAGCCTGCTCCCAGGCTAACCAGAAATAGTGAATTCCTACAGTGAATTCCTATGGTGCCATTGTTGCAATTTTAATTCAAATTATTGGTCAAAATCTTCATATATTCATATCTTTATATTGACCAATAATTTGAATTAAAATTGCAATAATCATTCTCAAAAACAGTAAGGAAGAAATTATTTTTCTAAGAGAATCCTTTTAAGGAAGCACAAAATGAAGACTGCAAACCAGACAGACATTAAGAAGAAAAACAACTTTTTATTATTTACTTAGCTGATATTTTCAGTATGACAATAAGAATTAGAATTTAATGAAGTCACATTGAAAAGGTTTAGACTATTTTTATGTCTCTGTAATTGAATTAGCATGCTGAAAGAATAAGTGGATTTCAGAAAGGGGGAAGATATCACTTCAGAAGTGATAAAACAATTTCTCTTTAGAACATGATCAAAGTTTTTTTTTTCACGTGTTCTTGTGAAAAGAATGTCTTTTGAAAATTTTATGCTAGCTTATAAACGAAATATTTCACTGGAATGTAGAGTATAAGAATTTTTTAAAGCTAGCATAGCAACCTACCTCCTTCACTCTCTCTCCCTGTATGTGGATGGAATTTTTTACCAGAAGTATTTCCTTTCAATACAGCTTATGTTGGAAGCAGCAATTGTTTCTTACTCAAAGAATAATGTCAGCAAAAGGGATTTATTAGGGGTTAGTAGATAATTATCTTTTTGAACATGACTTCGCAGAATTTATTTTGTGCCTGTTTCTTGGCACTCACTCTTTCAGACCTTTTTTCTTTTTTAGGTTTCTTTGCTCATGTCAAATAAGGAGAGATGAGGGCAATGCAGGTAACAGAAAACACTTGGTTAGTCTCACATTTGGTGTTTGACAGTATTACGACTTTGGCCCTGAGGCAGTTCAGAAGGTCAAGCCTACATGGTTTAAAACAATTCACCTTCATCTCTTTAAAGAGACAGCCTTGACCATATTGCACAGGCAGCAGAGTGGAAACACGGAGCTGTTGGCACTCACAGGCTCATATGAGAACCAGAAATAGGGACAGGGTGACTCCTAGAAACGCTGTGCTTGGTTTATAGGTGACCTTTGTGGTCATTCTTCTTGCAGCTTCCCATAGTAAATATTCAGGATATTACTATAACATCTGCCTGTGGCTGAGACAACTCTTTGTAGTTGCTGTCTGGGTGCAGAGCTGTAAAAGGCCCCACACAGACACAGACATTTGGCAATAATAGGGACTTTCTTTTGATAGCAAAGTTAGGTGACATTTTATGAGAAGAAGTTATTCTGGCTCTTCAAATATTAATCCAGATTTCTTTGGTCACCTTCTAGGAGACATAAGATCCAGTCCTAAGAGTTCAGATAAATGGAGCTTTAACGTCCTAAGTAAGAAGACGTTTTTGCAAGAAAGTGAATCATGGGAATGTTGAGATCTTGAGTCACTGTGTTCCCAGACTTCCCCAAAATCAAAATTTCTATCCATGTTCACCTAGACACTGAATATTTGTCTGGTTCAGGCATACAGTGAAGACATCTCAGTAGCCTCATATGTATGTGCCCCTCAGCAGAGGTGGCTGTATTGGATCGAATGCTCCTGGAATACCAATATCAGATGCTGTCAAAGGAAAACCTTCCCATCCAGACAGATATTTTAATTTTCTCCTTCTCAAAGCTGCTCTGATGCAGTCATTCCCCTGACTTTTGCGTGCTTCATGACAGAGTGGCTGATGGAGGAAAAGGGGAAAAATTATCATTTTATGTCAGCTCATCACTTCAAGCAACTCGAAGCAAATGAAATAAACATGGGAGGTTAAAAATTCACACTCGCCAGATAGATGGTCACTTTCTGTATTTTACACTCATTTTTAAAAGGCTTATTCATTTCTAATGAATATTTAGTTTAGAGGATACCACCAGTTTCATATTCATATTCAGAATATTACACATTGTTAGTTAGTTAATATTCTCAATATATTTAGTACTGGAGATAATTCCATTTTAGTAATGTGGAAAAAACATATCAGGTCAATGTGCTTGTTTTGAAAAATAGTGTTTTGTTGGCTTTCTCTACCCCTCTTTCCCATCTACCTTTAAAAAGAAAGGCAGCTTGGAGTGGTTTAATGCAAAAGACTCTGATACAATGCAACTGTATAACTGTTTAACGCAATCCCATGGGCTATCAACACGCAGAAACTTAGAAATTCAGAAACAGAGACTCCAAATTATTCTTCTGCTTATGTTTGGAAATAAGGATTGGAAAAAGAAGCCAGGTTCCTAAAACCCAAATAGAGACCAGAGTATCATATGCTTTCTCCTTTGTGGCATTTGTTTTTTACAGTGGATGCTATATATTAAATACAGAGTTGTTCCTACTGCAGGAAACTTAGGAGAAAATGTTTCTTGTATATTGACCTTCATAAGGATTTGACAGAAATAGCAATAGGCAAAGGTTTGCTTGTCTGCCATTCATACTGACCCCATTACACAGATTCACCTTGAACATTAAGAATTAAGCTTATTTTTGGAAACATGAGAGGAAAAAGAACTTGTTATATTTTTAACATAATCGGAATAAGAAACTGTGAGGTAAAGGCTCACAGTACTTCTCAATGTTTTCATATTTAAAGCTCTGTCTTGAAAGAGTGGTAAAAAATTCAGACAGCTGCAAGCAGAAAAGTGAGCAATCACTTATCATTTCTACCTGTTGTTGGTTCCTGATCATTTCCCACAGACAGTAATATAAATCTTGGGGGACAGTACCCCAGTGATCAGCTGCTTTTCATATCATCAGCTATGTTTTGCACACTTTCGGTTACTCTTAGAAAAACTGAACAAAACACATGCCACGCATTTCATTGCAGCTAACTAGAATGCTAAAAAGGTGCACATCCACATTCAAGATAATTATGAAACAGACTCTACTTTATTAATTGCATAGCCAGACTATGCTGTATTAGTTATATAGAATGAGTTACAGACTACTAATGGCATTTTGAGTAGCAAAATGGTTAACAAGTTGTAACCGTACTCCGTAAATAAAAACACAGCTTGAGAACTGGTCTTTTGGCTTCATTTCCTTTCTCCTATTTAACTTTTTTTAGGAAAAGGGTGGTGTATATATATATTATTATATATATATAATTATATATAATGTATGTACATATATATAAATAATAGGATAAGAGGAGCCTTTTGGTTGCTCCAAGGTTAAGCAAGCTTTAGACTGATAAGAGCCAGCCACCTATGTGTTTTTTTTGTGTGTGTGTGTGTGACACTTTCTAATGAAGAAATTGTACTTTTATCTAGGTTTGGGAAGAAAATATCTCTAAATTTAACCAAAGGTTCAGATTTTCTACATTTCTCTCTTTATCATCTTTTTTTTTTTTTTTTTTGTTTTGTATAGCTTTTGGTGAATTAGGTTGGAGTCTGTGTTTTCTGTGCTGGACTTTCTCATGCAAACTTCAAGTCTGAAATCATTAATTTAAATAAAATGGTACAAGCACTATCAAAACTTCATTCTTGAGAGGATAGCATGATAACGTTAGTAACAGTAATAATAATAATGTAATTATAGTAGTGATAATACAGCAGTACCAAAAATTCAGCATGACTTTCTGATTTAGTGTGGTAACCAAGTCAGGGCCTTGAGGATGTATTCGGGGCTTTTATTCTGTCATTCTCTACGTATGCTCACTTTTTTCTAATAAACTTCCCCTCATTGGATTAAAACAGAGATTATCTTCCTATGTGGCAGCAGAGATGATAGGACCTGAGATGTAACTACATTTGGTGCTCCAGTTGGAGAGGTGCTTGGAGCTGGCACTTCTTTCCTCCGTCTCTATTAGACAATGAAACTTCCCATGCACTGAGAGAGCTCAGAGCAAGACAGTGATTTCTGGGTCCAGAAAACTGTTCTGCCTTTTGGAAAGCACTGATAAAAAACACCACAGAAAACCACCTTGAGAAAATAAAGTAAATCTTTCCTGCCTGATTTCACTGGTATTTGTGTTTGCATTCCAGCCTTTGCAAAGACTCAGTAAAATCACCAGAGTGGTCCCACTGCTTAAAATTTAATTGTGAGAATAAAGAAGAGCAAGACTGGGAGCTTGGGCTACCATCTTCTATGAAGCATGAGTGTACAGAGCTCTTTGGCATGTAAAAAAAATGTAGCCTTTGGCCTTCCCTGTTATACAGGCTGCACAAACAGCATGCAGGACTGCTCACAGTCTTGTAATCAAATATTGCTGCTGTAAAAGGAGGGCCACAACTGACAACATGTAAAATAATGCACACTTAGAAGAACATTAGTAGTTTCATTATGCACACACTTTCTACAGAATGCATAATAGAACATCAATTTTACAGTCAGCTTCTTGTGAGTTTACTTTTATCAGGAAAGAATGACCTTCCCTGAATGAAGTAATCAATAAATTAGCAATTTTGAAAATGCCCGATGGCAGTATTCTCTCTTTTTAACAGATTTCTTTGTTTCCACATTTTCAGATAGCAGCAGGCAAAAAAATAAAAAGTGAGCAAAGGAAACCTGACCTTACCTGTCTTAAACATCCTGGTATCTGAGGCTCTGTTATGTTGCACTGGGTCTGATCAGAACTGCAGGTCAGCCAAGGAGATGGTTGTTTCTTGAACTTCAAGCTATAAACTGTATATAAAACTTCAAGTCTGTGGGGTTTTTTTTGGTTGTTTGTTTTTTTCTTCTCTATTCTCTTCAAAGATTTTGATTCAGCTACAAAAGGAACCAAACATCCAAATGGTAAAACATTTAATGTTAATTGGACAATTGATTTTTGAAATAATAAATACTATTGGCCTCATCTGTGATCTGGACTGTGTTTTGCTGAGTAAAACAAAGAGAAAAAGCACAATTGGCATATTATAGGCAGTTGATTTCTGCCTATGATAGTAGTGAGAATTTTATTTTTTATTTCAAAATGTCTGTATTAAAAAGTGAGTCTCTCTATATATTGTACTGTGATAAAACAGTGCTTACCTCCAGGTTCCTTTTTTTTTTTTTTTTTTGTAAGGCCAGCGTACTTCATTAAGAGCAATGCTGCTGTTTGTTGGATACAATAGTATTCTGGCACAGACCTTGAACAAACATGGGTAAAGAAAGCATGTCTTCTCTGAAGAGACTAGAGTCTTGAGGCCTGAAGAGGTAAAATATTTTACCCATCACAGCGACAGAGCAGACTAAAACCCACTTTATTTGATCCACGAATAATTCTTCTTACAGACATTGAATTTCTTGTCTCTCAACGTGAGTGACGTGCTCAACTTCACACTCCCACAGCCTCTTCTCCACTGCCCAGAGGACATTAGGGGAACTGTGGTCACTCGAACAATGAAAATATTTGCTGAATTAAGAGACAAAATTGTCTCATATAATTGGTCCTCTTGCTATCACAGCTCGTTTCCATCTTAGACAAATCACAAAAGAGCAGAGATAATGAAGGTGTGTTAATAAAGACTTCTGTGGGTAAGTATTGCATTGCAGAGTTTAGGATTATCTGGTGTACATATATCTTTTTTCCATAATTTTTTTTAGGCATTAAAGAATTATCAGGGTCTAGATCATTAGTTAATTTCTACAATTTCAATGACAAAATTGTTTTCCCCTAATTTTCATGAGTTAATGGAACTGATCTAAGCATTTTCTGTTGTTTCTCAACAAGATTCAAGAGACCTAATGTGAAAATGCCAGATGACCATTGACATTCAAATACAAGGAAATATATCCTTCCACAATATTTAGTTAGCTGAAGAACTCCTTGCTGTAAATGATGTGGTATGAAAGTTTACATGACCAGTCTATTCAAAAGAAAAAAAAAATCATTTTTAACTGTCAATTACAATGACACTTTCTTTAGTTTGTAAGTTTCAGTGCCTCGAATCTTTGACATTTGTGAGAATGTTCCAGAAAATTACACTTTTTTCTTGCTGTGCACCAATATCATTCCCTGATCATCTACCGTTGGCCAGAATAGGATATCAGAAAGTGGCTACTGAGTTAGGTAGACCTTTTTCTTGAACTGTCAGAGCAACATGTTCATCCCTTGCACTTGTTTTCTGTTAGATAGACGTAAGCATAGTCCTAAGTGTAGTATAACTCAAAACAATATACTTTTAAATACTCAAAATTATATAGTCATATTGCATTATATACTCAAAACCATTCTACTTGGCCTACACTGCAAAGTGGTTTTCCCTTAATGAACTAGTTGAGACTCAAGGTGTACTGTAAGGGTTTATTAGTGGGGGCTGAGGGGAAGGATGTTCAAGTTGGCACTAAAAAGGTGAAAACATATTTGTCTTTTTCAAAAGAGTTTGCCCCCTGACACACACACACAAATAGTTGTGCATCTAATACTACTGTGTAGAATACTACTGTCGTAGTCCGTGTTAAGTTTTCTATCTATCTGTGGTGTCCCAGTATTAGTAAATGACAATGGAAAACAACCTTCCGCTTGTGGTACATATACAGATATTCTGTGCAGACAGCATCATTCTCTGATATCCAACCATCCTAAAAGTAATGGGCTTCCTTTGATGAATATCTAATAAAGGCAGTTTTTAAATTACCTTCCTTCTGCCTAATTCTTTTCTATCATCTACTCTGTTTTTATTTGTTTGGGTGGTTTTGTTGAGGGCTGTAATTATGTAGAAGGGAAGAAGAATGTAGCAATAGCTGAATGTAGCTCGGATAGTCTGAAGTGATGATGGGTGTTGAAACAAGTGTGTTGCCACGTTTGTACAATATATATTATGATTTTCAATATCCTCCTAAGATATAAGGCTTCTAAATTATAATGGAATATTGCTCCTACAGTTGATTAAATTCAACCATTGCTAAATGCTCAGTGACACTAAAATATTATTATGGGATTACCACAAGTTTGAAGTAATATAAAACAGAGCAGAATCCTTCACCTAATTATTAGTTACCAAATGTCATCTCTCATTTCTGAAAGGTAAAATGAGCTTGAGTCTCTGAACTAGCTTTGAAATTGAACTACACTGCAATTTACAAAATGGCCATTCCAAAGAACCTTAAAACAAAGTACTCCAACAGAATTTAACTGCATTTCTGTTAGGAGGAACAGGTATCCTGAAGGAGGAATAAACACAGACACACCAAAAAAGGGGATTGCCTCTTGTATTCCACAAAATGTGACTGAATGTTAATTGTAACCAGAATTATCATAGGTAATTAGTGACTTGGAGTTATCTTAGTTTTTGGTTACTGTGTTTGAGATATACCAAACCACATGTTCCTTCAACCCTCTGCCTTCTGAAACAGGAATTACTAACTCCAGATTTATCTCTATGTAAGTGAAGGTCTATAGTCTGAGGTTTGAAAATTAATCTTCATCCCCGGTTGTAGCTTTTGCCTTCTGATGCTTTTCTAACATTTAATTTTCCTTTCATTATGTGATATGTCAGACTTGCCTCTGGATGCATAGGCAGGAAGATCCACTCAAACAATTGATGATCTGTTTAAATAAACTGTACAGATTTGGGCACATTCTCATTGAAGCATCGTTATATTTTGGAATCAATAGTTGGAGAAAGCTTCATGATATCAACATACTAGGAATTACTTAAATGTAGAAAAAAAATCCATAGGAGCTGCAGTCTAGCTTACATTAGTATGTTCTTCTATGCTACATTTCAATGATTTAACAACTATTTTTTTAATTCCAGTTTCTGGAATTATGTTTCGGAATCTAGTTCTGTCTAGTTCACTGCTTATGGCAGTCTTATTTTTCATGTTTTTAATTATTTGTGTTCTTTTTTTTTTATAGCTCTGAAGTTTGTACCTAGTCTCATCGGTATATGTCTCTTCATGCTACAACATCTACAACAAATTTCCAGAGGATCCTGGTATCATATCCGAATATGTTTTCAGAAGTAATTTTGTGGCTGTAACTTTTCACCAGTCCATATACACACAAGTAGTCAAACTCTTTTGTAAAACAGAAAGCAATGCTAATATTGGATTTTCCAGGGCAATAAGCAGTAAAAAAATGGAATAAGAAAATATTTATTGACCAGGACCTGAGTCTTGCTTCAGGTCACCTCTTGGAGATGGACTGTCTTTCAGTCTGTCGCACATGTTGTTCACCAAAAGACAGATAATACTAGCTTTTCTTCAGATGTTTCAGTTTAGGATTGATAAATATGTAACGTGTGTGGGGGGTGGGGTGGGATGGACTTTGTTGGTCTGTTTGTCTGTTGTACTCAGCGCAGAGTCATAAAATTATCCTTCCTGATACCTGCTAGAAAAAAAGTTCATCAATCCTCAGCTGCCATATAATTACATTTATTCTTGATACCTGTTGATGCAGGTAACCTAGTGATGTTTCCCTCTTGCTGGTGCTGTCAGTTGTAACAAAGATGAACCAAAAGATGAAACTATTCAGCCATGCTCAACTTATCAGACAGAAAACCTTTGGTGAAGCTATGGGAACATTTCATGACTTCTGTGGCAAGCACAGGATCTTTGACAACGAATGTTCTCTGTAAGGGTAATGGTGTCCAATGGCAGGTTCTGGCTACAGTCAAGACATCCATCCATTCAATTTGAATGCCGTGGGATTTGACTTTGTTGCTGTTTTGGTTATTACTATTGTTATTATTTTTAATATTGTGGGTGTGGTGGTTTCAACTTGTGACAAAAGCATAATAATTAAAAAGCAGTTTTGTGTTCCATTCAAGTGAGTGTTCTACTGAATTATGTAGTGCTGTATAGCATAATATATTACAAAATTAATGACATCTTAAGAGAACTTCTTCCCTTATAGAGGTGTTTTATGGGACATGAAAATTTTTCACATTTCTGAATGTACAGATTCTTTCAGAGCTTTTCCATTAACTTTCACTAGCAACTCTTTTACATGTTTTTACTTCCTTAGCACAGGATGAAAATTGTAGAAAAATAGTTGGATTTAACTAGGAAATAGATTTAACCTAAAAGTGTAGAGGCAGATATATTTAAAATATTTATAACTCATTTTAAACAAACAATAGAGAAATAGCATTACTGGGTTGAAAAGTCTTCTCCGTGGGATTCATGTTCCAATCCCTTTCTTTCTAAATAACCAGATGACAAACATTTCAGTAAATTTATATTCACAGTGGCTCATTTGCAGGTAAGTATTATGTTTATTTTGCATTTTTCTCTTTTTAATCTGAAAACAATAAATCAATATGATGGCTAGAGGCTTAAACACAGAACAACATGGGATTTTTCATAGTATCCTGCCAACATTTACTGCTCTAATCTAGATGAAGTGACTAGAACTGTTTGTTTTTATTTTCATTTTTATCCAATCAAATGCTGTCAGTGTTTCAATATTTATATTAAGAAGAATGGTAGAGTAATATTTGCTGGGTGATGGAGGCTTAGGCAGTGTCTGGATTTAATTTATTTCAGTTCTTCAATCTTTCTGTGATGCATCTAAAAATTGAAAGTAGCTTTTAAAAAGTGCTCAGGACCCAGTGTATCGTTTAGCTAGCCAGGTAATCCCCTCAAAACTTATTCTTCTTTAAATAAGTAAATAACTAAATAAAAGGATGAAATTCAGCAAAATCTAATTTAATCGAGGGTATTTCTGTATGTTAATTACCCATTTAGTTTTATCATTATTCATGTCGATGTTGGGAGAAAAGGGTTATTTAAGGGTTAAAATAGCTATAAGAAATTAGGTTACTCAAATTTTGATCTTCATCTTTACTAATCCGTTTAATAGACAGTATTCATTTTGGGGGAAAAACAGAATCCACCATTTAGACATTTTCAGTATAGTTTCTTTTTCAGTATAGATAAGTACAGATCCTCTCCTTTTCTTACTTTAAACATTTCAATAAACCATCTGCTTTGAAAATACAGAAGTGTTAAGTAAGCATTTCTCCTGTTTTGTTTGACTTTTTGTATGAATTGCCAACAACAATGGAAATTACATTATAGGATTCTTTGGAAATGTAGGACTGAAAGAAGACTGTGGGATATCTTCCATTAACGGAAAGTATTACAGTAATAGTATAAAGAGTCTGTGGCAACACTTTTACATATAATCATATTAAATCCATGCTTCGGGATGAATTTTACTTCATAGGCTCTCAGCTTAATAGTAATACTTTTTATTATTTTTTTAGCAACCTAATGTTTCTATTAAATAGATAAATAAAATCTTCACTTAGCGAAAAGACTATTCCATATACTTGTGTAGCACTTTTATAGCAATTTTCATCATGAGAAGTCCTGGAATGATTCCATCCTTGTTATATGTATTTACAAAGAGTTTAAACTTTCAGAACAAGGAATTTGTGCAACCGTAGAGTGTAAAATGACCCTCTAAAAGCCAGAGCAAGGCTATTTAGGCCACTTGCAAAGAGTTATGACCCAGTGTGTTCTTGGTGCAGCTGTGTTATTTATAGCTTGGATTATCCTGACCCGTTCCAAAAATCCAAGGTTTCCTTAGGTATAACATAGCAAGGCAAAGGAATCACATGTGCAGAACAATGGTGACACACAGTCTGAGCAGCTAAGAAAATAATGGAATATATCATTCTTTTGAGACAGTCTTTCTTCAAATCAATCATCAGTCAGATTTTATAGGCAGAAAGGATGCCTCAGGAAGCTTGCAGTAGAGAAAGACTGAAATTTTATATGGGGACACATGAGCTAATTCTTACTATAATTTTTCCATACAGAGCTTTAATTACTTTTATTTAATTTCCAACTAAGTAGAAAATTTGCCCCAAAGACTTTCTGACACTGATAAACATCAGTATTTCCCTTTCGCAGGTAGCACAGAGGGAAAATCATGAACCTCAGGAACAGCAAGTGTTCTAGGAGATGGAGCTTAAAACAGCTGCAGAGAAGCTGATGAAAGACTGTCCAGCACATTGACATCTGTGCCATTAGGCAGAGTCCAGTGAGGGAGAGAGCACTTCTGCGTTAATATGCTGTGACTCCCTCTTCTGCAAAGTTTGTTGTAGATGTTGCAAAGATCCAGCCAGAGAGCTGGAAAAAAAACTGAGGTGGAAATTGCCAAGGTGACCAAGGAGCTAGTAACTGGATCAAAATGTGAAGGAGGGCCATAGCAGAGAGATTTCCCTAAATGCCTGGGGAATAGACAGTGAGATCTGAGCCAAGATAGAAGAGGATGAATTGCTCTTGTATAAGATAAATAGATAGGCAAAGAAATGTGTGCATGGATGGAAAAGGAAACCTTCAGCCTTGCTTTTGTCATGGGTAGCTGGCCCAACTTGCTGTTACACTGTGCTCCTTTGTGCCAAGTTGCTGTTTTATTTGGAAATGAATTTGAGAGTTGTCTTTATAAAGATTCATGTTGTTTTTTTTTTTTTTTTTTTTTTTTTTTTTTTCCTGATTCCTGCTAAGTTTCATGTAGTATCTCCATGTACTTACATGTACTGGTGTTTTGTGCCCATCTAAGAGCTGGTACATACTGGCTGCTCCTGGAGCATGGTTGAAGGTCTGGTTGATGCAGCTGGAATATTTTCTCTTGATAATTTTTACTAAAATGACATGTAAGAGAAAGCGATTGCTGATTTTCTTTAAATGTTTCAAGGATGGGGCTGTTTTGACAGCTTGTTTGCAAGCTGACAAAATCATAGTCTTATGCTGTGAAAACCTAGTATGAATCTCAATGAGCGTTCAGCTAATACCTGGCTTTAGTCAGTGCCACACAGCTTGGCTTAAGCCTCTCATTATATACATTCCTTAGTTTTACATCTCAGATCTGTACAACTCAGAGATGGTCTTCTTTTTTTTTTTTTTGCTTTCTGATAACTTTTCTAATCTTTTAAACTTTCTTCTAACTCTTACATGTTCCATAAAAAGAAAATCCTCATTTGCATAAATGAAAAGTATCTTATTAGCAAAAAAAAAAAAAAAATGTAGTCTTCTTGTTTTTGTTCCAGTAAGGTTTCAGTTGAAGTTTCAGGTCCTGCTTAGGGTATCACACTCACAGCATGATGTGGTCTTAAGCAGAGACGATAAGAAGAGTCATATGTATTAAAAGACTCCCTGGGAACATTAATCCTACAAAACCAGGATGTATGAGTAGTTTTATTGTGCCAGACTGAATGGTTATTTAACACATTATCCTGTCCCCAAAAGATGCCAAGAATGGGTAACAGATATGCAGAGAAGAATCATTTCATTTTTTGATTTGATTGTCATCTCCCTTTCAATATTTGGACTGGAAAATGCAATTACAAATCAATTCTTCTACATCCTCTATTTCAGTTATGATTTTATAATCCAATGTATCCAATTGTAAGTGTATCCAGTTGCCTGGTTTCCAGTCCAAAGCAACCTTACCTGCTTAGCTGCTCCTTGAGCACAGAAAAAGTGGTGAATAAACAGCAATGAGTAGGACGGAAAACAGTAAACTAAATGACAAAGATAAATGTTATCTTCAAAAGTAAATGAAAGTTCTGTTTTGAGCTAGATAATTTAGTTGGTAAAATTCCCAACATTAACAATCTTTCAGGACAGGCTAGACTGACAGACTAGGAATGACGTAGCTGATCATGTTTTGGCCAGGAGAAGGACCAGATGACTAACTTCTGATTGAAAACTTACTTTATATATATGAGTCATATTCAGGTACCTATGTGGTAAGTGGTGAGAAAAAGGCATTGTGATTTTTTTATGAATTGTCTTTTTAATTCTTACTATAAAGACTTGTTCTAAACAACTGTTAATTCCAGAATTTCTGTAGGTGAAACAGAATATTATTTCATTTTAAAGTGTTGTCCATAAAACTCCCATACCCATCAAAAATCACTTAAAATTGACATTTATCTTATTTTAATAATTGCTGGAGGAGGGAGGTGAGAGGAAGAGAGGAGACAGAAGGTGAGTGAAGCAAATATCTTTGAACAGGCAACCAAACCATGATAATGGTACATTCCTGAAAGTATTTGCATGTACTTTTTTTTCCCATGATCTGTCTTATGAAACCAGAAGGCTCATACGACTACAACGGAGCATCTTGGGATTTGTACACTGACTGTCTGGAATGTAGGAGATCTGTAAGTTATCACTCTTTCATGACCAACCTCTCCAGGGTATTTTCATATAGTGTGCTCCCTCAAATTTAAGATCAGACATCCTGAGGACAGTGGAGTATGATTAGGAGATCAAGGACAGAAGTCATGCATTTAAACAGAGTTCTCTAGAGTTTCAAAATAAATTAATAATCTTAGATTTTTATATATTTGTATCATTTATATTTACTTTTACATTTATATACACACTTTGCTTTTATGCATAATTTTATTGAAATACAGCTGGAAAGCAGCCTTGCAAAACTCTTGTGTCTAGTCTAATCCTGAAAATGTTTACATATGTCTCATTTTACATATGTCAGAAATAACAAGATGGATGACTTGTATCTAAAAAGTTAAAGCTGAAAGTTGTGGTTAGTTGGGCTTGAGAAGCGCAATGGAAAAAAAAAAAAAAAAAAAAAAAAACCTTTTAGAGGAGGAAAGAATAAACATTAAAGAACTATTCATCCTTATCTACTATTCCACCTGAGTGAACATTCCTTTGCTGTGCGATAATTACAGTGTATATAGAACAAAATTATCAGCCAGCGTGTTCAAGATTAAAAAGGTTAATTTATTTTAATTTAACAGTTATGTTCCTTTTCTGCACCAATGCTCTTGGAATTAGACGCAATGTCACTGGCTAGTAATAATGCAAAGAATTACTTTAAGTGGATTTTGTTCAAACACACAGAGTGTGCCCATCATGGACCGTTCTCTATGAGAAAAATTATATTGTCACTGAAATTTTAAGCAACTCGCACTAGCAAAAATAATAATAACAATTCTAATCACCCTTCTGCACTTGAATTAACCCTTTGTCAACATTTTTTAGCAATCCTAGTTAGTTACCTAATGTTGATGCATTGAATTAAGAAGGAAATTAAGGTAAATAAACTTGTCCTGGGCTTCCAAAGAAATTGAAGGATAAGGACTGCAATTTATGTGAATGGAAGAAGAAGGAGGCAAAATCTCATTGTTCCTACATTATTAAAAGAAGTCCCCTGGATCATTAAAAGAAAAAAAAATAGCAATAATTTTCAAATTATCACAATTTCCTAGAGAAGTATCAGATATAAATATTGACATAGAAAGATAAATTGACTCATCTTGTGACAGATGAGAACCAGTATTTTACAGCTAGTGTTTTTAGTTGAGTAGATTGTACAGGTTACCCAGCATTTGTACAGATTGATGTTCCTTGAATACACTTAAAAAAACAGTTATCTTTCCAATTCATATTATGCTGCTTAACTGACTTTTTAATATATTATTATTAAATTAGAAAATTCTAATCTTGGAAATCATAGCAATGTCATGCTGCTTAATTAAATTTGATCTAAAATCGTTCCTGTATTACGGATTTCTGTAGGATACTCTGAGCTCTGAATTCCAGTTATCACGCTGTGGTTAATACCAAGCTATGTCACAAAAAAGGCTAAGACTGGCCAACTGAAAATGCTGTAGGCAAGGATTTATGCAAGGTAGAAGTTAAATTACCCAACTACGGCATTAATTTGTTAATTTAGAACCCTCTTGGATGCAGTCCTGTGCCATGTGCTCTAGGTGACCCTACGTGTGCAGGGGGGTTGGACTAGATGACCTCTTGAAGTCCCTTCCGACCTTAAGCATTCTGTGATTCTATGATTTGTTCATTTTAACATCATAATGGTTAAATTGATTTTTCAACTTTGTTTATTTGTTAAAAAATAATATTGTAACAGTCAGTGGGGGCAGGAGGCCTGTATGGATGAGCAAGGAGCTCATCCTCAGAAAAAGGCAGTATACAGAAAGTGGAAAAAAGGACAGGCTCTTTTGGATAAATATAGGAATGTTGTCAGGCAGTGCAGAGATGTGACAAGGAAAGCTAAGGCACAATTGGAATTAAATTTGGCAAAAAAATAACAAGAACTTCTTCAAAAATTCAGTGGCAAAAGGAAGATTAGGGAAATGTGGGTCTGCTGGTGAAGGGGGAGGGTGCCCTGGTTATGAAATAAACCAGGTACAGAAAAAGCAGAGCTACTGAATGCCTTCTTTGCTTCAGTGTTTACCAAGGGCAGCCCTCTGAAATCGCAGACCCTAAGAACCAGAGAAGGTGTCTGGAGAGAGGAGTAGCCTTGGGTAGAGGGAAACTGGGTCAGAGAGCACTTGGAGAAACTTGACATCCACAAATCCATGGGCCCTGATGGGATGCACCCCAGAGTGCTGTGTGAGCTGGTGGATGTTATTTCTAGGCCACTCTCCATCATCTTCAAAAGGTCCTAGAGAATGAGGGAGGAGCCAGAAGACTGGAAGAAGGCCAATGTCACACCGTCTTCAAAAATGGCAAGAATGAGAACCCAGGCAACTACAGGCCAGTGAGCCTCACATCCACCCCCAGAAAAGTGATGGAACGGCTCATACTGGCCGTTGCCTCCAGGCACGTGGAGGACAAGAAGGTGCTCACACTCCTGTGCAAGCTCCGGAAGTGTGGGATACATGAGTGGACAGTGAGGTGGATTAGGAACTGGCTGGATGGCAGGGCCCAGAGAGTGGTGATCAGCGGGGCAGAGTCTAGTTGGAGGCCTGTAGCTAGCGGTGTCCCCCAGGGGTCAGTCCTTGGTCCAGTCCTGTTCAATTTATTCATCAATGACCTGGATGAAGGCACAGAGTGCTCCCTCAGCAAGTTTGCTGATGACACGAAACTGGGAGGAGTAGCCGATACCCCAGAGGGCTGTGCTGCCATCCAGAGGGACCTGGACCGACTGGACAACTGGGCGGTGAAAAACCTCATGCAATTCAACAAGGCGAAGTGCAAGGTTCTGCACCTGGGGAGGAATAACCCCAGACACCAGTACAGGCTGGGGACCGAGCTTGTGGAGAGCAGCTCTGCGGAGAAAGACCTGGGTGTCATGGTGGATGATAAGTTGACCATGAGGCAGCAGTGTGCCCTCGTGGCCAAGAAGGCCAATGGGATCCTGGGCTGCATTAAGAAGAGCATCTCTAGCAGGTCGAGGGAGGTGATCCTGCCCCTCTACTCAGCCCTGGTGAGGCCGCATCTGGAGTATTGTGTCCAGTTCTGGGCTCCACAGTACAAGAGGGATGTGGAGCTGCTGGAGAGAGTCCAGTGCAGGGCTACAAGGATGATCAGGGGCCTGGAACACCTATGCCGCATGCTCTAGGTGACCCTGTGTGTGCAGGAGGTTGGAATAGATGATCTCTGAAGGTCCCTTCCAACCTTAAGGATTCTATGATTCTGTGATTTTTTCTACAAATTCATGATCATCTATCATGATGCTAGCTGCTTTAGTGCAAGCATTGACTTTTTGTATGGACTGAGATTATTGTATATAGTAAAACTAATTATTTTTGGTATCTGCTAAACTTAAATACAGTTTTTATTATTTTAAAAACATTTCAATTTACTTTTTTTAATTTTTTTTTTCTATCATAACCTTTCAGTGATCGCCCATTTGGATTAACTCCAAGTCTGCCCACTGAATGCTGAAGTTAAAGGAAAATTAATGTTTCATAGAATCATAGAATCATAGAATGCTTAGGGTTGGAAGGGACCTCTAGAGATCATCTAGTCCAACCCCCCTACATACGCAGGGACACCTAGAGCACGTGGCACAGGACTGCATCCAAACGAGTTTTGAAGATCTCCAGAGAAGGAGACTCCACAACCTCTCTGGGAAGCCTGTTCCAGTGCTCTGTCACCCTCACTGTTAAGAAATTTTTCCTTAAGTTCCTATGGAATTTTTGATGTTTCAGTTTCCGGCCATTTCCTCTAGTCCCATCAGTGGCCACCACTGAAAAGAGGCCAGCACCATTCTCCTCACTGCCTCCCTTGAGGTACTTATAGACACTGATCAGATCCCCTCTCAGCCTTCTCTTCTCCAGGCTGAACAGGCCCAGCTCCCTCAGCCTCTCCTCATAGGGCAGATGTTCCAGGCCCCTGATCATCCTTGTAGCCCTGCGCTGGACTCTCTCCAGCAGCTCCACATCCCTCTTGTACTGTGGAGCCCAGAACTGGACACAATACTCCAGATGTGGCCTCACCAGGGCTGAGTTTTCTCCCTAACTATATTTATTTTGCTTACTAAAGGAAACTTGTGGTTTATTTAATTGAAATAGAAAACATTATGAGTGAAAGGTCATAATTCTTGACATTGTTTTCTTCCTTAATATGCCAAATCATAAATAACTGATAAATATCATGTTTCAAATCATAACCTAGTTTCTAATTCCTTCACAAAGAAAAAAAATAATTTGTACAACATTTATTAATCAAACATATTTTTTCATGAAAATCCATGAGTAACTTTATTTTTTAGTACCCATATATGATGTCACAGTGTCAAGAGTGTCAGCTCCTTCTGTTCTCTCCTCTTCAGCAGGGAGCAGCTGGCATTATATGCAGAAAAAAGGAGGCAGATTATAAAAGTGTAACCCCTATGTCAAACTGCAAAGATTGTTCAATAGCCAGATGATGAGTTTCCCCTGTTTCTAATGAATGAATTGACTACAATTCTGCAGGGTGTGTTCCTTACAAATTCAAAGATAAGAGAAGGAGGGTGAGTTTGTGTGTGTGAGTATGTGTATACACACATACATGTATACACATACAATACTTTTTCTGACACACAAGTGTCTCAGAACCAGCAATGCAATGGTTAAAAATTTAAGCTTCAGTTTCATCTTGCCTGCCTATTCCCATCTCTTGACCTTGGAGATTATTGCAGAATGTCTTTTAGGTTGACTGGAACAGATCATTTGAATCAAGTTCCTCCCACCTAGCAGAAATGTCATATGTCATATCCAATGTCATATCCAGCTAATAGTCACTGGCTTTCTGTTGTTCTTCTTGTTTTTAAGATCCATTATTTCAGTGCGAGGGGAGAGAAAAGACTTTCCATGTCTTAGAGAATTTGTTCTTGTGGAAAATGATCATGGAGGTACGAATAAAACAATTTATTGTCCTGAATACTGTTTGCTAATAATCAGGTTTCCCTAAAACTAAAAGTATGCCACTAAAAGATTGAAAGAACTCAGAGAAAAGAAGTTAAATAATGGAAAAGAAAAGCAATGCCTGATGTTGTGCAGAAAGACGCTGTATCTGTGCCTCCCAGGTTGCTCACTTGTAACTGTCAGCGTGAAGGCTGTTCATGTTGGCTGAACAAAGGCAGGTAGGCAGCTGGGTTATTGGCTGGGCCTTGTCCTGAAAGGTATGTGAGAAGTTGTGGGAGATGACCTGGGAACGCTGCTGGATGTAATGAATAACAGTGTGAGCAGGTGACTAAAGTTAAAAAGAGCACCTTGAAGGCTGAGTGGGTTCAATAGTTTATGAACTGCTTCAATCATACATCACCAAAGCATGGTGGAGACAAGGCAGTTCTGTATTCAGATCTGTGAGCATGAGAAATCTGCAGAGATACCTGCCAAACATGCCTTTAATGTCTGGCTAATCAAATTTACACATTTATTTAAAATATACAGAATTTGAACAGCTAAGATATAGTTTATATTGGATGCAAAAATTATTTCTGTCAAATCAGTGCCATAGGCTTACCACGTTACTATCTTTGCAGTGTTATTACTGTTCAAAATACAGTGTATGCCACCAAAATTAATTATAAATTACCTCTCTTGGCACAAGTTTAAGACAGGTTAAAGAGGGAAAACACTGAAGAACAGACTAAAAAAAAAAGAGAAGAAAAAGAGGAAGAAGAAGAAAAGCTCTGATCTCTTTTATCCTAGTACATTTCTGTTAGTTTTTTTCAGTGTCTTCATCTCAATCAAAAGTTCACTGAACATGAATATTCAGCATATAAAATTAGTTGCGAAAATAGTATTTCTCAGAAGACTTGATTGTTTACAGAAACCAAAAACAGCAATACAAAGCTGCATCATGAGTCCTTCAAGGAAGTACTTAATACAGCATGGCTAGTAGCATCTGATTTATGTAACATTACAGATTTACATTTCTTCTTCAGCTATTTTCTTTGCGATCTGCTTTTACAGGTGTTAAGTGGAGTTGAAAACTGGCTAAATTAGATGTTACAATTTAAAACAGTAGTATCAACATGAATTTGGAAATGAATGCAACAGTTCCATCTTTCATATATTTTTTTTTCTATGAAAGCCTTTTATGCTACAAAAAGAAACATGAAGATGAAATATTGCACATTTCAGAGATTCAATTCACTTGACTAAATAGTCCAGGGATACTTCTTCCCTGGATTTCTCTTATTCTGCTAGATCCTTGGTTAATCTCCCTTTTTGACCTACTCAGGATTTGACTGAAATACTTGAACACAAAAATGATCTGAACAGAACAAACATTCTCAAATATAGAAAGTGTTTTGTTTTGAGCTAATATCATAGGTTATTGCCTTTATTAACTTTCCTAAAGACTGGGTGCTTCCGCACTGCTGGTAGCTGTGAAAATTGTATTATTATTATCTTTTAAACAGTGTAGAAGTGGTGTAAGGAGCTAGGTTAATTGCAGATTTCCTCAAGCTCATAAATAACTTACAGTATTTCAATACTTGTTTGCTGTGGTGTAAAAAATCATTTATGTATCTGACAAATCCTAAGGTAACTGGAAGTTTTGCATGCTTATACTGAGCTCAAGGTGACAAATTCGATATTTAATTCTTGCTCGTACTTGTACCATTATATGTGATTAGTTACATGAAGTTCAGAGGCAGGTTGGAGGGAGAAGAAAGGGAAAAGAAAAAGCAAACAGCAATTAGATTTGACTTTTGGGTTAGGTTATATTCTTGAGTTTGTTGACTGTGCTTGTTGAATTGCAATTCAGGTAATTTAACTGTTTCATATGAACCATGTTCTATTCTTTAGTATTTTGTATATGCATAGCAAATTCAAACACAAAATAACTTTGGCTACAAATTATGATTAATGAAAAAGACAAAAAAAAAGAAAAAAGAAAAAGAAAAAACTATCTCTGACTTCGAGTTGTATAGAATCTGCCTCACAGTTCTAAAACAATATTTACCTCCTAGTACCATTATTTTTTTCTCACAAAAAAAAACTGAGTTTCCAAATGGATAGCTGGAGGAAGGAAAAATATTTAAAAATAGCCACAACACCATCTTTTGAAACTTCAAAAACAAAACAAACATTGGGAGCTTCATAAGCAAATTAGAAGAGAAGTCAGGAACTCGGAGAGTTAGGAGCAATAATTCAAGAATAATTGGGAAGCTAGGGACTCCAGTTTCTATCTGCAGCAGAGAGATTAAAGCTCTATAGCTTCCTTTCCATGAAAGTATTGAGATGAAATTCCTCTTGGTCTTCATGAAGGTATGACTTGGAGCCTTATCTCTTGGAAATACAATTTCTTGAAAAAATAATGCCTCAAAATCAAGCAAGGAGTTGTGTGATGGAAAGCAGAGAAAAAGCAGCTCTCAAAAACCTGTTTAATATGTTAAAAAATGTAGAGAGGGGCAGGGAGGTATGAAAAGAAAGGAAAAAAGAAAGCTAACTATTTTAATAGTTGTTGTAGAATTTATTTTCTGATTATAGGCAAAAGCCAAACATTGTACAGACTCATGAGTTTTCCTGTGCAATTAATAATGCAATTGTATACTACCATATAAGGAATGACATAATAAAAATTAATGCAAAAAACCCTCATTATTATTAGATATTCATATGAAGAAGAAAAATTGTCTAGATCCTAGAGTATGTAATGCAATTAAGAAGAGGAGCTAAAGTCATGGAAATGAATATATACATATTTTATTTTAGACAAGATATACATCTTCGACTCTGCTGATCAAAGGATTTTATATATATATATATTTTTTCATATAATGATTTTTAAGATTAAAAACCTCCTTTCCTGCCAAACTAGTGCTGCAGAAATCTTTACAAGTTGTCAGACTAAGCCAAGTGCTGCGGAGATAGTAATTTTATTTAGGTACAACATTACATGGAGATTTGCAGTTAGTACATGGAAAAATGGACAAAGTGTCCCTAGGCATATGGAAGAGGTGAGAAAACATAACTTGTCTAATTTTCCAGAAAATATCCTTAAGTTCCAGGGGAATCCCTAATAACTGAAAATTATGAGTTTGAATATTAGATAAGAGATCCGATACTAAATGAAGTTTTGGCCTGACCTTCTCTCTCTCTCTTGTTCAGACCTACTTACTCTTCAAAGGTGAGAAATTACTCCTAGATTACTTGTATTATTCAATTTAACTTGGTAGCTCAATTTAAATAAAGAATAAATTCAGGATAAAAGTATTGAGACAAAAATATAATATCTGGATGTGTGACACCTTTTTTCCTCCTTTAATGGAACTTGCTTTCTCAAAAGTTATTTTGCAAAACAAATGAAAAGAAAAAAAAGAATCCCAAATTATAAAACTTACATCTCTTAGAAGTACGTAATACAAGTAATACAAGTAGATGTATTTTTTCAGTTGATTAAGGTGAGATGGAGACTAAACAAAATTGCACTAAGAGGAGTAGGATACTGTGGCTTAAGGACATGAACCAGCTTGTTTGAGATATTCTAAATTTTTTTTGAAAGTCTTCTTTTAACCTGTCTGAAGATTGGCTGTCAAAGTCTTCCAAAGGCTCTCTGGATGCATTTCACAGGGACTGTAGTTTAATAACAATGAAAAAATTAACTATATTTTACATGAAAGACTCAGGGACTGAAGTTGAAACACATCAGTTAAACAGAGCATATCCCATATATGCCAAACCTGTTTATGATTAAAATGCATACTATATGAGTATATATCATAAACGTATTGCTTCAGCGTATGAAGTACTGAAAATAGTTGTTTCACTCTACATAATGAAATTCTGTAAATTAAAATTTAATTTAAGGAAGTGCTATAAATGCTTGACTTCAGTAGAAAATAGATATTTCTACTATGAAGAACTATATTGGAGCTATATTTTTTCTACATAAATTTCTGGGTCATGTTCCAGACTTTTCCTAAAAGAACAAAACTATATCAGTCACTATTAGTTACTCTGCTGGTGGGAAGTTCATATTGGAATAAATCTTTATTTGATATATGGCCCAAATGAACATTTAAAAATATCTTTCCATCAGCATCAATGGAATTTGAAATTCAATTAGTTTTTTTCTTCTTGTTCATGCACAAAATCCTGGGTGGATTACCTATATAAAAGGTATATAAGAGAAAGTACTATTAGCACGTGGATCTTATGTCCAGTTCTTCAGGACAGATAATCTAATGCTGTAAAAGCAGACTTTCCACAGCTGTCTTTGTGTCTTTCTTATGGATAACTGGAAAGCTCTGAATGCAGGGAGAGGTGACTGTATAAACACTGATATAGGATACTCATCCTGTTTCAGAAGACAGACAGAGGGATGAACTCTAAGAATTAACTTTTTAATTACACTTAAACTCGTTAAGCTAGGCTTACCTATGTTTTCCTTGAAGCAATGCTAGACTTCTGTCCTAACGAATACATGGTCAGATTAATTTAATTGCCTTGAAACAGCACTGTGGCATAATCAGTTCTTCCTCCAGATGGAATGCTCTCAGGGGTAACAAAGTTTCGCTGTTTGAAAGCACTAAGATAACAGGAAACTGCAATGACTCTCTTTGGGTTTGTTAATTTTTGTGAATATAATTTGTCTTCATTCTTATGAAAGAAACATGGGAATTTAGATAGAAATCTGTTACATTCACTTGCATCAGCATATACATAACTTGTGTCTCAGAGACCAGAACTTTCCTTTCTCTCCCACCCCTCACTCCCTGGGAGGCATAGCATGAAGAAAGATTTTGTTCATTTTCATGCATTGGTGAGTGCAGAGGAATAAAACTACTCATCTGAGATCACACTTCAGGAGAAAATCCTGATGAGTTACAAAGCAAGTTAGCCAGCAACAGCTGCAGTGCTTCGGGTGATGAAAAGTTTTTCTCCAACTCAGATTAATCTCTGGTTTAATAATTGCTGAGGAAAACAGAAACAGATAGGATGCAATTGACTGGCTCTCCCATTTGTTACAGAAGCAGTTTTAAGCAGAGGAAAACCTGATTTGTGAAACTCTTTGTGAGAGGAAGTGATTGAAGGGTAAAACTCTAATAGAATCTGTTTCAGACAAATAGATTAACAAAAAGAAAGAGCTCTGGGTTTCCCATTGTTTGCAAAGGTAGTGCTCTCCATCTGAGAACTCTCATCAGCAAATATCTGTATATTAACCGGTCTTGGGCCAGTCTTATTTACCCTTAATGCTCATTTTTGGAGCAATAAACTAACACTTAGTTCCCAATATTGTTTGGGTAACTCCAACAAGCTCATTTAATAAGAAATAATGGGACATAAATTCCAACATGAAATTAAGTACCATGATATAATTTGATTAGAAATTTGATTGTCCACATTTTCTTGGAATTAATCTCAGCTACAAATTAGCAATTCAGTATTATTTTTTTTTCTTTTTCCCCAGCATTTAGATGATCATTTTTACCCAGAACAAAAACAAAATGAAACAAAACAACAACAACAACAATAAAGTTAGAAGGAGCCTTTCAAAATGATTTTCATATCTGAATGAAAAAGTTCGAGCTACCAATGTTAGCATCCAGGTCTAACTTTCCCCATGTAGACTTCGAGTTAGAGATATTACTGATTTAGTGAACTACAGAGTTTGCTGATCAATGAATGAATTAATTAGCTAATAAACTTCACCATTAATTCACAATCATGGAATACTGCACACACATAAAGCTGTTAAATATCATCTTCGATGAGTCGCTCACAGTTCTAGTCAGCTACATTTTTCCCCCTTTCTCCTGCCCTTCCTGGCAGAGGGTGCAGCTCTACCCCTTTGCCCTGCACCACACTAGCAATTTCAGGTGCCGGCCTCACGGAGAGCCTGGTAGTTCCCACCAGTGTCTAGACGGGCTTAGCTTGCTGGGCCGATCCTGCTACCATCCCTACCCATCCGTATTACTGTCATTGGAGTGTACTTTATTCTGTATTTTTCTCTCAACTCACCTTTAAAGCACTCTTGTACCTCTTCCTCTCCACCTAAACTGCCTTGGAATAAACAGCTCTCCCCTAATTGTTTCTAATTCTGCTATTTCCTTATCAAAACCTTGTGTGCCCAGTGGTGGTATTTAGGCAGCCTCAGTCTTATATGTTATTACTCATATAGTCGCCTGGATTCAGGTGATCCTACAAGATTTTGTGTGCAAAACCATTATCTAATTCACACTGAAAGTATTTGTGTGTCAGTATTTACCTCAAACATTTTTAAGGCCAGTCATTAGACTTTAGCCTTGATTTCACTGATTCGTTCCAGTTAAATGTAAATTTTTCCTATTTCATTTGACCTTTGTTTCTAGTAATAATTTTACATTTGATTTTTTTTTGTATTTCTTTAAGCATTAGTACTCCTGATTCTTACAGTCTACTTTGCTTTTGTGTGTGTAAGAGTGAATGATACACTTGACTTGAATGATAGCTTGGATTTTTGGCAAAAGATATAAAGCAGCTACAATTATCATGGGAAGTTTTTAGGTATTCTGCACTGTTAGAAGAGCTAAAATAACCTTTACGCATACTGAGACAGAGGCTGGAGGAAGAAGCAGTCAGAAAATTTGCTTTTTGTAGTATTTCCTTGAACACTGTATCTTGTCCCTCTCACTTCATATTTTTGCTTTGCATAGAAGTATAATTTCCTGGATCAAAGGAAACTGAGATGCAGTTGTTAATGCTCACTGGAATGTATATGCTATCTCTCAGCAATCATCCATATCTAAATAAGCTGCAAAATCACCACTGGCATTCAGAAGAGGGGACTCTATGATGTATTGAGAGAGAAAGAAAAATATCTATGATTTGCTGCCCTGTGTTCATGTTTTGTTGTCTATACTGTTGTAAGAGCTGAAACTGATTGCTAATACTGAGTGTTTGGGTTACTTCTTGAAGTATTAGATCCACTAACAAAACCTTTAAAGAGCCACAAAAAAGGAGTAATGGAAGAAAGAAAAGAAGTAAGAAAGTAAGAAAAAAAGTAAAAAAAAGTAAAAGAAAGTATGAAAAAACCTTTTTTTTTTTTTTTTGGCTCTGGACTTTACCCCACAAAAGGGCACACAGAGGAGTAAATATGGAATAAATCACCCAAGAAGTTAACGGGGAGCTGAAGTCATCCTGGGAGGGGTTCTCAGGAGTCATAATATCTCTGTTAATCTTGGTGACACAAGCTCATGTGAAATGTCTGGGCACTGGAAGTACTCTACATCACCCTAGCCCCCTTCTTTCGGAAAATAACAATCCAATCTCTAGTGTGAGTGCCAATCAGAGGAGATTCGAAGATTTGGATATAGTTACAAAGATGGTCCTTTTGAAGAGCTTCCTAGACTGGTAATAGAAAGAGAGGAAAGAATTACATTTCCAGAGCCAGAGATATGAGACTGTGGATGAAAGCTTGCTCCAGAATCAAACGCCTATGAAATAACCTATAGGAAGGCAGTAACTGCCTTATTTCACCATTTCTAGTTTTGAGGTGAAACAAACTGAGGCCTCCCTGTGCCCACCCTTGTGCTGGAGGGCCTGTTGGGTCCACGGAGGGAGCGGGTTTCGCCGATGCAGCCTGTGGAGGGAGCAGTGTGCGGCCGTGACGTGCCTCCCGTCTGCCTCGTTTGCTGTGTTGGACACATGCAGAAGTGAAGGAAAGAGGATTAAAGGTCCCTGTGAGCAAACAAAAAAAACACCCCTAAAAATCAGCATTTACTTACCATTCTATTAAATAATTAAAAGCCCCTTTTATTTCCTTTAAGTGCCAACACTTCGGCTGTGATGAACTGGGATCAAGCTCTGTAGAGCTTCATTACCGGAAAGCAAAGGAAGGATCCATGGAGAGCTGTACTTCGATCCTCCTCCTCTGTTACTGAGTCTTCAGTGATAGATAAGCCAATAATAAAATTATTAGGCATTCCCCATTAATCTGCTTTATCAGTGAAGCACTGGAGGTTCAGGTAATGCTGTGCACAACCAGAGAGGTCTCAGTGTGTGAACTTCATCATACCAAGTTCCTCTGCTGATGATGCAGGGTGTTTTGTTTGTTTGCTGTAAGAACCTTATAAAATCATCCTCCCAGAGGTAAGATTTTTTTTTTTTTTTTCCCCCAGCTCCACGTTGTATCTTGGCTTTTTGGTGGGAAACTATTGAACTTAACATGAAACTTTTCTGTTTGGTGTAACAAAACACTGGGGCCAAACTCTTCTCAGTGATGGCCAGTGATAGGTGGCCAAGTACTGGATATAAATTGAAACACAGGTAGTTCCATCTCCGTGCGGAGAAGAACTTCTCTCCTGTGAGGGTGACAGAGCCCTGGAACAGGCTGCCCAGAGAGTTTGTGGAGTCTCCTTCTCTGGAGATCTTCCAAACCCTCCTGGACGCCACCCTGTGCCACGTGCTCTGGGTGTCCCTGCTGGAGCAGGGGGTTGGACTAGGTGATCACTGGAAGTCCCTTCCACTCTTTACCATTCAGTGATGCTGTAAAATCAGGGCATACTAGATGCAGTTAATGTCCTTCTTTTTCTCGTGCTACTTCAGAAACAGAAAGGGAACTGGCAAATCTTGTAACTATCTCCAAGCTAATTATCTGGAGTGAAAACTGTTTGCAGGTGTCTCTCAACTCCACCTCTGAACCTTTGGCATGAAATTTTCTTTCTGAGTACTCTACTTACTCACTGAGTAACTGTAAAAGTTGAATGCATCAAGCAAGAAATAGGCATCTCAGCACTCAAGCATCTTTTTTCTGCAAATGTCTTTTAAACGCAAATGGTAGGAGATAAATGCCTACTTCAACTTATAGCATAACATTAGAATTAAGAGATATGCATTTCATATCTCCTGAAAGGAGTGCATACATACCATCTGCTCACAGGTGGCATAATGGTGTACGTATAAATATAACCATGACATGAAGAGTTATCCATATATAGATCACTTTTTTTTTTACTAAATTCAGCCAAATGCATAACAAAATAGAATGCTGTGTGATTAACATGTCCTCTACATCTTTGTATTTGATATTGAAAGTAGCTTCCTTGTGTGTAAATGCAATATTCCTTCTCTCTTTTATCTTTCCTTTCCTTTTTTTTTGTCTTTTTTTTTTCCTACAGAGTATTTTTGAGCTATAAACCTTGAAACCCTTTGACATTTTGATTACATGCAGACGTCAATCTGTGAAATGTGACAGCTATTAGAGGTATTTTAGAAGATTTCTCAATCATTTTTCTGAGTTTAGAGTAATAGAACTTCCTTTCACAGGTTTTCAGAACCACTTTCATTTTATAGAATAGATCTTTTTCTGGCCTTTCAAAATGGAATAATTAAGAAAATAATGTCTCATAGATTCTCTATATGATTGAATGCATACATAAAATACTCTAAGCTTGAAAATGATGGAAAATAAGCATAGAGGAACAAAAGTGGCTCTGGATTTCGAATATCATGCTTCTAACAGATTGTAATTGATCAGTAGGCGTAATTGTATGAATATACAAGTTTGAATTAAAGGGAATGAATTTGAATGTAGGCATCCAATTAATCTCTGAGGTTTCTATTTTTCAAAATTCTTTTAATTATTTCAATTTCAAAATTGAAAAGCATTTTTCAAATGTCTTTATTTCATATGTGTGAGACTTTCATGATATCAGTTTTGAAGGATTTTGTTAAAAATTCTACTCCGCTCTTGACTGACTGTCATGTTTTGCAGAGGAAACTGTTAAGGTTTTCTGTATGAGTGTATGGCTTATTTTACATTGTATAGGAAGTAGAAAAATATGAAAAGACAATTAGAATCTGTCAGTATAATTTGAAAAGTGATAGAAGATAAGCTCTCTCTATTACTGCATACATATGCTTATTCTTATACTAGAATACAAAAAAAAAAAATAGGCTGAAGAATTTCCAGCCAGTCTCCTCAGTGCCTGTTTTTAGAAAATTGTATGTGGGGGAAGGCAATATATTTTCATTTCACTTGTAGTCAATGTATTTATAGGAACATATTGCAATGTGAGGAAACCAGTAACAGTCAAAATTGTTTTGACACGATTTATTTTTGACAAATTCATTTAATTTTCCTCCACATCACATATGTTAGAAATGTTTATGACAGTAAGGCTTTTGATATGTAAGACGTAACAGTCTTAAGATTACATTCAAGAACACAGTTTAGATACACCTCTATAAGATCATATAAAAGCCACAAAAAAAAAAAAAATCTAGAGAATACTAATGACTAGTTAACTGTCAGAACAAAATCTGTATAGAATAGGATTCTGTAAATCTGTCCTAGACCAAATGTCAATCAATATGTTCATTACAAAAACAGATGACATTAGGCTTATTAATTCTGCAAGTAATGCCAAAGGCAAGAAGGACCTGCAATTATAAGGAGGACAAATTTAAAATATCAGCTTATAAGCGCAGAAGAAATGATCCAGGAACAAATGTAAAGACCCACACAGTATGGGCATCTGTGTTGTACTACTGTTTTTGTCTATCTCTGGCCTAGAGCAACCTTCTCTCTCCTATGGCTATTTCCTATTTTATCTTGCCTATTAAGACTGAAAACGACTGCTAACAGAACATATTCAATACTCTCTTTAGTTTACAATACTTCAGTGCACTCCACCTCATTTACGTATACGTTTTTTATAATTGCGTAAAAATGACATACATGTAATAAATATTGTTTCTATCGAGCTGAATTCTAGCCAGAAATCAGTATCTTAGTCAGTATAGATCATCTTGCCCTTTATTATGTTTTGTCACTTGCTATTCAAAATGATGTGTTCCTTAGAAATTCAGCAGGGCATAAATTGACCAGAAACTAAGTTAAACAAAGACACTTTTTAAGCCTCCATAGAACAGGTTCTGAGATACCATAAGTATTTCTGAGAGAAAGAAAAAAATCCTGAATAGTTTTTTAAGCATGGCTTACTTCAGCTATGTGTATGAAAGAATTTTATAACACAATTCAGTGTGGTTGAATCAAAAGCAAAACAAATAAGAAGGAAGGAAAACTATTTTTCAAAGGTTTAAATTCTTTAGCAAGGAACAAGAAATTGAAATTAACTATAGGTAAATGGTCGAATTTCTTCAGTGCAAAGTGGCAAAATCAGTCTTAGAGCTCCCATATATGAGCACTCTTTATAGAAGAAAAACATGAATTTGTGGGCAAGAAATTTGAGCAAAGTGGTAAAGATTGAAATTCAAAGGCTTAACTATGAAAAAACTTAATCTTTCTGAAGTGCTTTAGGAAAATAAGCTGTCTTTATAATTTATTCCTGTCATTTAACTAGAATATTTTCAATTTGCAGTTGCCAAGAGTGTAGTTTCTCTAAATATAAAAGGAATGAGAAATCCTTAGGTCTTCTAAATTCTGCCAAATCACATCTTTCTTATCAATGCTTAACCTGTAAACAAAATGGCTGAGATAGATATATTGCTGCAAATTCAGTTTCTATTGCCCCATTGAGAGATAGTTATAAAAATATAGAGTGCAGCTGTGAACTCTTGAGCTGGTGTTTTTTTTTGTTTGTTTGTTTTGCTTTATGTTTTTGTTTTGTTTTGTTTTGTTTTGTTTTAATGATGTTATTGTTCATTACAGTTTCATATATTAAAAATCATTTTTTTCATTTTTTGGAAAGTCTTTAAACATAATAGATTGTTGAGCAACCTATTGCTCAAAAAAGAGCTCAAAAATTGAGCAATTTTTTGCATTCTATTTTTACATTCTTTTATTGCAATATGTCATTTATGTTTTGGTATTTTTAGTGTTGTTCATATACAGGCTTCTGTTTTCAAAGAAGCTTAGTCGATATAGGTATTCACTGAAATTTGATGGCTGCTTTTGAAGCTGTTGGTACTATTATCAATCTTGGAAAAACACATTAAATATTTTGTGGTAAACAGTTATTGCTAGTGTATGGAGTCCACACCATATCTCTTGACATTAGCTACATTAAACAAAATGAAGTATAGACAGATGCAAGTATCTTTTACTGAAATGATGAGATTAGGGACATTTGGCAGAATTAAAGAGGATAAGTAGCTTTTGCCATCTCAGAAAGCCTTCAGCTTTTGTGTTATCCTAAATCCTATTAAAGCATTAGCATTCTGTAATCCAAAATCCGTAATCCTAAAATACATCTGTTCTGCATATGCAGAAAAAAGGTAAATCCAAAGCAAAAACGCATGCCAGTAGGTTGAACACTCATTGAGCACCAGTTGCTACAGTCTGCCACACACTTTTTATGCACTAACATCTAGTGCAGAGTGAGTGTCAACTCCTGCAGGTGCCTCTGTTCCCTTGTTTGGTCTTTGAGTCATCAAGCTACTGCTCTTCTTTTTCCCCGGTAAGTCTTTCCCTGAGGCAGGAGGGCTAATCATTCCCTTGCAGAAGGGAAAGAAAGACTTCTCTTCCATATGTGGCATCTTCCTGAGATTTTATTTTCCTCCAGCCAAAAGCAGCTCTGCTGTGAACTGGAGCAGCCATGTCTGGCCCTGTCCTGGATGCTGTTTTCCCAGAGAAATCAGACATAGTATCTTTTTAATTTTGATTGGATTTGAACTGAGCATAGCACAGAGAAAGAAAATCATTTTAAATTATAAATATCCTGCTTGAGAATAGAGGATCAAATTGTTTGGGCTTGATTTTTTTTTGACCTCAGTAATCTGTAGACGTAGCAACTGTATTTCCCTTAAAACATATTCTTCGTAATTCATTCTCATTGTATTTCCAGCAGAGAACATTATCATCATGCATTAGTAAAAAAATGTAGAAACAGCTTCTTAACTTAGGCTTGAGTTTATTTTGGGTTTTATTGGGTTTTCCTGTGAGGCACTATGACCCTTTCTGGTTCTGATGATACCTTTAAGACACTTCTCTTATATTCACATCTGGTGGCAGATGATGCTTTGTCATTGACCTATAAATTGTTGGGATCTGAGTGGTGGCATTTGACTTCCCATGCTCGATTCCCATGAAGCGAGCTGATTTTCAATCCCATTCGTTTGATCATTACGGCAGATGGTTAGTCTAACAGCCCTCTAGAGAAAACCCACTGTTCTTGCAGCCATCTGCAATATTGGGAAAGTGAATGTGTCATGATATCAATGTTTCAAATAGCATGTTGCAAAAGGAAGCTCTACACAAAAGGAAAAAGAAAAATTTGCACACACAAAAAAATGTTATTAGTAGACAGCTGTTAATGAAATATTGTAATACTTTAGTTATTGTTGTTATTGGTTTGGGGGAAAAAGACTTTTACCCTGAAAAATAACCTTTATTTATTTCTTTTTTCTTGCTGTTGTAGCTAATTAAAATTGTTACAGATATAGAAGTAATGGGCACAAAGTTATAGCAAAGAAATACATAGAATGTAATAAAGGACTCTTGTGAAACTGCAACAGCTGATTAGACAAAAAAAAAAAAAAAAAAAAGAGAGATTCTGAGGTCTAAGTGAGAACAATTTCTTAAACCACTACATTTTTTTCTTTTCCCTCTGGAAATTACATGTTTTAGAACAGACTGTGCAGTGACTTTCTCCAAATTCTGCATAATACAGCAACAGTTTTCTTTGGGTTGAAATCAGTCTTATTTTCAGTCTTAACATTTGCTTTTATTTGTTTTCTAAATGAAACGTTTATCTCTGTTTTTTTTTTTTAAAAAAAAAAAAACAAGACACAACAAAATATTATCTTACAATCTCTATTTACTCTAAAGCATAATTTGTTAAGCTTATCTTTGTCCTTGTTTGTACAGCAAGTACGACATTTCCTAATGATTACAGATGGATTTAGAGAGATAATATCTTAAACAATAAATATTACCTCTAGAACTACAGCAACAGTGGAACTTATTTTATTTCCTCTACTTTTTGTGATTTCTTACAGGACTCATTTAGTTTATCTGACGACTAATTAGTCCAGACATAAATAAATGTGGTTCTAAATAACAGAGGATCTTATAAGATTTTTAATATTCCATCAAATTAAGAAAAGGGTTTGATATTTTATACTGGGATTTAATTTTAATAATATACATATGTGTGAGGTCACTGAAGAAGGCATATTTGGGTCATCTCATATATTAAATGTCAGTGTCAGTCAGACTGGCCACCCTTAGGCAAATAAACATTTAATCCACAGCCTGTTAAAATGAACAGAGAATTTCTAGGATCTTTTCCTGTAATTTGCCATAAATTAGTCTGCTGGTAAAGGTAAAAGTAAGATTAACAAAACAGTGATTCTGCAAAGGATTAAATGTGTCCTTTATTTCATGTGATATGCAATCTCATTGAATTCAATTATTTTTTTCAGTGCATTATTCCAGACATGTCTGTAATTGTTTCCAGGATTTAGAAATTATCTGTGTCAGAATTCCAAGAGCTTGGACCTCTGAAATGTGTTCAGGGAATGGGTGTCTTTGAAAGTATCTCTAAGGTTATTGCTGCACCAATACTTAAACACAAGAGCCTTGTTACCTCATCGTATAAGCGATGAAGATAAATATCATCCTTTCTTCAAAGAAGGACTCTCAGTGGAAAGGATTTCTCTGCAAATGCCTTCCCTGCAGGGGCTCATCTTTTGTCTGTTAGACCCCTACCTGTGATATCTGCTGAGGAAGTGTAAAAATAATGGCTAGAACCAAGATTGCAGAACTAGTTTCTCTAAAATCACTGCCTAATCTCCTTGATACCTGCAATATATCCCCATAGGTTGTTAGCAAGTAAAATACCTCCTGAAATATTCCTGTCTGAGATCAAGATGAAGTAGTCAGTGAAAATGAAAGCTGAGGAATATTCCATAGGCTGCAGGCTAGAACATCTGTCATTATAATAAAATATCATGTAGACCTCATTTGCAGACAGAACAGTGCCAAATTAGTCTCACCACTTTGTTTTTATCAACAGGGAATTGTCACCAAAATAGGTGCAAGATCTGTCCTGTCACCATAATGTACAATATGTATGCAGAGAATGGTAGAAAATAGCCCATAAAAATAATAAAAAGGTTAAAACAAGCTAAATGGAATGTCAATGGCTAGTACTATTAAGCACACATACAAAAAAATCGATCATGTAATTTAACTGTTTAGAGATTGATTTTATATGAAATCCCTTCACTAGGTGGTTCTCTGGTGGGAATATATTGATTCCCTTGAAGAAAGGCAAGCATGTGTCTTCAGTGATTTGCTCTTGCTCTTCCCAGTAAAACATCAGATTATTACAGGCACAATTTACACTTTTAAGCATGTATGCTGAAATGAAATTGACATTTTCATTGCTCTATGGGAAATTTAAAGTCCATAAACAAGTAGAAATTGGTTTCAAAAGGATTTTAGTGTCCAGTGTGATTTACAGAGTTTTCAGCTCTTTGAAGGAGTGAAAGAGAAATGCCACGGAAATCTGTTGTAGGTACCTAAATGGATAAATCTGGACAGTCATAAATTGCAGGTGTCTGGTGTACAGGTTGCATCTTTAGCTTGTTTGCCTGCTGCGTTCTTCCATAAATTGTCCTAAATTTCAGTATGAAATCAGAGTTCACCTATTTTATACCAGGCTTAATTTGACTTTGAAAGAATTGGAAGGTGTTGCATGCACAGGCAAACAATTAAGTCTCTTGCACTTCTCTTTGCTCACCAGTTTGTATAATCCATTATAGTGTGTCATCGCTTAAGGCGTGTGTCCACCTGTGATGCATATCAGCACTTCTAAATAACTGTAAACATTTCTAATTCTTGGGAGAAAAAAAAATCATAAAATACAGGGAATTAAATATATGATTTAAAAATGCATCATTATGTCCGTGATAAATCCCTAAAAAGATTTGCTAGAAGCAGAAGTGTGTTTTTTTTTTTTTTGTTATTCCTGTTTTTTAGTTATTACAATATATCTTTTGCAATTGTTTATTTTTTAAATGCTACTTTCCAAGCCTCTATCACAATGATATAAACTGATAGTTTGCCACAGTGGTACTGTGTGTATGTACCAGTGTACAGACTGTACAAAACCGGTATGTAGCAGGGCATGTTGTGTGCTGGTACCTGAGAAACTTACATTGCATATTTCACTTGTCTGTATGATGTGCTTCTCATGTCGCTGGAGTGACACTGGTTTTAATGAAGTCAGAAGTGTTTTCAGTCTCTGAAATGTTGGTGGCTGATGGATGTACAACTTTGGCTATATAGCTGGAAAAGGAAACATGAGACTATGTGTGAAGTGGTATGACGTGATGTGGTGTGATGTGACATGAGGTGGCATCTAGACAGGATGTGAATTTTGTCATAGCTTTGTACCTTCATATAAGAATTACTTTAACCTTATCTTGTATGCTGTGGTTCAGGCTGTCTTTGGGAATCTCCTCAATGACTTTAGACTCTAGATTTTCTTCTGCCCTAAATGACATGAAACATTTGTAAATTTTTGTGTACTAAAATGGCAATTCTGTCCTTGTGCCTTTGATCCTAGATTAACCCCAGGATCAGAGAAAGTAATTCAAACAAATTGAGAGTGTCAGTATGCCTTGGTAGATATTTGTGCAGTTTCATCCAGAAAATTTACAACATTACTATTTATAGAAGATTTCCAACATATCATAATTTATTTACAGCCACACCACTTCCATTTTTTTTTTTTTTTTATCAAGGCCATTTCCGTAATGTCAGTCTGAAAGGCAGAAAGCTTTTAAAAATTATTCCTCTCTCCTGTATTTTATATATAGATGTAATACTCATGAAAAAAAATAATGGCGAAATAATTTTACATGGGAAAATACAATGCTGAGAAAAGGCAGTGGTATAACTCGGGCACAGGCCTTGTACTGGGATGATCTTAGGTCAGAAGCTGTGACTTTTACTTGAATTAATGTTGGCTTCTTTCTGCCCCAGGGCAAGACCTTGTAACAGAGAAAGGGTCCTTTGCCCAGAAACAAACAAGAAATTCAAAGTGACCAACAGTGTGAGGTTGCTGTTTTCAGTTCTATTGTTTTACTCTGTTAGACTGAAAATTCTCTGAAGTTTAATGTGGTCACATTCAGGGTGTTGGATGTAGGGCTTTGTATGGAACTGAAATGTAATTCCTTGTTAACTAGAATTATGGATTCAGTTTAGAAAGCTAAATCCTATGTGCAAAAGAGCCCCAGTGTGTGGTAGCCTCACCTCATTCACCTACAGTCATTTTTGCTGTCTTCTTTCCTTGTTCAAGATAATTAAATGGTTGGAAGTAGAAGGAGATTTTTTTCTTTGTCTTTTAATCACCTTTCTAACTCCTAGTGAATTTCTACTACTTTGGAAGAGTTTGTAAAATATTGGCTGCAAGAGGCTAAAGATCAACAGAAAAGGCTGTTCAAATTTCTTCTACATGCAATATAACTATACTGCCAATATAACTACACTGCACACTTTTCACTCTTTCATGGGTGGTGATATTTAAGGGGAATCTGTTATCTTCTTTATTGTGCTGTTAATTAAGACCAAGATTAATAAGTTATTAGAAACCACTTTTTTTTTTTTTTTTTTTTTTTTTTTTCCTGAGTCTTTGAAGAGCTAGCAGGATTGTCAGTCACTTTAATGTCTAGGCTTAAACTCTATTAACCAAATCAGAGGGTTGCTTTCTGTAAGTCGATTTTTTATCGCCTATTTTCCCATGATGAATTCCTTATGTAGTAGGGATTGCATAAAGCAGGGTAGCAATAATTACAATTTAATTTAGACAGCGCTGCAAGCTTTCCAGCTCTGGCATTTGACTAACTGACAAATGAATACAAACTGACTGGCTGTGCTCATTTCTGGGGCTGCAGCTGACTGCCTGCGGTCTGAGAGACAGAGACGTTTCCTTAACACAAGGCGTTTATGCCGCAATGCTTCATCACATGAGGTATAGTATAATTCTCCGAACTGGTACAAACAGTGAACTGGTACAAACAGTTTTTCAATATGTACCCAGATATGCTGCATTAAGTCTTCAGAACTACCCATGTGTGCATGTCGTAGGATGTTGTCTCTGCTCTTTCCTTCGAAAGGAAAAAGGCTCCTTTGAGCTCAGTGCCTGGCTGCAGATGATGCTTGTTATTGTCTTACCTTTGATGACACAGTTACCTGAAACACAGAATAGCTTTTAGGATGTCCCAGATCCCAAGCAGAATATGAAGACATTTGAAATTAAAGCTGAAACATGTCTCTTCTGTTACAGTGAAGGACATCCTTGTTCCTTCCCAGTCAGTATTGACACAGTGGCAGTATTTTTTTTCCTCAAACAAATTATCATTAATGATTTTGCAATGGCATAATTTCAGGTGATCATTTCAGAATAAAGTTTAATATTTGTAAAGCTCATGCATTAGCAAAAAACATATAAGGAATTCATGTTTTTTCCATAAACGCTAAAAAATGATTTCATTACAATGCTGATGATAACCTGTAGTTGCTTTCCAAAATGTCATAAGCACTGTAGTTAGATTGTGAAAGTGAGAGATAACACTTGTAAGTTGATTTAAGTGAAAATTTGCAACTAAAAGATGATAAAAATGCTATTTATTTCAATATTTTCAGTGAAATATTTTAATTTCAAAATAATATCCTGACAGTATCAAAATTAAAACAAGCTGTTACTTATGCTCAATGAAAAGTATGAATATTCTAGGGAGTTAAAGGAGTGCAAATTTGTTTTAACATTCTTCATGAACTCTTTTAGAACAGAGCTTTTTAGTAACTCCCTAGTTCTAAGCAGTACTTGCTGATATTTATCTACAATGTTAAATCGAAATTAATTGTGGAATCTGATACTTGTTGATCAAATATTATGTTTACATAAAATCTCTTAAGACAATAAATCTTAAGTGACATTTTTCAAACACAGAAAAACATTGCGATGAATCTAGTGATCATTCCTTTCAGTTTATTTCCAATTCCAAATCAAAAAAAGGAAATCAGCGATGTTTAGAATAAGATAATTCAACAGACAAGCTTGAAAGACTTTAGTTAATTCATGCTTGTGTATTAATTTATGGGCTGAAAACTTCTTTAAAAATAATTAAAGTTCTTTTTGTAGTAATAAATTATTATTTTAAAACTGGAGAAGAAATGAAGAGAAATCTTTAAAAAAAAAGTTCCTAGTTTATAATAGTTACAATTATACCGATTAGCATAAGTCAGTAGAAGTCATATTATATCAGGAAAATGAATAAAATGTTCATATGCTTATGCATATATATATATGTGTGTGTGTGTATTATGGAATATATATATATATAATGGAATAATATGGAATATTATGTACAATATTTTAGGGAATTATGGAATACATTCCATTATTCTTATCACCTTCATGTTGGGGCCTTAGTAAGAATATATAAGAAACTGGAGTTTGTGGGGAACTGGACCGACGCCTAGCAAACAAGCACCTGGAGGAGCACTAACCAGCTGGGAATCTGTAGCTGGCCAATGAGAACGCCGCTGCCTAGCGCATGCCCACCTGCACCGGTATAAAGCTCTGCTGCAGACAACAGCAGAGCGGAGTTGACCTCACTTTGTGTGGAGGTGTTGTTTGCTCTGGCTTGTGGGGAGGGCCCTGGCACTTGGTGCGAGAGTGACCCTCGACACCTTCAATTGCTTGGGGATTATGAAGTCTTGGCTCCTGACTTCAGATTTCACAAAGATATATTTTCAGGATGTACAAATAGAATCTTTTGAATTCCTGAAAACAGCAAGTTAGATATATTGTGGATTATTTTCTGGGCATTTTAATTTTGGTATAGAGAATGGGAACTGTGTGATTCAGCCTATGGTGTATCCTAGATGCAGCCTAGGTATTCTGCAGTATTTATTTCTGCAGCATTTATTTGATACAGCACTTACAAGTCTTTCAAATATCTAGAAAGACTTTTGAGAAAATACAGATATTCATCAAAGAAACCTCAAAGCTTCTCAACAACGTGAAGGGCATTGAATTTTGCTTCTCTGAGTGGGGGGTTTGGACCTGCCGAGGCTTCAGCTGCTACTGCAGAGGAGTTTATCATGTTTTACTGCTTCTAAAAAATATTTGGAGTATTTTTGTTTTTCACTTTCCTAATACATAAAACAAAACTTTTTTTGTCTGTTTTTTTAGGAAAACAGTGTATCACCTAGTATCTTGCATGCAATTAAAAGGCATCATTCTGCCTTGGAATAGATTTTCTCTGAACTGTTACATTGTAATAAGATGTTCTCCAAACTGCTGCTTGAAATGGCTAGAGTCAATCACCATGTATGAGAGCTGACAGCCATAAGCCTATATATATATACCATCATTCATCAGTCTGAAAGAGCAACTCATTCTATTGTTCGGTGTAAATTGAAACTGGTGATAATAAAGCAGAGTGAAAAGTTCAGATTTAAACAGTTTTATACCCATATAGCATTCTTATAGCTAAGAAGGAGACTGAATCTAGGATTACATAATACATCTGTAATAGCAACAATTGTTAAGAGGCAGAAATAATAAGAGGTTGTCTGAAACACATTGTGCACTCCACAGATAGAAAGGTCTGACAAGAAAGAGTGATTTCTATCACACTGCTGTGTGGTATTCAATAGGATACCCAATAGGGAGCTTCTAAGGTAAGCCTGTTGTTATCCATGTGCAGTTCCTTTGTGACTAAGCCATATACAACCTTTCTCTGAGGATTTGTCTTCTAAGATCCATAAGGTCTAAACAGATAAATCAAAAACTTTAGGTGTCTCCATTACCACTAACATGTACCTCTAAATCACAGCTACACAGTTGACTGGTTCTCCTCATTGAAGTGAGGCCTTTCCTAAGGGCCTTTGTATTTCCTTACCCTTCTTAAAGTTCTTGAGTTCATCATCATCTCCTTTTTCTGTTTGTTTTCTGTTTGACTTAAAATCAAACAAAGCTTGAAGTGTTTAAATGTCAAATGCCTTCCAATTACTTGATTGTTTGGTAGCCGTGTAGGCATGTTCTCTTTTTTAGTTTGCTTAATTAAAATTTTGATCCACACATTTTTGAGGTTAGAATGATCAGTTTTATGGTTGTGTTCCTTCATTTCATTCATCTTCACATTGCAGTTCATACTACATTGCAGTTCTCCAAACATGAAGGAGTTGTACCAGATCTATTGGTATGCTGAAAATCTCTAACATCTTTCTGAGGCTGTGAAACCTGGAAACTTGGGAAGAGAAAAAGGTGAAGCATTCCTCTAAGCCGCTAATTCCAGCACTAAGACTTGTAAGATGAGATGAGATAGCTACATAACAGAAAGATTTAGAAATAAACTATTATGGGGAGTGGAAAATAACACATTTAAAATCACATGTAATATTATTTTGTAGAATCAATAGAAATGAAGTCTTCCTAAAATATAGATCCGTATTCTGCATAAGCAGCCTATGAAGGCTGAAATTATGTATAAAGTTAGGCAGCCACTCCATGCTGTAGACAGGATGTTCACATACACATGTTGTCTCTCTGAGAGAAAAAAGTAAAGAATTGATTGCCAGAAAATATAATCAAGATGACACAAAAAGATGCATTCAATTTCTGTGGGAGAGGAAGGCAGGATGTATAGGGAAACCAGGATTCACCAACATCAGAGAGGGCCAGAGAACTAAACAGTCAGGAAGATTAAGTCATCCAGCACCTTAGATGAGAAAGTGACATGTATCCTTTTGCTTTTCTACTACTAGGCTTCAGAAAAAAATGAACTTTAAAATTTGCAATGGCGGACACTGGTCACAAGCTCTAGTAGCAGTCACATAAACAACATTTTTTACTACGCTGTCTGCAGCAATAAGCATCTTAACAGAAACTGTCCATCCATCCTAATAAGCATAATGTAAATAGTTATTTTTTAAAAAGTAGTCATGCAACAAAAGCCTTCAAAATCATCTAGACAGATATTTTACTTTCTTGCATTGTTTTTTGTTATTTTATAGCCCAAATAGATTTTTTTTCCTTTTTTCCTTTTTTTTTTTTTTTTTTTTTTTTTTTTTTTTTTTTTTTAAGCAAGGTCTGTTTTGCTCCATATATTCTTGTGGAGCTGATTATTTTATCTAGTGTAAGCCATTCTGCTGCAGATCATTATGCTGATGGAAGCATGATAGATGTGCAAATGCCAGAACAGATTATGACAGACATGCCAGGTTGAAGCTGTATTTTTTACAAGCTTCTTTTTATTGGTTCTTGGTGGCACCTAACCCATAGCAGGTATTCCAAAAGATAAAGAGGCCCTTAGGATTATGTTAATGGCTCTAAGGAGTGCTGAGCCTTGAATTTGAAGTCACTGGGAAATGTACCTGTCAGGACAGAACTTGATATCAGGCTTTGAGATGCTGTGCATGTAATCTTGCTGTCTAAATTTATGGGAGAAAAGTCAATTGATGAGTTATAGTTATCACATGACACACTGTGAATCATTATGGTTTGGACTTTATGTTCTAGAGCAAAACGAAACATAGTAAAAGTACAGATGATGCATATTGACTATTCTGTGTCCTCTGTGCTCAGTTTAATCTTTTCTTCTTCTCTATTTACATAGTTTGTTTCCCCTAATCATTTAGGTACCTTTTGCCATACTGATTAATAAAGCTGGCAAGTGCACTCTCTGTTAATATATACATGTGCAAAAAGCTGAATTCAAACAATTTTTAACTAAAGTTCAACTATTTATAAGGAAAGAGTTTGATCCCATTTCTTCTAACTCTTAAATCTTTCATGCTTTCACAGGCATATATGTCACCACCGATCAGTAATGATGGTAATTTCCCTTCCTCACCTTTGTTTTTCCTCCAGGTCTGAATCCCAAACTGCTTCATAAACAGAGGTTGTAGAACACCATTTTCATTCAGGCACCTCGTCAGCTTTCTGACTTTGGGGCCAAGAAGACAGAGACTCAGATGCTCTGAGCTCAGGAAGCTCCCTGGAGGAAGCAGAAGTGACTGAGTTTTGAGAACTTGTTTGTTTGTTTGTTTGTGTGTTTTTGTTTTTTGTTCCAGATGGTCCAGAATTGCAGCAAATTTCTCCATTAGCTTTGCAAAGGGAAAACCCAAGTACAACAGTGCAGTTTGTGGAGATGACATGAACATACATACTGCTATGAGTAGAGTGGCAGTTTTTCAGAGAAATAAAGCTCATTCTTGATTGTTCTAGAATAAGCAAACTTCCAGCTGAAAACAAAGATAAGTAAAAAATGATGCAAGAACAAAAACACACCTAGTCCAGAGAAAATCAGCCAGAATAATGCTTTATATTCATTGTCACAATTACTCTTTGCCTTTGCTTAAGAAAAGCTTCAAACTCTAATTTTCCTCTATAAAAATGCTATCTAAATAATATCTAAATATTAAATATCTAAAATCTAAAATTAAATATCTAAAAGATCTACAAATTAAATATCTAAAATGTTATCCTTCTGATACTTCCAGCAAGTTTTGTGATCTTTTTGTTGTTTTTTTTTTCTAGTGATATGCAACCATTTTAGAAGGTATTTAGCAGTCCTGTTCAGTTTCAAAATAGTTATTCATGTACAATTCCTATTTTTAAATCAAAACAGGACTAGCCTGTGTCTCTGTGTGTCTGAAAATGGAAATATCCTGGAAAATGATGTGAATGAAATAATATTAGACTTGAATTTAGAATCTGGAACAAACTACCAAGTTGTCTTTTCATCATTTGTTCTAAAACGCTTAAAGGACAAAGAGTAATCACTTAAATTGAAATTAAGAGAGATCTTTATTAATGGGAATAAGTTTCTACCTATGTAGAAAAAAGATGAAAGTATTCTAAAAAGATATATCTATTAAATTAATAGATAGAGATCAAGAAGACTGATGAATGACATTTAAAATAAATGCTGAATTGCTCCAACATCAACTTTTGTAGTATCAGGATTAATAATTTATATCTATATAATGTACAATATTGCAAGTCACAGATTCCAGTGGAGTCAAGATTTTACAGAGCAAATAGCCTTTTGATAAGGGGTTAGTTCTGGTTAGTTAAGTTACTCATCCTCAAAAGTTCTTTGTGAGAGATGTGGAGATACCACATTAGCTTGTGATAACACAGAAAAGACTCAAGAAGACTATAAATCCCAAAGAATCCAAGGGAAGATGGAAACCTTTAGAAATGCAGAATTGTTAATGTTTTAGAAGTGTACCGATCAGCCACTTTTAAGTTGGAATTAATACTTGATTTAATGTTTTGATAATTGACCAAGATTTATTATTACAGGGACAGAATTAAGCGGAATTTAGAGCTGGATGTTATATTAGAAAACACTTACACTTTTGTATAGTCCAGCCTATGTTTTCTTCCATATGCTTGGGGCCTTTCTTTCCTACCATACTTTTGGCCAAGTCCATGAGTGATAGGATACGTGAAATCTTGAACCACACTTTTTTGAATGTAATATACTTTCTCTCTCAATTCCACTAATGTATTCAGCTGGGTTTCTTTAGTAGTCCAGCAATATGAAATGACAGCAGCGTGTGTTAGGAAGCCCATTATCAACTTCCCTAATGTTTCCATGCTGCAATCACTCATCTGTCAGCTTAGCAGCCAAATGTTAATGTGACATCTGTTACACCTAATTCCAGTAACTATCAAGAATCTCTCTGCATACAAATAATTTAGCCTGCTTACAATTTCAATTTTGCAGAGAATATGCCATTCTGTAAATATAATGAAGTTATTTATTAGGAAGAAAATCATTAAAAGGGTAAGAGTAACACCTATTAAGGATTCCATCAAGCATCTGAGACCACATGCCCATGTATTCATCTCAGTTGAATGTTGGAAGAGCAGCCTGGCTACAGCCCCAAGAGTGAGCACCACTGAATTTGCAAATCTGCATTAAACAGATGGAATTGCAACAATGCTTTATTAATGCATTAGATTAGAATATCTTACTATATTTGCCAGTGATCACCTGGGAACCTGTCATTTTACTTTACCTCATTTCCCTCACTACAACACATAATTAATATGGAAGGGGCTGGCAGAATGCTTCATCACAACCTTTAAGTTCTGCCTATATTGTATTAGTTTCACCTAAGGTGATATATTGTCTTTTTTTGTATGAATATGCAAAAACTACTGGCCCATTTAAACAGTATGCTGATGCTAGCAAAATCTTATAAGCCTATCCATACCCATATATTTTTCCAGACTTCATATTCTATCTCCTTTTTGGTTATTCTTCATCTCAATGACAATTAAAATGAGTGAGAGAATGGCATCAAGGATGCTTTATGATAAAACATTAAATGATTTTCCAGAAACATGTTTTGACTTTATTACACTGTGTTGGAAGGAAAGAAAAAAAAAGAAAAAAAAAAGACATGATAAATTATTGAAATAGGCAAGTATAGATCTTTTTTTCTCCCCAAGAATCTACAAAGTCTTCATAATCAGTAAAGACCCAGTTTCTGTGGTCTATGACAAAAAAAACCTGGAAAAGCAGAAGCACCCTCATTTCAAGCACTCCCAACTGTTATGTAAACTGTAGTGGATACAACTTAAACAATCCTTCAGTTTGGGGTCCAAGATGAATGTTATTGATCACCAGAGAAAGTAAATTCAGGAAAAAAAAAATCCATGACAACTAGCAAGTCAGGAACAAATACAGTTAGGATGGATCAATTCAAGACATACAGGATTGGTGTACATGAGGTAAAAAATCTCTTTCTTAATGTACAAACAGCTTGCTTGCCACCAACTTGTCTGCCTTAGGTAACCATCAGCACTACTTTTAGGTCCTAGTAACTCAGTGGATAAAACCAAATGTTAATACCTGAAACTTAAGAATTTGTTCTTCTTGGTTGATCTCCTGTAATTTATCTGTAAAACCAAATGTTAATACCTGAAACTTAAGAATTTGTTCTTCTTGGTTGATCTCCTGTATTTTATCTGTAAAACAATGAAATATTTCATATTCTCTGCATTCTATTTCTTAGTAAATAAATAAATGAATGTTCATCTGAGTAAGCCGCTGTATATGTTGTTTCGTTTTTATTTTTAAAAAGATCTTTTTTTACTCCAGATTACCCAGGGAAATTTTATGACTTTTTCCACATTTAAAAACTGACAGTCCAGATGACATATTTCTGCAGAAATATATATATGCATATATTTATATTTCAACTAATCTGCATTTTTAATAGGAAATGTTCCATCGTACAAAATCATAGATTCTATTAAATGTGCATCTCTACAGAAGAATTCAGAGAATATACATATATAGGTCTATATGTGCCTGCATATGTATATATAGGCATAATATAAATACATATAAAATATTAATTGACATCTTACATAACAATGATGCTCTATTTATATCTCTTCTAGTGTCCTTTTATTTCAGCCAGATAAAAGATCTTAAGCAATATGTTTTTTGTCAAACTATATATTTTTTTCCACTTGTGATATGTAGTGTGTGAGATCTTTTTGAAACTATTAGTACATAATCAAGCCACCGCCTCTTTTTTTTTTCCCCTTTTGACTTTAGTGGGTAGAAGACTTCACCATGATTATTTATCTACTTATATCATTTTTCCCCTGAGCAATAATCAGTTACCAGCAGTTCATTAAAGCTTGTTTACTTTAATGAGTATTTAAGGGAAAATAAGAGGCTTCATTTATCTATTCTGAATTTAAATAGTTTGTAATGGAGTGATTTATCAAGCCATCCTAAAGGTTAAACAGCTAACACATTTCTGAATGTTACCTGTCATTTGTGTTTCTTTTGCAATTTTAGATCCAGTGTTTTTCTTGCCTATTAAAACCTAAAGTCAAATATACTGTAATTGAAAACCTATTGAAATAAGTAGAAGGTCCCTTATTTAACCCCCTGTTCTCCTAGGAAAGTAGCAATATTGGTACTGGAGGTTTTTTTGTATTCCTTTGTCAGGGAAAATTATTTAAAGTGAGTCTATTGATGGCCATATGTATTTTAATGGATTTTATAAATGGTCTGTAGTATAGTTGCCATTTCATTCATGATGTGGCTGTAGTTAGACAAAGAACTGCAGACCAGAAAACTTTCTCCTGGATTTAGGGAGAAAGAATGGAAGGCAATGAGCCATTAAGCAAGAATGGAGATTCACTGCTCTGCAAATATTGTAGGTCAGGAAGTTTTGAAGCATCAATGATTAGGGATGAATTAACACTAACAATATCAATAATACAAAATGAATACACAGTTTGCATCAGAAAGTTAATAGCCTAACCTACTTTTACTACAATTATTATTACTTCTTATTCAAAAATAAAACAAAACAAAACTTCTAATCCCTTATGACTAAAACTATGTATTTTTTGATTCATGGGAAATTACTGGCATTTCTTTAATGTACATTGTTTCAGCTGCAGGCTGTGCATTCATTCAAAAACTTGTCATTTTGAGCACACTTTTAATGCTAATCCTTATTTGCATAGTGAGATGGTTTAACTCAAATAGACTTGTGGAGGGCAGAATACAAATGCTTTCACAAATTGATTTTCTTTATTAGAGTGTTTGCATTTCAACTGCTCAAAGATAACTGCCAGTGCAGAAGAAGCCAACTCAGCAAAACTCTGGCACAGATAAATAGGAATTGTAGGATAGAAGGGAGAAGGATTTAACGAGTACTCTAAGTGATTTATGGGTAACTACCCATTTTCAAAGTGATTTAGTTAAGCTCCTACATCACTGATTTTCAGTAAGGCTGTGTTCCTAGTAAATTGAACTCAAGGTTATGGGTTTAACCAGTGGACTGGCGTCCTGTTGCGTTTCAAAGGCTGAAATAGTTCCTTGCTCATTCATGTTAAACAACATAGAGCAAAAAGTGACTTCAATATCTACCTCTTCCTAAACTCTCTTTATTTTGTATGATAGCACCTGCATTTTTTACCAGGGAGACAACTAGTGATTAAGAAAGTGAAGCAATTAGGCAGAAAAAGGAAAGAAGAGACTTACAGGGGAGGAATTGGTTGCTGACTCAGCAGCATTACACCAGTAGACTTTAAAAGGAGGTTAAAAACCTCATCATTTGGTGGCCTCAGCTGAACTAGTATGTCGTATTTTAGGCAAAGTATTTCAAGAAAGGTGAAAAACTTCAGAGAGCCCATGTATACAGAGGAAAGACTGAAGGGATTATTTAGCATACGGAACAATAGCCTGCAGGGAGACATGGTAACAATCAAATATTTAACCATCTGCTGCAAAGAGGAGTGAAATAGACCACTGTCAGTGTTTCATGTGAACAACAGGAAGGACTAAACAGTAGCAAGGGACATTTCAGGTAGTAAGACCTGAAATTAGTAAGGCTAATTAGGATTGGGGTAAGCTGTGGACAGAGTTGAAATCTTCAGTAATGTGAGTGCAAAAGGGTAAGAGCAAATAGACATCTGTGCTCATTCCTTCCTTAAGGTAATAATCAGTCTCTCAAGGCCCCTTCCAGACCTATTTACCAGTATGAGTATTTTTTTTTATAGCAGTTACAGAAAAACTCTGGTAGTGCTCTTTCTTTCTTTTCTTTCTCTTTCTTTCTTTCTTTCTTTCTTTCTTTCTTTCTTTCTTTCTTTCTTTCTTTCTTTCTTTCTTTCTTTCTTTCTTTCTTTCTTTCTTTCT
>NW_010579869.1:0-13408 GCF_000705375.1 Tinamus guttatus | reverse complement strand
CCTTCCTTCCTTCCTTCCTTCCTTCCTTCCTTCCTTCCTTCCTTCCTTCCTTCCTTCCTTCCTTTCTTCCTTCCTTCCTTCCTTCTCTCTCTTCCTCTCTCTCTTTCTCTCTTCCACTCTCTCTCCCTCTCTCTCTTCCACTCTCTCTTCCTCTCTCTCTTTCTCTCCCTCTTTCTCTCCCTCTTCCTCTCCCTCTTTCTCTCTCTCTTCCTCTCTCTCTTTCCTTCTCTCTTTCCTTCTCTCATTCTCTTGTTCTCTCTTTCTTTCTCTCTTTCCTCATTAGAAACAGTAAGGAGGACGACTTGACCGTACATAATGGGTGTTGCTGATCAACATCTTCCCTCCGTATCCCACACATGTTTAGCAGAAATTATGTGTGCTCAGGCAAGGCAGGAGTGAGACTGCTAGGAATCAATAATAAAAGAATCATATCATAATTCGAAGAAGAAAGGGATAATCAGAAATGGCCATCAAAGGACTGTGATTGGCTGAGCACAGCAGGGCTTTAAAAAAGGGAAAACATTGTTGCCTTGCTAATTTGGTCTTATGTTGAAAGGTTCAAGTATAGAGTGACATGGTAATTTACAGGCCATATGATGTGCTAAAGTCCTGATTTCTCATTCCAATCAGACCTATTGTAATGAAAAGAAAGGAGAGAATACAACTGCTGCCATGACATGGCCTAACATTATAAAAAAATAGGAATGGATGAATGGAAAAATTTTTACATCTGCGCTACAGTTTTATGACTGAAATGTTGTCATTCTTGGAAGACACATCAATTTGTCATTCCTTTGTCTATAGCAGATTTCTTTGGAAACTTTTTCTGCCTCCATGTACATTTAACAAGAATAAAACTTTAGGGAAAAAGAAAACATAGTGGAAAAATTCATCAGTGCTCTGGGTTTTTAGAACAAAAGAGAAAATTAACAAATACAGATTATTGTTATTTCCTGTGTCTTTCAGGGTAAGCTACTGCAGTTGAGAAACACAACCTCTTTCTTTTAAAACTGGTGCCAAAATTTCAGATAGTCACCTAAAGGTACTACTTCATTAAGCTACTATCCATGTAAATCTTGAGAGAGGAAATGTTTTAGTTTGAGACTTACACCTGCAATTTTGTCTAGAACAACTTCCTAAATGCTGAGTTATGTCTAGGTATATTTTGCATGGTGGGAGATACTGTCTTTGGGGGAGAACAAGAGAATCAGGCCCTCAGATCTTTGAGACAGCCAAATTCCTTCACTTAGACATTGTCAGGAAGACATTGTCTCTGGGACCTAACCATAAGGTTAGATATTTAACATTACATTTTACAACGAAGGTGCCTTTTTAAAAAAAAAAAAAAAAAAAAAAGGCGAAACACCCTTCAGTATAAAAGAAGACAGCAAGCTACATTTGTTGTAGATCTTACAGAAAGCTAAGGATGGTGTGCATTTTAAGAATAGGGAAAGCAAAATCTTGGCTGTTGTTTTGTTAAGAAAAAATTGAAGTGAAGAAATTATGAAGAGGATTAAGAGGAGATGGGATTTGGGGAAAACTGTATAGGAAGAGAGAGATTTTTCAGATGGGGAGGATCTGAACAGGAACCAGTGAGTAGACAGAGTTTTGTGGATGAGAAATGGAAATTCTACTCCTTGAGGAGAAGCCTTGATAGTAGTAGGAATTCCACTGTGCTTGTGGAACAAGAGGGCTTGAGGGACTGCCAGCAGCTAGCAATTTTGATTCATCCAGCGTATATCTTTTTTTTTGGGGGGGGGGGTAGGAGGGTGGAGTGAGAGGGACTGTACAAAATTGGAGATTTTCTGACTAATTATGTTGTTATTGCTACAATAGCATTTATCTGAACAGTCGCATAGTTCTTTCCTGAGTGTATTTTATATATATATAAATACAGACAAATGCATCTAACACTGAATTTACATAAATACAGATTGTTCAGACACACAATTGTGAAGCCGTATTGGATTTTATAAACTGCTTGTGTGAGATTAATAGTTCAGTTTAGAACAAAGGCGAGCTCCTAGGTCTCAAGGCAAAAAGGACTTCAAATGTACTCCCCATCTTTCAGGTCAAAGTATATCTTCTGCCTGTCTCCTTCCTGGTAATAGGTCCTACAGTTTTAAAAGGCAATGAATCTTCCAGCCAATATACTAGTACTTTTGAGCACTTGCTACAGATCGGTCTAGAGATAAGTCATATGAGATAATTCAGGAACAACTAGCGTGTACATCCATGAATGATGACTGCTTGAACTGAAGTTTATAGAAAGCTGTACTAAGTGTTTACCAAATTGGATCTGCTATAGCAGAGACTAAAATAATTGCTCAATCTTCTATACACTGCACCTAAACAGTTAATTAATTAACTGAATCTATGGCCTAGCACATAAGAATGATGGTAAAAAGAGTACAGTTCAGTTCATACACCTAAGAAGTGCAATATATCTCAGCACTGTCCCCTGCGGCAAGCAAAGCGAATTATCAAATCTGACACTAGAGAGATCACCCACTTCTCTGCAGTAGATACAAAAAAGAATAGGCAATTATGCCTCCATCCAGAAACAAAAAAAATGACATGATGAGAGAAATTTTTTTCTTTCTTGAAATGTCTGGCATGAGCAGCTCTTACTCTGCAAACAAAGAGGAAATTTTTCCTTCCTAGAACTCAGTTTTCCACTGTGAAAATTCTTCTGAACTATGTCTTTTTCAGTCAGAGGCTGAGCTCTGCCACAAGTTGTTATTGACATAGTCCTGAGGGTCACACCACAGCTAGCATCAAGAACACTTCTGGAAGGTGTTTTCTCTCAAGTGACACTGAAATACAATGAGATTTTGAATTAATTTCCAGGGGCATTGGAACACGTAACATTAAGCAACTGGAGGTTGAATGTGAAAAATAGAGAAGGATCCAGTCTTATAATCCAGACAAATCCAGTTTTATAATCCAGACAAATCCAGTCTTATAGGGAAATTAAATTAGAGGAAATATGGAGAACATTTAATAGGGGAAAATATTGGTAAATTATTCTAGGTTCAGTATCACACTGAAAATTAATTAATCCAGGAGCATAATCTTGAAATTCTACTGCAAAAACTGCTGTAATATGTTGAGACATACAACAGAAAACAAACGAACAAAAATTATATTACTTATATGTGATGAGGTACATAATTAATGGGGAAATTTCCCCAATTAATTGGGAAAATTTACATATTCCATAAATTTAGGTCAGTCTTTAAAGACAAGAAAAATATTGTTAGTTATTTGATACTGGGGAAAAGTTTTCTGAAAAAAAAAATAAAAATAAAAAAAATAAATAAAACTGCAGTTTGAAGAAACTTTGGCTGATTAAAGCCCTAAAAAGAAACCCATCCACCTTATGAGAAAATCTTAGCTGCTTCACTTCTGTAACAGGTCATTAGTCCTTCTTGGATTGGTTTGATTTTGTTTTTTTGGAGGATGGGAGAAGGAGATCTAACTATCTATGTAGTTGAGATACATATATATTCTCTTTTTCGACGTGGTTGTCTAGATACTATTATGATAAAATGACTGTGGAAGAGACAAACCAAACCAAAAAAACCCACCTCTGTCTCTGAATGAAAGTGAAGGAAATTGGAAAATAATATATTTTCTGTACTATTCTTGTTATTTTTCTTAGTTTTATGGAAGCAACATGAAGCATGATAACAAAAAACAACATTACATACAATACATGTAATTTAATGGCATTTTCTTCTCACGGTAGTTCTTTTTCACTTTTCATTATTTCCCTAATAATAAGTTGTTGAATTGTATCACGTGACACTCATATTGAAAGTGAATGACTCTTAGTATATTTCTTGTGTCAGTTGAATACATATATTAATTATAAAGAAAAATCAATCAGGCATCTATTATAATGCACTATCAAAAGTAATAAAAATATATCTTTAAAGCAGAAAGGCTTTCATCTCCATTGTAAAGTCTTTCTGGAGAGAGTAAGAGGCCTTGATTTAGAAATAAACACTGCTCTTCATTGGGCTTATCAGCTCCTTTCTAATAACAAAATGGTGTAAAACTGTTTAAATATGTGATTAAAAGTCTACCGGATTTAGTTAATGAAGATTATGGTGGACCTGATTCAAATTACATCAGTCAAAAATAATAAGAATATCAATATCAATTTAATTTAGTTTTGGATCAGGTCCTAATTACTTAGATTGAATAAAGCTCTCAAACAAGTAGCTAAACTCCTTGAGGATCAATATTCATATATTCAAGAAGTTGGCTGGTTCATTGCTTAAAATGACCCTGGAGTTGAGATTATAAAAATAAGTGATGTTGAAAGATCTCCTTCTTTATCCCTTGACTTAAGCAGAGCCACTCAGACCATGTTGCTCAGGTCTCTTCTCAGACAGCTTTGAACATCCTCAAGGGTGGAGATGCCTTCTGTGGCAAGCTACTCCAGGGCTCAGTTACTCTCATAGTAAAAAAAAAAAAAAAAAAAATCATTTTCCTATAGAAATTTTGTTTTCTAGCTTGTACCCATTGATTTTTGCCCAGTCACTGGGCACCACTGACAGGAGTCTGGTCCTGTTCTCTTTTGAACTTCCCAATATTCATTCACGTCAGTAAGATCCCCCTCAGTCTTCTCTTTTCCCGTTGAACAGTTCCAGCTCTCAGCCTTTCATCACATGACAAATGATCCGTTCGCAGGATTCACTGCAATATCTCCATGATTTTCTTGTACTGGGGAGTAGGGAAATACCACTGAAAATTGCACTGCAGCTGTGACCTCACCAGGCTGCACAGAGAGCAAGGAGCATCTCCTTCAATAGCTGGCCTTGTTCTTGCTTTTGCAACCAAGGAGACTTTCGGCTTTCCTGGCCACAAGGGCACATTGTTGGCTCAGAACAAACTTTTTGTTCTCTGCCGAGCGGCTTTCCAGCCCATCTCCCAGCCCATACTAGTGCATGGACTTATTCCTCCCTAGCTATAGTGTTCTGTGCTTCCCTTGATGGAACTTCATGAGTAAGGTTTCCCTCTGCCAACTTCTCCAGACTTTTGAGATACCTCTGTATGGCAGCACCTCCCTCTGGTGTATCAGGCAATCCTCCCAGTTTTGAATCATCTGCAAACTAGCTGAGGAGGCACTCTGTCCCTTCATGCAGGCCATTGATAAATCACTGCAACTGGGCTGGTCTCATCCCTCACCAGGCTCATTGGGATGGACCATTCTTGAGCTTGAAGGAGGTGAGCCTTGAATACCAATCAGCTTTCTTGGACTCTTTTCCTTCTAAGAAACTTGTGGATCTTGTTTCTCTCAAGATGTTTATCTCCAAACTGGGTCTCCTTGTCCCCAAAGTGACAGGGACAGCTGTTCCAACAGCTGCTGAAGAACATTCCCTGAGGTTCTTGCTTGAGGAGGTGGTTCCTTGCCATGAACTGAAGGGAGGACCCCTGCTTGAAACCTGGTGCATGCTCTGCTGCAGAAACTGTTGTATCTGCTGGCTGGATCTGTTATCTATTCTCCTTATGTAAGATGGAGACATGTTTTGTAGAGAACCTGCAACTCCAAAAAAATCTGTAACCTTTTAATATTTCTTTTGGCACTAAAAAATGCTGAAAATTTTATTCTAAGTGGGTACAAATATGCATTAACAGTAAATGTATATATTTATGGGTACACAATTATCCTGTTTTCAAATATTTTGCTGAAAAATCTGATTACATTCAACACAGGATAATAATTTAAAGTAACATGTTATGAGGTAGAGACAAATAATACTTAAATTTATGAGCCTAAATATTGATGAGTGATGGGCATCTAAGTGTGAAAATTCTGGTTCAGCGAAGAAATAATTTTACTGGGAAGGAGAAAATACCTATTTTTCATATAGAAAGAAGAAGAAGAAAGACTGTCTTAGTTTCTATGCAATAGAATGGATTATTATTTTTTCTTTATTTTGTTCCCAATGTAAATCCCATGTCTTTCCTGATTCATTTCGTCTAAAAGGGGATAACTTTTTATTTAAGGTTATACACAATGCATAAAACACCTTGTCCTTACTGAGCTATAAGAACCAGCCTACAGTTCTTACTTCAATATATCTTTGTTTTCCTTTGGGGAGCAGATTCTTGCTGAATTATCATCAAAAAAACTTACTTTTTCTGAGCAAACTTGCTATAATACTTACATCATCTGGAAAGGTTAACTGTAGAAGCCTTAGCAGGGACAGGGAAATGCAAGGAATGCACTTCATCATCTGAGCTCTCTTTTATCACTGTGCACTAGCAGTTGCCAAGCAGAACCATATTCAGAGGAATTCAGGAGTAAATCTCTACTTTGATCCATAGACCTCAAGGTCATTTGTGAAATGGGTATGTGTATTTCACAGAGAAGGAGAGAAGGGCTGACCCCAAGTTAAACTGACTCCTATTATTTTCAAATGCACTCTAATCCCAGGTTGAATTTAGCTCTCTGCAAGGCAGTGCAGCTGCCAGAGATTTGGATGAAAGCTTCCTCACATCAAAGGCCTCGAGCAATTTTATTTCTTCTTGTCATGTTATAAAGCTGAGCCTACAGAAAATCCTCCAGATATGCCTTACCTTAAGTTTATTTTTAGAATTTAAGAATATTGAGCTGGGGAGGGAGATAGGGGAAAGTTGTTCCCATCTGGGAGATACATGGTTGAATTTCATTGCTTCTTTTTCCCCTTATCATTTCTTGTTAGTTTATGACACCACCAGAGGATCTCTTTTAATTTATTTTTTTACTTTTTGTATACTAGAGAGGACCAGACAGTCAGACAGGCCTTCACTGACTGCGATTGGTTCAGTGTGTCATGGCCTTGAAAGGGAAAGATGTAAAGAAGTCTTGTTCAGGCAGCGACAGAGAGGGCTTAGTCATTACATTTTTGGCAGACCATCAAATATCTATTTACACTTATTTGCGAGCTCTTTGAGACAGAGTTAACAGTTTTAATGAGAGGGATCTATGATTTCTGATTTCATATATCCCATATATCCCAATAGAAATTCACTAGAAAGAAGATAATTTCATGCTGGTAATTCTTGTTCTGTTAGTATCATAGGCTGTGAGCGAAAAACACAAATACAAACAACACATGAACAATTCTGTTAGAATGCAGCCTGGGCCTGCTGGGACATGTTCAGCTTGTTAGGCTTCAAGATCTCTGATGAGATCTTATTAACTAACGATCAGGCAAATATTACAAAAAGCTGAAGCTCTGGTTAGGAGTGAGGGCATCCAAAAGGGCAGTGATTGCATGGAATACAAGATAGAACTATATCTATTAAGTACAGTTATGCAATCTTTTTCTTCCCAAATGAGGGACAAAAGGAAGGCTAAACAGCTCGGAAAAGCTTATCAAACCTAAGAGAGAGCATTTGGAGAGAGTAAGACTCTTAAATATCTCATCTAGAAGGTAAAGAACAACTGAAAGAATAATGTATACTGAAAATCAGACCTGGGGCTTTATTTTAGTAGTTTTACTTATATGAACAAAAGGTAACTAATGTAACCAAAGATGAAAGAAGTTTCTAAGTCTTTGACTTTAGGTGAAGAAACTTATCAATTATGAGAAAGTCCATTAACAGAAAGTTATTCATTAACTAATGAATAACTGCTAATAATTCATTAGATGCCAGTAGTGCAGGAACTCTAAATATAGGGACCTTAACAGTCAAATTCACTAACTTTGGAGCCAAGGAAAAAAAAGAAAAAAACACACATAAGTGTGGAAAAAAAAATCATTCTCATTTTATGGGGTAACAGAAAGTATCATTTTCTGTCAGGGATGAACATTGCTGTTCCTAGTTTCACTAGAATTACTTCTGACTCCTTAACTATCCTGCATCTACAAAACAAAAAAATGTACACAAAGAGAAATGCAGCTAGCATAAAACTGTGTGATGGAGATTAACTGTGTGATGCTGATTAACTCATTCTGGCAGAATGCACTTCATCCTTTTATATCTGAAGTTTGTCAGGAAGGTGATATTTTAGACCATAAAACTACATAAATGCTGTTCAATTATGCCAAGGAAGAAGGATCCTTATGCATTGCCTGCTCAAGCAACGTACAATTCAGTCATTTGTAGCTAAAGGCTTTTAAAAAATTGCCCATGATACCCACTGGTTAGAGAATTCCAGCAAATCTTAATCATCTCTATTATTTTCTTTAAAAAAAGGCAAAAACAAAAACAAAGCAACAACAACAAAAAAGAATCCTTTGACTGCATGCATACATCTTTGCACCTGTTTAATATAATTTAATACCATACGGATTTACGAGAAATAGCCGTAAATATTATGAACTTGGCATACTTTAGGATTCAATGCTACACCATGTGATTCTGTGACTACACATAAGCTCATCTTTCACACTGAGATTACTGATCTCTGCATAATACAAGTTTCTGTTTTTGCAAATATTAAACGGATTTTTTTGGTATTTCTGTTCTTGCTCATCAATGCAAGTAGCTTCATTCGATATTGATATTATGACATGACATCATAATGCTAGTGCCAATGACACCATATTAAATGATATAAATCTGACTTTAAAACATCAGATGAAGAGGAAAGAGTAGCTTCAGTTTGGTGTAGCAGTCTGGAACTTCAGTCTGGTGCTTTTGCTCAGGCCCAAGTAGCTCCAGTAACCAAGTAACTCCAGTATTTCAGTGAACTGTTGCGGCTGACATAGGTGTGCTTTCCTCTGCAATGCTTTGCCACTGAGCAAAAAAACAATTTACCATAGCAAAGCCTGTAAAGACAAGATACCTTGTATTGCTGCAGGCAGGTCCACAAAATTCATCTGCAAGAAGTCCTGAGGTGAAAAACAGATTTATGTTCAAGAACCTTTTGGTAGGTAACACTGCTTAGGTAGAACTAATAAGTGTTTGCCTCACTGCTGTAACTCCACATTAAACAAACTTTCATGCCCATAAATAAGTGTTCTTGTATTTGCTGCCCATTAATAAGATTGAAGCAATAGCACAAAATATAATAGAGCTAAGATGATTATTTTCTCTGAGAGTAGTATTTTGACAACTTGTCTCATAACCAAACTGCCTTAAAAGATGCCTGTCACTATCCAACCAAAACATGGTTTGGGAAAGTTGTTTTGTTGACAAAAAACATGTCATGCCTTTATCTTAGCTGAAGCAAATTACTTTTTAAAGTTAGGATATTAAGTTCCATGTTCTTTATCTGCAAAAATTGAAAATTTGAATTTCTAAATACTCTCAGTTAAGGCTAGTTGAGCCCATGTTTCCTAATGCCTATGCACTCTTGTTGCACTTTAAATATCTAATAAGGCAGCTATTTAAGAACGTGAATGTTTTTAAGCACACAAATGAAACAGTGCAGTCAGTGGGACTGTTCCTAAATAGCTGAATATTGTGGCAAGTGAGAATATTGTGAAAACAGATTTAATTGTTTCCTGAACACATTTTTTTTCCATGTAAATAAAGAAGTTTCAGGAATAGTGACTGTGTATCAGAAAATAATGGTCCATGAATAATATTGCCATTCCACTATTGCTGCAATTAGTAAATGAGAACAAAACACATGCACTGTGAAGGTGAAAAACATAACTAAATTGATTTGTCAGGAGCATGACTTAGCATGCAAAAGGAAGTAATACATGCTTGATTGGAGATTTTATCATGTTGAAATACAGATATAAATAATGGATCTTAAAAATAATATGAATACAAACAACAACAACAACAACAACAACAACAAAACACTTCACTCTGAAAGGCAGATCTTCTGTTTTCCTTCCTTCCTTCCTTCTCCTTCCTTCCTTCTCCTTCCCCTTTGGTGGTTTCATGTTTTTGTTTCTGTCTTTGCCAGGAGGTGATTCACATAAGAGAATTATTGTTTGATTTGACCCTGGAAGGCCCTGTGGAGCTGCCTGACTGGGCCCTGGAAACCTCAGGTTAGAACACAGGGAGTCTGGTCTCCTTGTGTTGTGCTTGTGTACAAAGGGAGGCTGTGTAACAACCCCTGCTCACAAAGGAGGAGGGAGATGAAAGGACACGTGGGGTGCCACGAGCAAGGCCATGGCAGAGGGGCTCCCTCATGCCCAGTCCCACCTTGGGGTTCCGTGCTGGTGTCTCTGCCACTGCCCTACAGACTTTCTGTGCCAAGAGAAAAGCTCTCTTCCTCTCCACTGAGCCTTTCTCTTAACCAAAAGGGTAAGGCTTTGCGGCCCACTTGAGCAGGACCACAGTTCTGGTCTGCCATCCCTCCCCTGGGTTTTATTGTCTCTCGGTATCTGCAGACCTGTCTTTTCCTGCTGCTGGAGAGAGAAGCAGTAGCCAGGCCCAGCAAGACTTCTTTTCCCTAGGCACCTGGGCCCCTCTGACAGTGAGGTGCTTATTAGAACTGTGAAAGACAGCTGGGATGGAGTATTAGAAAGAAGCAGGGCTGTGGCATCTCTCAGTTAATGACTTTGTCTGCCTTTCAGGTGCTACAGTTGAACGCTCGAGGACACTCCACGGCCTCTCTTGACAGCCTGTTCCAGGGCTCTGTCACCCTTACCTTAAGTTCCTGCGGAACTTTTGCTATTCCGTTTGTGGTCATTTCCTCCTACTTTAAGTAGGGCAAGCCCTGGGGCCACACTTGAGCTACATGATCAGGCTAGCCTTCCTGCCTGCTCTGAAGTGGTGGGCAACTGCTAAGAAAGAAGGATTTGAGCCAACTTGCTGCAGGACTGGCTGAGAGATTATTCCGTTCTGAGTCCATCCACTAAGGCACTCCCCAAAAGGACAATTTTCTCTATTAACATGGTCATTTGGGGAGATCACTTGCATGGTGCATAGTGCTCACAAAAGCCATGTGCCTTTGAGAGTCCAGTCTGTCAGCTTTCTGTCAAAAATGTCCTCTTTTGAGCTTTGATGTTGGTAACAACTTCATTAGAAAAGGGGATGTCCAAAGCTTGAAGCCGTGGTAATAACATTACTCCCTCTTTTCCAGGGAGAACATCCCATGGAAAAAAGAAGGCTTCCTGAAAGCTGTTTTCTATATTTCTGTTGCTCTTGGTGAGTAGTTGTGATAAATGAGCTGCCATCAGTAGCACAGAGCTGCTGGACATCAGGGTCTGGGCTGAGAGAGATGCCCCACTGAGGCACTCTCCAGCTTCTCATTCCTGTGCTTCAGGGAGCTCCACAGATGTCTGTACAAGGGAGTCCCATTAGCCTACTAACCCAGTTTCTTCTTCTTGTGAATTACAGTTGGTGTCTACTATACATTTTATTTCCTGGCCTGGAAATTTGGAGAAAAAGCATTGTTACAGGTCAGTGACAGCTGCTGCAGGACAGGTAACTCCTGCAAAGAAGAGGTGCTGGTCATGACAGGATACACCCTCAAACCCTCTCGTTTCCTGCAGAGGGAAGCTTAGCAAAGCTTCCCTTTGCCAAAGTGAGGCAGCAACTTCTGCTGGGCCTTCCTCAAGCAGCGTCTGCAGGAAGACCTGGCAATTGTAGCAGCTTTGCTCATGGAAAGCTCTTCCCTTTCAGGAGCTGCTGAGCAGAATGAGCCCAGGGCTGCAGAGCAAAGAGTGAGACCATTTCTCTCCTCTGAGCTGGGATGCTCCCTGCGGGGGCTGAGCAGCTTTTTAACAGCTGCTTCTTGCTGTCTGCAGGGACTTGATAACTACTTTGACAGAACAAGAGCAGAAGATAAATGTGCTAGAGGAAGAAGTAGCTGTTTTACGTTCAGAAATCACTGTCATGAAGCAGGTGATGCTGTATTTTGTGAAAGGAGTTTTGGACGGGCAGGAGTCCTGTCAAGATGGTGGTTTCATGTTTTTGTTTCTGTCTTTGCCAGGAAGTGACTCATATAAGAGAATTATTGTTTAATGCAGCGCTAGAAGGCCGTGTCAAGCTACATGACTGGGCCCCGGAAACCTCAGGGCCCAGTCATGGAGTCTGGTCTCCTTGTGTTGTGCTTGTGTACAAAGGGAGGCTGTGTAACAACCCCTGCTCACGAAGGAGGAGGGAGATGAAAGGACACGTGGGGTGCCACGAGCAAGGCTGTGACAGAGGGGCTCCCTCACGCCCAGTCCCACCTTGGGGTTCCGTGCTGGTGTCTCTGCCACTGCCCTAGAGACTTTCTGTGCTCTTCCTCTCCATGAGGCCTTCTCTTAACCAAAAGGGTAAGGCAGGACCACAGTTCTGGTCTGCCATCCTTCCCCTGGGTTTTGTTGTCTCTCGGTACCTGCAGACCTGTCTTTTCCTGCTGCTGTGAGAGAGAAGCAGTGGCCAGGTCTAGCAAGACTTCTTTTCCCTAGGCACCTGGGCCCCTCTGACAGTGAGGTGCTTAGTGGGGCAGTGAGAGGCACATCTGGGATGGAGTGTTAGAAATGTCCTGCAAGAACCAGGCCAGTGGCGTCTCTCAGTTAATGACTTTGTTTGCCTTTCAGGTGCTACAATTGAACATTCGAGAACCTCTCGAAACTACGTTGGTACTTGGATTTGCAGAGTGTTCGCATTTCTATGTGCTGCCAATCCTCCTGATATCATTTTGCAGGTATTGTAGCCAAAATCCTCCATTTGGCTTTAATTCTGTCACGCATAGTTGGGATCAAAGCCCAGGTGATTATCCCCTTTAGCTGGTGACAAGAAGGCCTCCCGCTTGTCTCCACAGCCTCCCATGTGCTGCTCTTTCTGAGCTGAATTACACCACGTGCACCAAGGGGGTCTTGTGCTTCTGGTCACAGGAGTTGTGGTGTTGTTCCTGACATTCCCTCATTGTTCCTTGCTGTTGCATTCTGCTTTCAGCCTGACCTGACGCCAGGAAATTGTTGGGCCTTTCCCAGGTCTCAGGGGCACACTGTCATCCGCCTTCCATTTCAAATCTGGCCTGTTGCTGTGACAGTGCAGCATCCGCATAATGATTTCAGCAGCTCCCCCCAAAATATCAGCATCTCTGTAAGTCTCTGTGGGGCACCTGTGGTGGGCTTGTGGCTATGGGGAAAGGCCATAGAGGGGTTTTGCTTGTCATTGCACATCTGCTGGCATTTCTGTGCTGCCGTCTGTTGAGCACACAGGGCAGTGTCCAAAGGGACTATTTTAAGCACGATGGTAGTTTTGTGCCCCTCTGGATTTGTGCAGTGCTCTTTGGGCAAATGTCTGAGGGCAAAACCTGGGGAGGAGAGTTAGCTGCACCGTAAGCTGTGCCAGGCTCCTGCTCAAAGCATGGGAGAGGATGGGCAGATAACAAACCTTGGGTGTGTTTCCACTCCCTCGGGTCACACCTGACTTGCTTGCCTTGTGCTTTGTCTCTGAGGGCCTGGATAAGGATGGTGAAGAAATACAATTATCATCTTTTGTATTTGATGTTGAAAAGGAGCCCATCCAGCTTTTTCTCCTGAAGGTACAGTGGATGTGT
>NW_010579868.1:36689-50561 GCF_000705375.1 Tinamus guttatus | reverse complement strand
ACCCCTCTAATCCGCCAACTCGAGAGTAGTTTCCGTCTCAGTATCCTGCTGGCAAGTATTACCTCGTAAGTAACTATCTGTACTTTTCTTCTCTGTTTATGTGCTTTCACCTGAATAAATGCTTGACGTAGCCACCTCGTTTTGCATGATCATTGCTGAATTCCAAGCCCATCTGGAACAGTGGGGAGACTGTGAAGGTAGCAGGGACATGTCCCCCAGTCCTTCCCGTGCCTCAGCTGTCTGTTGGATGCACACTTCTCCCTTCCCTTTTTCCACTCCCCCTCCCAAAATCCCCTGAAAAAAAATCTCTTTGCTGGCTTTATTTTCTAGCTGGGGAGCTACATTTGAAAAACATCACTGCAGCTTTTCCTTTGGAACAGGTAAGGGATTATTCAGGACCAGAAGAACAGTTAAATAAAATGAATGTATGCACAGCCTTAGGTAGGAGATAAATATAGATCGCATTACACAGAAATATGCCTTTATGCCTACTATCTAAGGTGCTTACACACTTTAAAGCACAAACAGTAATTACATTTTCCAAACAAATATTTATGAAAAAAAAATCTAGAAAGACCCCCAAACCCTAAACAAGCTCAAAACAAAATATATGAAGAAACTGGCAGCTATCCACTATTTTGGGTAGCAGCATGAAGTAATAAAACTCAACCCAGCAACAATAATCTGCAATCCTTTGTTTTGTCCTCAAGGAAGCAGTGCTATGGATGTGGGCCAGGGAAATACTATAACATTTAATACTATGAATAAATAAAGTTCACTAATCTAAAAGTTGTAAGGCTCTTTTAACTTGCTTTTACTTCCTGTTGTAATATGTCTTATTTTATCTCCTTCCTATTTTTCTTGGCTGGAACATATTCAGACAGAGGAGATAAATGTTAATCAGAATAAGAAAGCCAGATGTTAACATTTTTCCAGCATAAAAGAAAGAATATGTCACTCTTCTAATCATAATATATATATATTTTAACATGGTCAACATATGGTTATTTTTTTCAAGTTAGAAAATAAACAAACTTGGTCACTTTTCAAAGTGTATTTTTTGGTGCTAAGTTCAAGCAAACAATTTCAGTAAACCCAACTCATTTTACTGAATTACCATCCATCTGAAAAATTAAAAGGTCCTTCTGGAAAAATGTAGTCAGTCCTACTATTGATCATTCTAGTCCATTATAATTAAATGATTCTATTAAATAGTTTCCTGGATCAGGTCAGACAGTTCAGTAGCATTCAGGATTAAGGACCACAGCTTCTGACCAGCACTGGCCTGATTTGGACATTCAAGTAGCTACGAGGCATCTGGATGCTGAGATCTGCATTGTAGTTTCTCCAGAAAAAAAAAAAAAAAGACACACAGAATGGGTTGATTGCCTGCATTTCACCAGATGTTGAAAACAATTTGCCTTTCCAAATACCTTTGATAGGCTGGCAATCAGCAAGTAGTAAATGGGGAATAGGCATGTCTCACCTATCTACAAGGAATTTGTGACCACCAGAATGATACTGGATATCCCTTGATTTTACTTATAAGCACCTCAGAGGTACTTTAAACTCCCTACTTTTTCTGCTTTCCTGGGACTTGGTTACTGCATATTTTTAGACTGGGAAGACAGTTACTACTGCTGGAAGGTATGTAAATGAATGCAGATTTGTGTAAAATCTTTCCTGTTAGCACATACTGGCAGGGTGCACGTGTTCTGCTCAGAATAGACTTTCCATTCCTGCCTGCCATGCGCAATGCCATTCAGGGACCTCATGAAGGACAAGATATTGCTGGGGATCAGGCAGGTCCCTTGGCATCAGAGGGGCCTGACAGGCAGCAAGAGAAGACAGACTGACATAGACATCTTCATGTCAAATGATCGCTCTTTTGATTTAATAGCAGATAATTCTCTCTGAGTTCAATGAAAATAGCATCAAGCATTTGCTAGACCTTAGCCCTGAAAGAAAAGGCATTATTTAATTGGATTTGGAGATTCCTATTTGACTTACTTGGATCTAGTCCATATTCATTAGCTCTATAAACTGCTGTTAAAAGCACTGGAATTTTCCTATAAACTGTGTAAGGAGGCCCTGAGGGCTGGGTGGCTCTGGAAGGCTTCAAACCTGGAGTCAAACACTTGAATTCCCTCCCAAACTGGCCTAAAGTTGCTGGCCTTTCTGCTGGCATGCCAGCCAGCAGGACCTCTGCTCTCCTGCTCTGTCATCCAGTGCTTTGCTGACTGCATGCAGAAAGAGCCCTTGGCAATACAAAATGCGTACATTAATAGACAGAGGCTTTTTTAATTATAGATTCTAATATGGTGACCTCAAAATGGAGGATGAGCAAAAGCAACCTCACAAAGTAAGTTCAGTCATAACCCCATTGCTTTGATCAAATCCCCACTACTGTATTAAGGAGGAAAGGAAAGATACAAGACTTTAACCCCTATGGTGAGGAGCCTCTTCCAGGCTCTGCTATGGGTGCCCAGCAAGCTGCACCATCACGCGGTGTCGCTCCCAGAGTTTTGCTCACATTATGGCTGTGAACCATATGGACCTCTACGGGACGATGCTTCACAGTCTGGAATTGTGTTCTCTCACCATCGCTTCCTGTGGAATTATTAGGTAACAAAATAAAATAATGTGTCAATTCAAATAATCTACTGCAATTCTAAAGATAAAATCCACCAGCAGTAGCAAAAATGACATTGATACCCCATATTCTGTGCTACCTTTCCTCTTCCAAAGGATGCAATGTACAGAATTATGGGCTGCTGCATGGTGATTTACTCAGGGTAGCACCTTACTGTTGTTATTACTGAAATGCTGAAATGTTTCTAAGCCCATGGGAATCCCTGTTTGTCTCTAGTAGAGAATGTAGCAGCAATCAAGTGGCAGACAGACTGCGTGAGGACTGAGATAGTCACAGAGGATTAAAAATCTCCGTCTTCTTTCTATATAACCATCAGCATAGCCAAATAAGATGAGAAATAAGAACAGGATCATCTGGGACTAGAATCCTAGCAATTTACTAGAGACCATTCCAGGGGGAGCAGAAAGGACAAAGTCATCAGAGAGATGGCTTTGCCTAATGTTAATACAAAGCAGCAGCTCCCAGTTGGTTTTAAAATTAGGCTGGAAAGAGTAGACTGGTTTCTTTCCCTGTTCTCAACCCCCCTCCTTTTTCCTTCCTGTCTTTTTATTTGGACATCTCCCATCTCCAGTTTCAGGCTCTAGAGAGAGATAGGATGCCCCACTGCTTCTCTTCTAGAGAACCCTAAACTGAACTGTTACCCTGAACATTAAACCCAAAGCCATCCTACAAAGAAGTGTTAATGTCCTTCTCAGACTCAGTCTCTTCATAGTCTTCTTTCCATTTAAGACAAGCAACTTGGTACAGTACCAGCTGTTCCCCTGAGTCCTGTCTAACAAGGAATATGGTGTATGTGCAACAGCATTTCCACTTCCACTCTCTAGCTCTGTTGAGTTCAAGTTTTGATACAGGCTTCACGTGCTGCACAGATTTATTGCTTAATTCGCTGAAAGAAGGCAGTCTTTTGGCTGAACATATCTACAGTGCGTGAAAACCAGGTAAAATTATTAGCGTCAAATACCTTATATAAAATCATCTGACCCTCAATAGTTTTGGTTCAACATTACCTTTAGTTTTTCTGTTTTTTAAATCTGCAACTTAAAGTAAAGCTCAGTACTCTTAGTACAATCACATAGACTGAAAATGCTGAGGTAGTTAATACAAACCATGAGTACCTTGAAAAAATATATATTGGGGTGACATTACAGAGGACCTTATGAAGGTCAGATTTGGATCTATTCTTCCCAAAGATGCAGAGGCGCTGACATTCAAGGATATATATATATATATTTATTACAAGTAAAGCCAAATGCAAAGTAGGGATCTAGTATTGGGTTTCCCCTCAGCTCTGATTGATAGAAGTGTGATTTAACAGGCTTTTTCACTCCTAACAACACCATTGACAACTGACTTCTATTTCTACGTAGATCTTTATTGTATGAATTTTTTGCTGTTGGAGTACAATAATGACCAGTAGAATTACAACTGCTCCCCCATCCCCCTCAAACCAAATAATGCCTAAGAAGCAGAAAGGTAACGATAAGGGAAGAATTGTGTCATTTATCTGAACAAGATTTAGTTAGGATAAAACACCTCCATTTCTGAAAGTCTGGGCCTAATGCATGAAAGATTAGGATGTTCCTAAAAGATTCGATAGCAAGAACTAAGAAAGCAGTTAAAGGATTTGTGGCAATGAATGCAAAAGTAGACTTTGATGCTTGACAATGTACTTTCAATTTTAGCAAAAAGGGAACATGGTATAGAGATTTAGGGTTAAGCACCTCCAGTTGCCTGCTATTTGTGGACGTGCAAAATAAGTGACTATACTGCTTTGAGCTTTGAGCATTTAAAGAAACAGCAAGTGGAATATCAAAGCAGACGGGGTTGTAGGTGAAGTCATCTCAGCAACCATTCAAACAACGGGGAAAATTAATCATCTACTGCAGCTTTTCTTCTACTAAACATCAAACAAAGTGTTACTGGAGACAAGATACAGTGTCCTTTGTTAATATGATAAAAAAAAATCACTGGAAATGCCAATCACATGTGTCAGGAAATAGGCCCCAAGTCTGGCTTTCTATGGAATGCAAAGCAAACAGCAAAATGTATTTTGAAGTGGCAGAAATATTCTCCACAGAAGTCTCATAAATGGACATTGAGGCAGTGACTGACTGGTGCAAGTGGAAGTCATTGTTTCCGGTGGCAACATGACATGTTCATGCTGCAGGTAGGTTAGGGAGGAAGCACAGAAAATCAGCTTCCCTTGTCTACTGCATCACATAGACATGAACTGCTTCCCTGTCATTCACAAATGGGCATACTCTGTTCCCATACTGCTTCTATTCAACATCCTGATTTGATAGAGAAACCAAATTGTTAGGTGATACCTTCAAGGAATGATTCAGAAGCATTTTTGTTTTCTAATTTTATTATTTTTAAATGGGTCCTCTCAAGTTCCCTTTTCTTGCCTGAGTAAGCTCCATGATTACCATTGCTTATATAAAACACTTGTTTGTGGAAACTTGCTTTATTTCTCTTTGATAATTGCTCAGACTCCTGCAGTGAGCACAACCAAGAACCTTCACTTTCACTGCACCTTAGAATATGTAGTGGTTTTTTGAGGATATCAGCTGAATACAAACCTTTCTAAGGTAGCTGTCACACATCCACGGGTTGGTTGCAAACTATTCTACACTCTTGGTTTGCTTCATTGCATTTCCAGCTCAGTGAAATCACTGCTGACAGCAGCTATTAAATCTATTAGTTACAGAATAACAGAGAAGTTGTGAAACTTCTCTAGGATATTTTGTTCACATTTTCATGCCCCTAATGAAATGGTTGGGAATTGCTTGGTGAAAATTCAATAATAGACTAATGAAGGTTATATTCCTGTTCCACAGAGCTGGAGATGGCATGCCGGTTCTCCTGTTCAGCCTAGCACCCTAACCACTAAGCTAAGCCTGGCTCCTTGGCTGGACTGTAGCTTAGCTTTGAACAGTGGGAAGAAAAGTACATTTACTCTGTTTTCTCAGTGAGCTGGTGGTTAAGTCATTCTACTAAGGAAAGAAAGAAGGGCCACCAGGCAGAGAGGGGCCAAAACCCTCTTAAAGGGTATAGCCCCTTTATGGGCTATAGCAAGTGAGGTAACTTTGTATAGTTATGCAAAGGATTTGAGTCAACATAAGAAGCCTGTTGCAACTACAGAGATAAAGAGGTCAGCTTCCAAGTAGCTGCAAGAATCTCAAGTTTCATAACAGCCACAATGATTACATAACATAGATAACTAATAATGTAGGTAACTAATTTGTGAAGCTTCATCTGTCTTCCGCAAACACCTAAGCTCCCTAGTCAGACAGTGGAGATGCACCTAGGGACCTGGTTCTTTTTCTGCAGATGTGAAAGACATTTGCTTCACTCCTGTGACTCCATAGAGAGTTTAGATGGTTGTGTCACAAGAGTGGGTTCTCCTTGTTCATGCATGCGGGTCCAAATGCCTATAATTTCTGTGAGGGATGTCACTGAGCAGACTGCACAGACCCCAGGCTATCCATTGCTCTGAGGTAAGCAACTACTGTGCTAGTAACCTCAGAATCCCAGGGACTGAACACAGCCTCTCTCCACCAGAAAGCTGCTCTTCCTGGCTCCCCTCCAAGGTGTGGACCTTCCCTTTGCACCCTGGAAGGCAATCAGACAAAGTGCTTGTACATGGTGGCTACAAGACCATCTCTTCTTTCCTTATATGCAGATTTTTCCAAGTTATCATATCCATTGTGTAGTAAAAGCACCTTTACAGAATAAGGAATTTAGGTTATCCTATCCACTAAACAAACAAACAAAAATTAAGTTTAAAATATACTTTTCCCTAAGTTCCCTAAGGCTAATTCTATCGGATTTGTAGAAACGATACAAAAGCATTAGTGTGAGGGAGAATATGGAGACAGAGCAGCAGGAAATCTGGGTTCTTGTGGTAGTTTGACCACTAACAAAACATGTGACTTTTTGGATGTCTTTCATCTCTTTTTCCCTTTCCACTTTTATCTGCTTTCCTTCTTTAGACTGTAAGATTCCTTCTTACCATGTATTTGTACAGCACTTAGCACAATAGGGCACCAATGACTGCTAGAATTAACAATGAACCCCCCAAAGCAGTAAATCTCCTAATCCTCCCAATGCCTCCAATGGAACCTCTTGGTGGTCCTTCTGATTTGTGAGCTGAAAAGTAGGTATGACACATGAAAAAGAGAAAGAAACAGCCATGTCTACACAATAAATTAGAGACTGGCAGACTGTGTGTGTAAGAGGTAGGGTCTCCAGGCTGGAAGGCCAAGAGTTTGACCAACTAATGGTCTAATGATCTTCTCTATCTTTTATTTTAAGGGAAACAAAATCCAGGAAGATCCCAAATTGCAATTGAAAGAACAAAAACCTTAAACAGAAATAATAAAAATCAAATATATACTGATCTATCAGCTGAATTATGGAAAGTAAATATTCCAGAACTATCAGCGTGTGACAATGCAGCATTTTTATATAGTCTGTCTGATATGCTAAAAGTTCATTAAAAGATAAATAAGTAAATGGAAGGCACCACAAGGAAGCACTGAGCTCAGCAACTTGAGACAGTGAGACTATCCCGGGCATAGTTAACCAATTTAAAATTAGCCATGCATATTTCTCTTGCTAGAGATAAAGCAAGGGGCTCCAAACAGTCTGACCTAGTAAAAACAGGGCGAAGGAAAATGACAGAGATATAATCTTCTCAATGTGGTCTTAACAAAGCACCATAAAATGATCACACCTGAATAATAGTTGTTCCTGGGAGCAGCCCAGCTGTCCTGTCTCTGCATCACTCAGCACTACCTTAGTACTTCACTGCATTCAAGGAAATTATTAGAGGCTTTATTTTGCACCAACTAGTATCTGTGTGGTGCCATACTAAAGCCTAGCTAATCAACAATCTCTACCAAGAAGGAGGAAAGCAACTCTGCAAGTACTGTGCATTGACAGGTTTCCTAACTATTTCAAGTAATTTATTCAGAAGACTTTGAACAAGAAGGGATCCTACCAATCAGCTTCTTGCCACATTTGTTCTCTATTTCTAATATTACAGTTTAGGGATATTGGAGATAGTGCCTATGAAGGCTCTTCAGGAAGGAAGGTTTCTTTGCTTATCCTCACATGCCATTTCAGTGAGATGGAATGAGGAGCTGCTGTTTTGTGTCAAAGATTTGATGCATCCTTTGCATTGGTCATTTCTGCTTTAAATAGGTAGATGAGAAAAAAATATTTCTCAATAAAGGTGAAGTTAAAGGTAATCAGAATAAAGAGAGTTTCCATCTGGTCTTGAATCTAGTTCATCTCTACAACTGGGTAAGGTAGCAAAGGAAGGGAATTTGGTGGAAGGGAGGAAGGCAGGCATTTGACTTCCAGAGTAGGCTTTCACATGAGCACTGAGTGTTTAGGTGATACTACTGTTCAGGGCCTGACTTTTTGCATCCTCATGGCACAGTGTGGACTGCCAGAGTGTCTGTACTTGACTGCTCACTCTGCACACCCAGAGATTTAGAGCTCAAGCTGTGAAATTAAACTAGGAACTTAAAAGTGTGGGACAGAAGGTAAGTTAAGACACTTTCTATCATTTGAATTGATTTGTCAGTGTAGGAACAATCATATTATTTACATCTCATCCAGGGAAAGGATTACTGCAAGATATGTTGATGTCTTGCAGCAATATTGGCTTGCATCTGTTGAGATTATTTCCCAGGTATTCAGCCACACCAGGCTGGCACACATCCCTCAACAGGCATGCACCTGCTGAGCCTCGTGGGACCAGGGGTGGTGGTGGCATGCCACTGGTCACCAAGCTCCTCTTGATGCTATTCCAGCTTTCAGGTAGGGCCCCATTTGTCTAACTGCTCAGTATCTGGAGCCTTTGGATAGTTGAATGACGTCTAAAATGTGTCTTTAAATACTTGAAATGAATGGTCAAGTAATTAAGATTAATGAAGTTTGTACAGGCGGATTCTTTTGTGTGTGTGTGTGTGGTCTTGCTTGAAGGCTCCTTGAAGTAAATTAGGCTGATATAGGCTTGAATGAATTGCTTTTAAATCTGAGGCTCATTTTCTCAATATGTGCTAAAACTTTCACAAAAATTTTTCAAGTGCAAGTTCATGTGCACGTGCAGAACTGTGTGCAAAATCTGCATTAATGTCTGGGCATGATATACATAATAGTTTCCCTTGAAGATCTCTCCAATGGCTTCTGATTGGTTTATCATTCACTGTATACATGTGAAAAAGCACATGTCTGAAAAAGGATGATCTGGAATTTTTGGCTTAACAATTATGTAATGATTTATTTACTAGAACAGGAATTATAAAACCCCAAATATACTAATACCTCATACCTTCATTATTACAAAAAGTCACCATTGTTGAAGAAGGAAGATGAAAAAAAATCCCTTTCCCACAACCCTACCTAAAGATACCTCCTTGTGTTCCAGCCAGCTTTGTCTGCTATCCATTTTCCCTATCATTCCTAGGAATTAATAACTTAAGGCACATTTACTAATAATGTTACATTTTGAGACACTTTTTGTGGATGTTTTCTTTAGACTGGGAGATTCCGATCCTTCAACCCTCAAATGGCAACCAACACACTGCTCCTTCCTGATACATGGTATCATTTTAAATGACATATAGCAAGTTAGGTGTTTTTTCTATTTCTCCAAGAAAATTGTAATTAGGTTCACATTCCAGGGTTCCACTCCTGTTTCTGAATGGGAAGAAAGGGATCATTACAAGAACGTAATCTCTTTGATTATTTGTGAGAACCAGAACTTGAATATAATCTCAGATAGAGATGTGGGACTTGGTGTTACTTATTCTAGAAGAGGACATTTTAAACAGACTGAAAGCAGTCCTTGTTGCTTTTAAACTGTAGGGATATATTAGCCATGTTTTAGTATTACATGTCATCCCACAGTCAGAAGTGTTTAATTTGCCAGAAAATTGAACATTATTTCTATGCACTATTTAGATTATTGCATTATTCATTGACTGCTCAGGACCAGGAGCAGTCAAAGCTCTCCCTGCTCACTGTCCAGTTGGTCACAGCTGTACAACATGAATACCTTTGTCACCAATTCAATCAGGCACTTTTGAAGCTTTTTAAAGATGCAGGTTCCCATACTTTCTTCTCCTAGCTAGAAATCACATCAATAACAATTAAAAATCATGTTGATATAACATTTAAAATTCTTGTAATTCATGTATTAACTAAACTAACTAGAGATGGGTTAGCCATTCGATAGTGGCAAACCTGTTGGTTCTTTCCAAACCATGCTCTTATTCTCAGCTGCCCCAAGAAAGAATGACTGAAGTCTGTATGACACCGTTCTTTGACAAAATGTTTGATTTTGTATCCCTAGGCTGTGGACTAGGGAAACTGGGAGAATAGTTTCTGGGACTGGGAGAATAGTTTAGCTACACTCTGTAATTTGTGCCTGTTTTATGGGACACCCTCACACAACAGATGCCTGTTATTTTCTTTTACTGATACCATCTGCAGCCAAATTTTCAAATAGTGCCATTTTTTTTGTCAAATGGACCATTCCTTTAATCCCAATTCATCATTATTTGTTTGTTTTCTCTCTCCTGTCTTTCCACATATCTGCAGTCTCCAGTGCAGCTGGCATTGACTTCTAGCAACACAAATATTCTGATTTTTCAGGTGTTGCTAACCAAAAGGACAGTAAGGGACAACTCATACACAGAATATTATCATATTCTGTAACTGAAACAGTAAAGAACTAACACCAAATATAAGTGTTTTAATATTTTGATACCATTTTCCACCAAGCCAGATCAAAAGTAGTAAAAAATAGTGATTATGATGCCCCCCCAAAAAAACTTAATTACTTAAAAGTACTATTCTACAAAACTGTCCCCTTTATCAGACATTGCAATGTCAAGATTTCTATGTCTAGTAATAATAGCTGTGATATGCATGAGCACATCTTTAGTTATATTATCTTTTATGGTGGAGACAATCATCTGTGACAAGTCTATGTTATTCAGGTTTCCAAGAGACATAAACACATCTACAGCAACTCAACTTTTCATGTACCAGTAGTCTGGTCTCATTTCCAGCTGTATCTCTGGCAGTTGCAATCCAAATATCATTTGAGGGTTTTTTGTTGTTGTTGTTTGGTTGGTTGTTTTTAAGCTGTTTGATTCATACATTAAATCTTACCCTGGCTTTTTGTTCTACTGCTAGTGTCAATGTTCTACCAAGTGCTTTTGAAAAAGCAAGCTCTCTCCTAGGATTGCATTCAAACAGCTAATCATAAATCTTCAGAGAAAATGAAATCCCCTTAGTCTTGGATAACATTTTGCCAAGCCCATTTTGGCATCAGTGACCATTTCCATTTTGGTGGATCTTCTAATCACTTTAGGATTCCAGGGCAATGAATCTCACAGGCATTTATGTGCCTGTCTTATGTGAAAGGAATTTCACTGCATGAATGAAGCATGAGATAGATGGGTTCCTTCCACTTTATCCTATATGCAAGAGAAAGCTTCCTCCTCCCTGAGAAGCCTTACTTTGCTTCCTCTTGAAAAACGGTTTTGATACTCTGTCTCTCCAGAAAGTACAAACTTAAAATGACCCCAAAGGGATGGCACATTTTCCCACGAAATCAAATTCTTTTCTCCAGGATAAAATTGTCAGTTGCCTTATCCACGTATTTGCTTCTCAGGGAAAAGATCAACCTCTAATTCTTGTTTTATTAATCATCTTTGCTGCCTGTACTTTTCTTGGCATGCTCACATGAGCATTTCTAGCATCGAGCGCGCAGGTTTATTACTGAAAGATTCATCTGAGATCAGTTTGGCAAGGACCACAGTTCAGTCCTGAGACAGGTTACTTGGAAAGGCTGGGGAAACTCCATCCTTGGAGGTTTTCCAGACTTGAGCAGACAAAACCATGGCTGACCTTATACAGTGCTTGCAAAAAAGTCCTGCATTGACCAGAAAGACAGACCAGATGTCTTCAGAGCCTATCCCTCCCAACCAGTATTTCTGTAAGTCTGAGACAAAAGTTAAGGTCCCATCCACCTTCAGCTCTGATACAGGCCAGTGCTTCTTGGAGGACTTTTTGGGTGCTAACAGTGCTATTGTCATCCTCTATATAAGCATTGTGCTATGAAAGGCCTTGGAATTTTTTTTTTAAGATGTGTAATTCGCTGTAATGCCTCCACTTTTAAGTGCTGGGCACTGTCTTCATTTGTGTTGTTTGCCACATCTTCATGTTAGCTTTTACGGATTCAAGCTTTGAGCCTTGTGACTCTGCCACATGTCTGCTTTCATACTGTTTTGGATCCCCCCCGTGCTTATTTCTCCACTTTTCATGAGCTTCAGATGGAAGTAGCTAACTATTTTTGCTTGGCAAATTCTAATTGCCTTATCAAAAGTTATTTTTGGATTTTCCAGTTATTCCTCTGAGCGTCTGGCACAATAGTGTCTTCTTTAATCAGGGACAGACAGACCCCTCCAGTCAGACAGTGAGATTGCCTCCTCAGGGTTTGATCATTCAGAATATTTCTGTATTCCTTCTTCCTTTTGTCTCTATTTAAAAAGGAATAAACCATATGTTGAGGAGTCTTATGAAAGCCAATACTTTCATATAGAGTGCAGTAATCCTCAAATTTATGTATGACAGTTTCATAGTTAGCCTCTTTGCATGAGTTAACTGAAAACTATTAAAAACAGCTAGTGCCTGAGAATCACTGATTGCCAGAAATAAAGCTAGTTTCTGATGATTTGCCCTCTTGCTGGCAATTACAACTTGCAGAGACAGGGAAAATTCCCGTCTGAACCATCTCCAGTTGTCCTTGCCACAACCAGCAATTTTATGACAGTGTCTTAACTGCTCCCTTCTGACAGTCAGGATTTTTTCCTAAGCTCTTTTTATACCTAGTGGCAGGTATTGTTCAGCAGACGGCCAGAACCAAGGTGTCCTACTGACTTCTGCTTCATTTAACCACAGCATGATGTAAGAGCTGCTCCCACTGGTTCATCTCCAAGCCCCTCCACGCTGCTGTTTCACACCAGGACATCCCCCAGTGAGTCAGGCGGCAGTTGAACTGGGCCTTTCCCCACTCCACAACAGCTTTTCTTAAGGTTAGAGACCAGCCAAAGGCTGGCCAGGCCCACTGACACCAGCTTCCTCAAGTGGGAAGCTTCCTTAGGTGAGACTGCACCATCCTCCAGCTCATAGCAGAGACATCTCCTGCCCGCTGGAGAGCAGCTGCTTGGTCCCCATGCACAGACACAGGCTGCATGAGGCCCATGTGAGAGCCTCCTTCCAGGACCTGACTTTAGCTACGCCTATCTTGCCCTTAGGCTTAGTTAATCATCTGGGTACCTCCCTTATTCTGGTTGTCAAAACATGCTGTAAAGTCATGATTTATACGTGGAGTGATTTTAAATTCATTTTTTACTTGCATTATTTTTTTTCATTTAGATATAGTTATGTTGTCAAATTAACTCTGAAAATAAACACTTGACCTTGTTTGGCTTTTCTTGAAGAAATATCTCTTCTTAATGATGTTTTAATTGCTTAAGCTTTTCTATTTTCAATCAGATATCTTTTTTCCCTGAAGTTTACTCTGCAGGTGTGATCCTGGTGCTTCTCAGTTCCTACATTTTTCCTTACTGGAATCATTATCTTTGCTTTTTGCTGGTGTAGTCAAACAACTGGAAGATATTTCCTTTGTTACATTACTCACCTGAATGCCAGAAGTCTCACTAACTACATACAGTCCATGTTAATAAGACAGTGTACACTAATGCTGTCATTAGTATATGTTGTCCTGCAGCCTCTGATGACAGCTGAACTTTATAAACTGCATTATCACTCAGGAAAATTTGTCATAGAATCATAGAATGCTTAAGGGTGGAAGGGACCTCTAGAGGTCAACTAGTCCAACCCCCCTGCACATGCAGGGTCACCTAGAGCAGGTGGCACAGGACTGCGTCCAAGCGGGTTTTGAAGGTCTCCAGAGAAGGAGATTCCACAACCTCTCTGGGCAGCCTGTTCCAGCGCTCTGTCACCCTCACTGTTAAAATTTTTTTCCTTAAGTTCATGTGGAACTTTCGGTGCTTCAGTTTGTGGCCATTACCTCTAGTTCTGTCCGTGGCCACCAGTCAAAAGAGGCCAGCACCATCCTCCTCACTGCCTCCCTTGAGGTACTTATAGACACTGATCAGGTCTCCTCT
>NW_010579868.1:3987-28553 GCF_000705375.1 Tinamus guttatus | reverse complement strand
AGGGTCCTGCCTTCCTCCTCTTCTTCCTCATTTCCAGATGTTTGACCTCGAAAGCTAGTTTGGAGGACGCCTGCGGTTAAGTTGGCTATAAGCCCAGCCGAGTGGCCAGCTTCAACAGGTTTCCGGAGGGGGCTGCCTGTGAACCGGGCTGAGCAGCTGCATCCCTGCTCCTTATCGCTCAGCCTAGGCAGGCAAACATCTTCTTTCCCAAGGTCTGGCCTCTTCTTCTCACAGGAGATTTTTATGACTCTACAGATCACAGAAATTTCCATCTCCAATACAAGTGGCGAGAACTGAACCCTGCTCCCAGTAAGATGGTGCATGTAATTTACATAATTGCATCGTTGTCTTTCATACATTATTCTTCATTCTGCTCCTGATGGATCCTTACACCGTGGTAGCTTTACTGACTGCTGCTGTTTGCTGAGCTAAGGTCTTTATCCATTTGTCCATAGCAATGACTCCCAGGTGACTCACGCACTTTTGAAAATTTTACTGTGGAAGATTCTCCTGGATATATGCACTTAATTAATGATATATCCACACAGCACTGTTTGGGAGCACAGTGAATGAGCCCTGCTGCGTGCTGAAATCAGTATATTTTGCAGATGTGCCCTGTAGACATGCCCTTAGCATCTGAAAAATAATGTGTGGGTAGCACATACTGTTCCCTCCCTCGCAGTTCAGATAGCAACACTGAGCTTCACCTGCCACACTGCTACCCCTTGCTCATCCTGCTTGTTTCAGCGTGCGAATTTCTTCAAAATCTTTTCAGTGTGCGATTAACCTGAAAAATGTGAGGGCTAGTGCAAGAGCTCTAACTCAACTTCTCAGCTTCAGTTTCACCTTTAACAAACAGATGAGAGAATGATAATTCTAGAGTTGGAATTGGTAAGTTTTTCATTAGCAGAACTGGTCAGAAATGAACCAAAACACCATCCTAAGGAAAATGTTAATACTTTGAAAGAATTTATTTTACAATTCTCAACCAAGAGCAAATTTTCTATTTCATGTAGAACAAAAGATCTGGGAGGAAAAAAAAGGCCATAAGACAATTGAAACCTTGATACTTTAATTGATACTTTTTCCTCTATCATGTTGATGTGTTTAATTTCAATACTACCCAAACATTATTGTTTAGCATTTTTATATAACATTGTAAACATGAGTGAAATAGTAACATTAAATTTCTATGTCATAAAACAAAATTCTAGTCATAATGAAGTATCACAACATAATTAAAACTGCAAAGTTCAGATGACTATTTTTGACATTTTCCATAGCAAATTTCATTTAAATCAACATGTTCCTATGAGACAATGTGATTTAAATAAATTTGCATTTTTTTAGCAGAAAACTGTTCTATTAAAAGCATGTTCAAAAGTTTCAACTGTTAACCTTTGTCATTTCATAAATTAAGTCTATTCTTCTTATTTTCTGGCCCTTAAACAGTTTCTGAAGCAGAAGTTTTTCCTCTGAGTACTCTATTGCTTTGTTTCGTTTTTAGCTTCATGTGGTGGACTTTACTCGTGGCAATTGAAAGTCCAAATAAATTTTATCCCCTGTAAGTTTATTAGTACCTTCTAGAAGATTAGAGGCACCATTTTCCTTTGAAGAAACTGTGCTAATTAGACCCCATTGTAATCTTTAGTGCTTTTTTTTTTAGTTTTAATTATAATTTCAACAATGCAAAAACTGGCATGCCAGATTTTCCAGGTCATTCACTTCTAAAGGTAAACAAAGCATTTTCTGTGCATAAATTTTCAGGTAAAGTTGCCAGTTTTAGTGAAGTTATGTTGGCTTCAGTGCTGACATTTCATCCTTAAACCTTTGAGGGCTTCTAGATGCATTCCTCTGAACCAGGTGACTTATTCCTTCTCAATTTATCATTTCGTTTCAGCAGCAGGTTTTCTGGAGCACCTCTATTTCTGCCAGCACCTCTTTCTTAAAATCAAATGCATTTATACATTTTCTGAGCCAGAAAAATATTATTCTTTAATTTTTGTGGAAGATGTAATAAAGAAAACATGGTGGGTCAATTTTGCCTACCAAATTCTAGATACCACCAGCTTCCATATGTACAGAGAGTGAGCTCTTCTGTCATCTTGCCCACTGCTGCCTTTTAGGAGAGTGGGATGAGTTGTAACAAATCATCAACCTGAGCATTTCTGGAATTTCTAGAGACATCACGGAAAGGGAAATTTTAAAGTGAGATATGAAGATAATGGGGGGAGTATCTTGCAGAACTTTACTCCAAAGTATCGTGAGAAACCTGGGGAAAAGAACAAAAATAATAACCAACAAAATTAATGAATAGTATAGAATTATAAGAAGTCAGGATGAGAAGTCATCCAGTCGCTCTCAAGCTACTGCAGTAATTTGACAGCATGTCTTTGTGCCTGTATAAGCACCTGAGCAATAGAGAAGGATCACACTGGGAGACTGTCGCTTGCTCTGCGACTAAGTCAGGATGGGCAGGGATGCATGCTATACGTAAGCCTTTATTGATCAAGCAGGTACAGTATTTCAGACTCCACGCTCGCGCATGCTCTTTCTCCCCCTCCCGAGTCCTTCTTTTATCCTCTTCATCCTGATAATGACTGCATGTTGATTTGCGATTGGCTGTTCTGCTTAGTTCCTCTTTGCTGGCAACTTCCATGTCTTTCTTTACTTTCTTTAAGTTGTTTACTTGCTGCAGTCCGGATCTTTCCAGCTGGTTCAAGGACATGGTAACTTGAGAAAGTCCCGGCTCTCAGACAAGCTGAAGGCCGTCCGATCAGAGCTCAGTCCCCACAGGAGATGACAGGACAGATCACTTCTGCTCCTCCAGTAGGTCCATGCCTACTGTCCATAGGTGGTAACTATCATGGACCTACTGTATATTTGGCAGTTTCTCTTGAAGCGATTAGCCATCTGTACAAGTGGTGATAATATTAAGGGTGTTGCAGATGAATTACCTGTTGTGTTTGCTCTTTTTTAGAATTCAGGTTTCTTACTCTGTCTTTATAAAGGTGCACAGTTGTTCTCTGTGTACTGTAACGTATAAAGAAAACTTTTCCAATGAAGCTGAGGTAAAGCCATGACCAACAGACTGGCTTTCCCCAAAAGAGGATTTGAACCAAGTGTAGGTTTCAATACTGGGTAGAATGGCCCATTGAATTTGGTGGGGGTGGTCTGGAGCAGCAGCAGGCTTGAGAGCTGAGTCCTGCCCTGTCCCAGGTTTCTACACAGGAGCAAAGCAGCTCTGGTGCACACATAGGTTACTCCTCAGAAAAACCAAAGCTGTGAAGATACAGTCCAAGTGCTTACTGTAGTGCTGCTAGAGAGATCTACTTTGGCCCGTAAGGCCCTACAGAGGTGCCAGAGGCAGTGAGTGCCGCGATCACCTGCCAGCAGCAGTTGGAAGGATACTGTGGCATTGGTGGGGCCTGTTGAGAGGCCTACAGTGCAGAGAGCAAAGGTCTCCCATGGTAGACTGGGGGAGTGCATAGGCCAGAGTCCAGTCCAAAGCAAAACCTCTGAAGTGCCTACCCATGTAGATTTTGGGTCCTTAACGCTAACTGCTTTGATCTGCTGTTCTTCATGACTTACTATGCACACATAATCGAAGGTGACTTGAATCCATGTTATCTCAAGGACCAACTCAGGTTTGTAATCTTATAGTGCCTGGAAAACCAACAAGCTTCGCACAAATTCAGGGTTCCTTATGGACCCACCCTTCTAAACTTTTCAGTCACTCTTTAAAATAGTCACAGCCACGAGTCCCACTTTTTGCAGAATTATATGAGCCAACCATCTCTCCCTTCAGCAACAGCTCAGCTAGTATGAATCTAAACATTTTCAGTCAAACATGGCAAAAAAAAAGCTGTGATCTAGTGAGAGGCAATGATTTAAAATCTGAATCTAAGGAGTATTTAGGTAAGCAGAAAAAGGTTTCATTTTGAAATATCTGATATCCGTACCAATGCAACTCTTAAAAGTTCTTCAGAGACGAGATGAACCATGGGCTAGGATCCCGATGTCTAGTGAAAACCCATTACAGATTTTACAAGTAAGACAGTACATAACAGGGGCAAAAGCAGACCCACATTGCTTGCCAGCCAATTGGGGCATGTATTAGGAGCACAGAAGTCTGCCATCAATTGACAAGGGCCAGAAGATTGGAGAGCAGACCTGTCTTCCATGAGAGCAGAGCAAAGGGATCCTCTGTCACTTCGAGTAAATGCTTCTTTGTCTTCTTCCAAAGAAACCTTTCTACCTTCCTACAATCCTCCATCTACGTTGTTCTATTTGGGTCACAAATGTTTAGACTATTGAATTGGAGAAAAAGAGTGCCTGGAACCTATTCATTTTTGTGATAGGACTTTCAGCATTTCTAGTAGGGATTTTTTCTGGGCACTGGCCACATTGCAGTGTAATTGCTTTGGTGTAGGAATAGATGCAATATAAAAGAAGCTGTTAGAATTTGTGGTCAATGCACTTTTGCTTGAGGATTTGTCTCTGACCATCCATCCAGTCCACTGACTTATAATGACACTGAGTGGAGAAGAAGAATGACTGCAGATTTGCATGCTTCTTATCATGTCAATCACTTACTAAACAAACAACCTCAAATATATTTAGCAGGAGAGACTGTAAGTATCAGCACTTCACAATACTAAAGAAATGTGTACAAATGACATGCATCCAAGGTTATATCTTCCTGTTGTATGAACCAAATCCTCTGGCCTTCACACAGCCACTGGTGAAACCATGTCATTTCGATGGGCTTATTGCCAGCCATGAAATGAAGCACATGATAAGGTGTTTGAGCCAACCAGGGCTCTTGTGCCACAAGAATGAAACTGTCCTGAAGAAAACTGAAGAAGAAATTAAAAGCCAGTTCTCTATTTGTCATAGTGCTAATTGAGGTCATCAAAACTCCTTCTGTTTTCTTCGTAGGGAATGTTTACAATTCATTTCAGTGTAACAAGAACCCCCTTGTCTTTAATCTAGAGAATATCTTGCTCAAAACCATTCTGTGTGCTGATTGCTGTTAGAGAAAATAGCTGTATAGCTTTTAATTATACAGCTTTTATTTATATGAGAGAGCACCTGAAGAATTTCCAGCCTTTTTTTTTTCTCCTGTTAGCAATGAGCAATCCCTTCAGATGTGATGCAAGAGGTACCCATTCACATACATTCATATGCTCATACACATTTATGTGTATGCAGCTAATATCTGCTATTTCCTTGGTGTGCTAATCCATATACATTATATATATATATATATATATATAAAGATTTTTAAAATGGTATCTTATCAGCAAGTTTTGACATTAGGGTGATCTTTTCTTTTAAATTTATTTTCCTAGTTTTCTTACATGGTGTTGTCAATCATAATTTACAGTATAAGGTAAAAGAAAAATATCTCAAGTTCAGAAATTTGAGAGTGGGAAGAGAAACAGTGGGGAGAAGGAGAAACTTTTTTTTTCTTTTTTTTATTATTTTACTTTCAGCTATGCATTTGCCTAATAAGCCCCAAGACAATTAAGATCTGATGCTCTGAGGCGTTTTTGTAGGGCCCGCCACAAAGCCTGCAGAAGCTGGCAGAAAGATCCCAATTCCCAGAGCTCCCGCGTAACTGCACGGGCTGGGGAGGCACCAACCCCGGAGCTGCTGCTTCCCTCCTCTGTACTCCCACCTTCTTGAGCTTTGCCAAGCAGCGCAGGTGAGTGGAAAGAGGAAACGTGCACTCTTTCAGTGCCCTGGGGAAACATAGAAGATAGCTGCAGTCACAGCCTCTGTACTTCAGGATGAATATGGACACACATGTCTTTTCACCATAAATTCCAGGTGTTCTTTTTTTTAATAAATGGAGAGCTACTGCAGTAAGAGGACAGCTTTTTCTTATCTCCCTCTTCCCCCTCACCCTGCCTTTCCCTCCTCCCAATGTAGCAAGAGACAAAGAATGTCTCCCACTCTACCCCTTCATTACCAGTTTGCTCCTGTGACAACCTAATAAACTGATTATAGTGATCCTCTTTGTGAGGTGTGCTGCAACACACCACCACAAAAGGGTGATTTTATTATATGGTGAAAAAATGTTAATTTTCTTGCTTAATGGTGATAGTGATTATGATCTTACATTTCTATGGTGTCTCTCCTCCCAGAGGACCTCAGCTTGCTTTAGAAACCTACTCCGATACGCCAACTCTGTGCAGGGATTGCTTCCTCTCCTATTAAAATGCAGCCATCTCTGCAATGAATGCAGCAATGGTGCAAAGCAATACAACCCAATCCTACAAGGCAGAAAACAAAGACCATATAGTTCAGTTAGAAACAACATCTTGAGAGAAGGAGGTGAGGAAGGTAGGTGCAAAGAAGATTGCTTTTTGCTTCTGAAAAGACACAGATTCCATCACAGGAACAAGCATTTGTCACCTTACCCTGTGAGTAAATATGGTATAACTCACCTCTAGAAGGGGAGACAGGATCTGCCCCTAAGTTAAAACTTGAAGAAGGCTAGCTTTGACTTTTCCTCCCACCATGTGCCACCGACTTTGCCAGAGGTACATCATTAATAACAAAAGGACTCAAATTGAGTTTCCAGTGGGATTGGGAGGGAAGGAAGCAACTATGATCAAATAAATTATTCACTGACAAATATTTGCTCAGCTTTGATTTGGAAAGAAGAAAAATTGTTTAGTGCGAGCTGTCACCCAAAACTGAAGAGAAGTTTCACCTTAATGTTCAGGGAATGAGTAGATTTTTCCGGATGGGAAATTACCACTTTCTAGATGCCTGACAGAGATAATACCAGCCCAGCTGTCACTGTACTATCTTGACATCAGTTGAGGGAGCACGAGGAGGTTATCCTTGCTAACTGAATTTAGCAGAACCTCTCTTCTAGCAAGAACATTCTGGAAGGGGTGGTAGTCACAAGTGTCATTCAATTTATGAGCAAACTCTGTGAGCATGAGTGATATTAAAGCTGTGAGGGCTGCAGAGAAGGGCTACAATAGTAGTCTTATTTTAGATGTTTATTTTCATTGTTTTTGCCCCAGAATGTTCTCAAGGTGCCAGCATGGTTTGTTGTGCCTACACTAAGTATTCTGCCTACCACGTGGCAGAGGCACATCCAAGTCAGCTCCAACCTGTCTCTGCCACGTGCTGGGAAAGTCAGGCTGGGGCAGCACAAAGCTCGGTGCAGGACACAAAACTGGTGCAGGTAGCAGCCGAAACACCTGATCACTTAGCTGGCCTTGCACTTCACACCCCTGTGATTTTGCTGCTGTCATGACCCTGATGGACAGTTGGGATACACCAATACTTTGTTGTGTGTAGATGAAACATGACGCATCCCTTGTATCATTTGTCTTTCCTTTAGGCAGTATACAAAGAGGAGCTTGAAAGCAGTGCATGTCAGATGTCATTATTAGGAGGTTGAGTGGATTTGCTTATAAACACAGGTTACTTTGTGGAGAGGGAAATGAGAGAGAGAAAGTGTTTTCAGAAACAAGACATCTCTTTTAAATACACAATGCTGCTTTTTCTGGCATGTTAAGTAAGTTACAGACAATGTTTTTTTATGGGATATGAAACATCATCTCATGAGCAGTGTAAAACATAATGTGCTGTAGAAACAATGCTTTTTCTTTCCACTTTGTGCAAATGCCATTTTTTATTACACAGTGAATCTGAGCTTGCTTGGGATTGAAATGAGATCAGAAGAGCACCCTATGACAGATGGATATGCAAATCTCTGATGTACTGAAGAAAGATCTACTAGAGACCACTGGGAGGTGTTTCTTTGGTAGCTTTCACTTGAGTCTAAGTTTGAAACATGGGATCTTTCAAGAATGTCACATCTTTTTATGTTATCCATTTTAACCATTCTTATTCATTGCTGAGTTTACACCCAGTCCAATCAGAGGCAGCAGAAGAAAAAGCACCTAAACAAACAGAAAGAGCCTTGGGGATTCAGTAATGGGTACAGAGCGTGCATGCCATAATCGTTCTTTTGATTTGTATTCAGATATGTTTTCTACTTGCCTTGCAAAGAATGCATGCTTTCCCCCCTGGATTACAAATAATCTGAATCTGGATAAAACCATTACAAAGTGCCCTTCAAAACACTGTGCCTGCATTTGAAATGAATGTGTGATAGAAAAGCTAAACATGAGGATTAAAAAACTTTGGTGGATGAGAATTAAATGCAGAAGAGCCTGAGCATAGTAAACATCCTGCTGTGGGTTTTCTTTATTCTATCCCTTTTCTGACTCCTCAATCCTTCCTTTTTAAAAAGTGAGTCACTGCTCTGTGAACAGAGCCTGTGAACACAGTCCCTGCAAAGAGGAAACTGCTTCCCAGGTGCCTCTGCCACCTGCTTCCCAGGGCTCGTGGCACATGGTCCTCCTTGGCCACAGCAGCGTCCAGGCCTGCCCGCAGCTGCTTTGGTCCTGCTCACCTTCTCTCATGGATGTTTTCTTTCTTTCCAGCTCTGGGGACTCTAAACAGGGCTTTCACCTACTGCTATCTGCATGGCAGGCACCCTACAAATGATTCGGTGAGCAGTCAAAGCTCACAGCCTCACATAATGGACACTGGTTACTGCTTCTGGAGCACCAGACTCTGAACTTTATGGATAGGACTGCTAAATGATAACAGATTTTGCACAGATCATCCAGCAACTTGCTGTCAGATTTCTCACAAATAATAAATCTGCTGAAAAGTTACTAACTAGTCATCTAATTATCCTTCATTTTTCACCCAAGTTGAAATTGGCAATATTTACAGAAATATGACTCATTTGCCAAACAGACTAATACTCTTGCTAACCAGCCCTGCTGGCACACATGAGCCCAGAGCTGCTTTGAGGACGGCGGGTCGGCAGTAGTGCTCTAAAGTCATATCTGGCAGCCTTTCCATTCACCCAGTGGCTCATGTTACTTTTTACATGCATACCAAGCAAGGCACATCTTGCAGTCATGTTGCTGTAAATATACAAGCAGACTGAAATGAGATGATTAACATGGTTGCTTGGCAAATATTCATTACCTCTTGACAGGTATTCTTGCTTAGTGATCTTAGACTGAATGAAGGCATCCCAGTTAAAGGCACAGGAAGCGGAAAGCAAAAACAGCACAAATGTGTTCAACATTCTGAAGTGTTGCAGCTTGGGTACATCTCCAGATAGGCAAATGTTTAACGACAGCTGACCTTTCTGGTGAGTAGGACTTGACAATGGTATGTAACTAGCAATAGATGGCAAATGAGTCATTGTTTTTACCATTTTTTCCTTCTGAAATTTATTACTTGGGCCTTAAAAAATAAAATTACAAGCCTGCTTACCTTTCTTGTGCTTTAGGGAAAAGAGGAACCATGCATCCTGCTCTGATGAGACACCTCTGTGTCACTGTACCTCTGGAAACCTTCCCTCTTTGCAGGGTCCCAGTGCACCAGCAATGCTCAAGCTGCAGTTGGCGCTTGCCTAGGTGCCAGCGTGGCCTCCTTTGCAGAGCTGGGCCCTGGGTGCCACAACAAGCTTCCTCCCAAGAGCACCCACTCCAGTAACCAGCCTCTCTGTTAAAAGAGCATCTTGAGTGTCCTCTTTGCGTGAGAGCTGCTGCTATGAGAGGACTGATGGCATCAAATCCCACCAGGGACTTCCTCTGTGATCCTCCTACTCAACAACTGGAGGTCCAAGCTCCTTTGTGCTTGTGGGAAACTGGACCAGACACTGCTCTATGCTTGGTCAGCCTGGAAACCAGAAATAATCACCCAGCTTCCCACTTCTGGCCTACATTCATGCACACTGGAGGGAAAGAGCTGGGATAACGAGACTGCCCAAATGAGAAATAAAGATGAATGTACTTGCAATGTCCAATGCACATGGGATTTGGCCTGTAAAAGACCCTAGCATCAGTCATAGAGAAAGTAACAAACACTGGATTTCTACTCCCAACACTTCTAAGGAAACCATTTCATACAATTTAAAGGGTTAGAAAGGGTCTTGTGCTGGAAAAAAAAATGATCATATGTAAAAAAAAAAAAAACCTGCGATTTATTTGCTGATCTGTTTCTGTTGTTTTTGTGATTGTGGATAGATACTGATCTAGAATGAAAGCTTTCTTCTCAATTTCATTCTTCAGTAAAATCATAATCCTATGGCTGTATTATTCAGTCTACTGCTAAAAGATGCTGACAAATCCAACTTTACTTTTTCACCACAGGATGAAGTGAGAGAGGAAGATGGGAAGAAACAGACAGAGGATAGTGACACATTAAATCTTTTAAGCTTTTCTGCTAAGGCCTTTCTTATCTCTTGATTTCCATGGTTGTTGATAGCACCTCCAGCCTTCCTCAGGCCAGGAGTTCTCCTTGAGTCCTCCCTCCTCCCAGAAAAAGCCATCCTCTCTGTTGCTTTCTCTGTCATCACTTTCTTTGGTTCAAGTCTTGCTGTCATTCAAGAGCCCACACTTTGGACTGTTTGTTCCTGTGGGCCCCTTTGCTTTCATTTATCCTTCTGTTACCACAATTTTCTAGTGGACTGGATTAGATTTGTATGACTGAAAAAACCTGGAGACTGGGCCTGAATTCATCTGCTGGATGCCCAATTGCTTCCTGGTCCATCCTCACCTATCGTGGGCACTTTCCACCCTCCTTCCTGTGGAAAGGCCACTGTGCTAGGTCTTCACTTCCAGATATTATCTTCACCTTCACTTAAAAAAAATCTATTATTGCAGCTGAAATACACAGAGAAAACTGTGACTTTGGCTCAGCACCATTTTGTGGAGGTGGTCTCACTGAAGTCAGTGAGAATGGTAGAATCTCAGAGCTGACAAGGGCTCAGCCACAGAGGCATTTTTGCCAGAAGGAGGATTTAGGGAATTCTGGGTAAAGACTCCAGGGTTTGGTGCCTCATTAAATACCCTTTAACATGCAATGGGAGCCCTGTCTCTAGCTTGGAGAGAAGCTAGGCCAAGCCTTACACCCTTTTAAAGTTATTTAAAGTCTTGTCAGAATAATCAGTCCTTTGCCATGCTTCTAATTGTCAGGATTTGAAGTTGTTTTCTTCAGATATTATTCAGTAGCTTTTCATGTTATAATCCATTTCATACCAAATTAAACTTTGCTATTCTATAAGAATATATATTCTATAGGAACCTTTGTCATATTCCCTTTTAATGGAATCAAGCACAAATTCAACATGCTTTTAAAATTCTATCTATCTGCTAAAAAACGAGCTAGTAATATGAAATTCCTCCCACATACTCCCACCCTAATGTTTCTCTAAAATCTATTTATTTAGTCACGACCTTATGAACATGAACAGAATGTGGCAAACATTTCTCAGTGCAAGAATGCGTCTAAATTTTGGAAAAAGTTGTTATAGCTGAAAAGGTATAATTTCCACACAGCTTTCAGGTTATATATTGTGATAAAAAATACAGATACCAAAAAAGATGTTATTTTGTGTTTTACACTTCACCTAACATTACTCCTCTTTTTTTTTTTTAAGGGATCTAGTACTGCAAGTTACTGAGTGCTCTCAACTCTCATTGAAATCAGTGGAAGCCAAATCTTCTCTGGACTTATTACAAGCCACTCAGTAACTCACAGGACCAAGTCATTTAAGAAATAAGTATTTTCCAATCGATGAAACTGCTCATTTAGGGTAATTTTCTGCTGATAGTGAAGTCCATGGGAGTTATTCATTATCTTCAAGGGCAAGAGGATAGCGTCTTTTGAAAATGATAATAAATTAGTACAGGACACAGAAAAGGAGTTTTCTTAAATGTGTTTTTGTGTTTTAATGAAAAATCTGAGTAACAGTAAGTATAAATGATTTGGATTTATCCAGAATAAATTGATTGGTTGGGGAATGACTAATTCTACTAGAACTGACTGTTTTTTTCTTGAACTTTATTTTTCCTGAAGGAAAAGTAAATAAGTTTTGAGTATGATAATGTTAAGCATTAGTTTGCATCCAAAACAAAAGCTGAACTGTCCAAGGAAAAGAAAATTACTGTCCACAGAAACATTGGACCATCTCTGTGTGTATTTTGGGGTGAATCCAAGAACAATATGTTCTGGAAAAAGTTGATGTGCTGGAGAAGTTCACCCCTGGTCAGGCATTCCCTAAACTCCAGAAATGTGTAATCCGAGACACTGGAAGTATGTCACAGGCATGTTCAGTATTTATGGGTGCCATTTAACAAGCCTGAGGTAAGAGGCAATGAACTTGCTACATAATATTGTTCTGTGTTACTGCATATGATAAAAATGAGTGGACTTTTTCTGCATAAATGACTATTTATTACATCACATACAAGGCTGAATCAGAGAACTATGCCTATTTTTCTCAGGTTTCTAGTACTAGTCTGGAAGGTAAGACAAGTTGCTCTGCTTCAGATTGAGAAACCTATTTAAAAACTAATTTCTTTTTAATTTATAATAGTCATTTTGAAGACTGTTCCCCAGTTGGGTAACCATATAGAAAGTAACATAATTTGCACTCAGTTTGAAGGAGCAGTAAGCACATAAAAATCTTTTTTTGTTGACCTATGAGTCAGAGAAATAAATGCAAGTCACACTCTCACTTGCCAAATTCTACATCAGCATGACTCTGCTGAGTTAATTATGAGACATCAGTCCTGAGAAAAGGTGCTGCTTATAGGTGAGTTGAGATAGAGCAGCTCGAGGGGTCTTAGAAAGACTCCTCCTAGGACTGCTGCTGTCCCTCATAAATGAACAATTTGCACTTTGAGGTTTGTTTATGCAGAATAAAGATCTAGAGTTTTCCTTCAAACAAGCAGACAGAACCAAGCTCTTCCCAACAGTGTCCTAAAGCTCAGTTTTCCTCCTGCCATCCATCATACTGTAATCGTCACTCCCATGTCAATGACTTAATTGCCAAATAAGCTTTTGTAAACAACTGAATTTTAGTCCCAGGTGATAAATCATAGCTCAAGAGGTCCACTGAATATTTTATGCAGTAAAAGTTTACCTCTGCTGTCAGTACTGGGTTTAGTCAATGCTACGATTTTTTAAATTCCATTTCAGGAAATCATGGCTATTTTTTTCATAGATTTTGTAGATCTAGACCTTTTGTAGTCTAGACCTGGGGCTAGGGAAAACCTGCCATGACTGAGATCGCTGAGACTAGGAGAGGATAGAATAAGCTAAACTTTACTGGAAATCTGCTGGCACGTTGCATATGAAGTAGCAGCTGCATATGTGACATCTTCCTCCTTAAGGCCAAATCCACCCAAATCCACGCAGATCAGAGAGCACACGAGAGATGCAGCTCCTGGAATGACCAAGCTCTGCAGTGTCTCTGGAGTTCTTCTGTGGCTGCCTTTGAGCTGCACTGGTCTCCCCAATCCTCCCCAACCATTTCCAGCCCTAACCCTCGTGGGGCTGCTCATTACTGCTTGCCATCTCAGTGGAGGAGGCCACGCAGATGTTGAGACTGACTTTGCCCCGCTAGTCACTCAGGCATAAGTCCTGATGCATCAAGAAGAGTCAGACTTTTTCCACTGATCACAGCAGAAATAATTTGGCAGCTTTCCAGAAGATTGTGGCCCTTTCCTATACTGCCCCACTAAAAATGATACATGTATATATGGCCCAATGCAAACATGAATTTGTTTTCCATGAGACAGCAATTTTCATTACGCATTTTCAGGGATGACTTTCCTTATACTTAATTTCTTTGTTCCAGGTCTTCATTATCTTTCCAGTAGTAAGCTTTTCCTAATGTCTCACCTGAATTTTAATTGTCTCAGTGTAAGCCTAAGACTTGTAGCCATCATGAAAATGGAAAACAAATCATCCTGTTCGACCACTTTGTGTTTCTACAATTGTCAGCATTGAATCTTCCCGTGGCTTTCTGCAATTTGGGGCTAAAACAATCCAAAATGATTTGTTCACTTCATTTCTAGACTTCTAACTGGCTTTACTGGTTTCCTCTGGACATTTTACAGTTCATCCACATGCTTTTCAAAAGTGATCACCCAAGACTGAACACAGTCCTGCATCTGTGCAGATAGTGTGGGCTTGCCAGTGCAGAACAAAATGGAAGAATTTCTTGCACATCCCATATTTCTATTTATACAACTATAACATGTGCTAGTTTTGCAACTATTTCTTCGTTCTCAGTCTATGATTTGCAGCAGTATTCTGATGCTTTCATGAAGAATCTTTATTTTAACAGTTGTTTTCTATCCTATACTTATGTGATGAATCTTTCCTAAGAGTAATACTTCGCATTTCATGTTATTGAATTGCATAATACTTTTTTTTCCCCCCAGAACATCTTCCCCAACTGTCAGGATTATTTTTATTTTTAGTCTTATCTTCAGAACTATCTATGGATCAGTGCATTGATTATTTGGAAAATTAGTATGCTTACTTTATTTTCCCTCACTTAGCTTGATGCTGAAAATACAGAACTGAATTGGATCCAGAACTGACTCCTGCAGAATTTCACCAGCTACAACTTCTATTACTGATAGATCCTGGTTTCTTCTTTTCAACCAGATAATATTATTCCCATCTAAGCAGTTGCCTCCATCCAATCCATTCTGCCTTAGTTGGCTTAGGAAAAAGTCATATGAAATAGCAAGAAAATCTCCCTAAAATCAGTGTATCTGATCACATCTGTTTCTCTGTCTGCAAAATTCTTTATCAAATAGCATTAAAATGACTGGCACTATTTATTCTTGACAACTCTTAATTTGCTTCTACTCACTTTCTTGTTTCCTCCTAGATGTTTAAAAATGGTTTGTGTTAATTATTTTAACATTTTCCAGGAACCAGCAGTAACCTAAGAGGTCTTTGAGTCTGAATTCCTCTTCACATTACCCCTCTTCATAAAGATTGACACTTTGTTCTCCCCACTCCTCTGCCGCCTCTCTTTCCCACAGCAGACTCTTGAAGATACTACTGATAGTGTTGAGGCCTCATCAGCTGGCTCTTGTATTACTTTAGGAGTGAGGCTGGCTGAGCCCTGCAAGTGTGAAAACATCTGATTCATCTGCAAAGTCCCTGAGCATTGCCTCATGACAGTTCTTCATTGGGTAAAACCTGATGGAGTTATATTGGCCAAGGAAAACGACATCCTGCAACAGTCACCGTCAGTTTGCTCTGGTGATTGACAAATTGTCCTACACAGGAGCCCACTAATACTAACACTATCTGAACTTTGATTAGGATCAACAGATATTGTGATAGTACTGTGAAAAGTGCTGTTTGATTACTTTGGCATGAAGGGAGTACAAAAATGTCTCTTAATTCAAAATATGAGCTGAAAAGCTGGCAGATAAATTATTAGAATACAGGCTTTGCACTGATAAACTTTTGAACTTTCATTGAACTTGTATATTAAGAAAAAGCAATTTTTACAAGAGGAAAATTCGCTAGACAACCTACAATTTTTCTTTCATATATTTAAGGAAGATGTTCAATCTGGTAAGGAAATAATAGTAATTTATGTCTGATAATTGAGAAGGATTATAGTTCTATACACAGAAAGCAGCAACTGTCACCTGCTCTCTGTTGCACCTAGCAAAGGAACGGACTCAGTCTGGGATGCAAAGTGAGACAACTTTATTTTCAAACCAACTTCTTTTTATACTCTCTTAACATGAGTGTTGCAAAGCTTACAACCAATCAGCATATTGCCACCCGTGGGGTTGTAAATATCTTCTTTTCCTGGCTTTGTTTCTTGTCTTCTGACAAGACATTCTGCATGGGGGTTGCAGTCCTCCTACTTTTCCTGCTCTGTTCTTTACCTGCTGATAAGACTGCCATCCTTGGGGTTAACTATCTACTAACAAGGCATCTATTATCTACTGACAAGGTACTATGCCTCCACACTCTCTGAGTCACAGTCCTATTAAAGAAGTAGATACCACTTTAACCAGATGAAACCTCTATATTTTGAGTTAGGAGAAGAGGGGAAACTTCCATGTCTGTGCGAAATGAAAACATCAGTATCAGCCTATTGTTCTCTCTCTCCTGTCTTACAACTTGGAACAAAATTATTAAATCCTTCTTCTTCCTTGTGTCCCATTCCTTGAAATGAGAGAGCCATTCCCCTCTTGTACACAGACACAGACACAGACACAGTTGTCCTAGTAGTTACAAACCTGTCTTCTTCAGACTGGGCATGTTTGCAATTCTCTGTCCAGCACCTTGCTCTAAACAAACTGGTATAAACTAAAGGTCTGATAATTCATTAATATCAAAAATATAATGTTAATTATATATGTGGATTTTTTTACTGCTGATCTTGCTATGATGGAAGAGTGAATCCATTAAAAAGGATCTTCTGATATCAGACTACAAGGCACAAATAAGACTTCCTGACCAGGTTAGCTGCAACCTACTTACTTAAACTAAAACTCATGGAAATGAGACAGGCAGAAAGAAATATGTGAAGGACTGGTCTGTGGACATACCAACTCATCCAGCCTTTTGGGGCATGGAGATCATGTCCTTTTACATCACACGGAGCAAGTCCAATCCCCTAAAAATCCCATCAACCATGAGATCTGCAGCTGGGCAGAGACATTCAGGTGAAGGTGGCACATGTGCGGCAGATGAGATGAGCCTGCTCAGCTCCTGAAAAAGAGTGCAGATTTGGGGAAAACAGGTGTTCGCCTTTCTTCACTTGTTGGGGCCACCACAGCACCCCAGTGCTGTGCAGAGGCCAGCGTGCTTGGAGGGAGCCAGGTCTCCAGGCAGGCAGCACAAGGTGCTTTGGCTTTCTGGTAGGTCTCAGTGAGGGCTGGAGTCTGGACCCACCACCCAGCCCAACTCCTTGCCTGGACCTCTGCTTTCTCATCAGAAACATATCATTTCTTCATCCTCTTTTTTCGTTCTGCTCTGGGTAATCAGTAATTCCCACCTGTGTCCTCAGTCCAGAGCCTTTCAATGTAAATGGGAATTTCCCAGAGTAAGTGGGAACCTCCCACTAACTTAAACAGGCCTTGAATGAGTTCTATTTTAACTATTTTTAGGGTGCTCGACATTGCAATACTGACATAAGTTCTCTGTACTTATAAAGGAAAACTGTGGTAATTTTCTTTCTTCTGTTCTATTAACTTTCAGAAGTGAGTGATGCAACATGTTTCAATGAGGTCAGAAGTAGACGATGATATTAATCTGACCAAACAGAGATACCTGCAGATGTTTTAGCCACCCTAATATCCCTTAGCAGAGAAAGAAAAATCTTCTCGAGTGCTGCTTATTTTATATTGCTCTCTGTAGTTATGTGTTTCTCTCTTTCAGAGCCTCATGCCCAGCTGCTCCACACTTCATTTCCCCACAAGTGGCAGCTGTAACAATTTGGTGTCCTCTTTGCTGCTGATCAGGATGCAAGTCGCAAGCTGAACCGAATATTCCTCAACAATTTTCCCACTGTTACCTCCAGCAACTGGATCAAATTTTGCCCAAGATGTTTCAGCAGAATTCTTTTCATTGGAAAATCCTGATCAATTGGAGTCTAAGCTTTCAGTGAGAGCGTAAGGTATGTCTGAAAGGCAATGCCATGGAAAAGTCAAATCAGAAAAGAACATTCTGGCCTTTTTTAAAATGAAACAATTTCAATCTTACTGAAATAAGATGATATATAATGAAGTTGAAACTAAATGATCTTCCAATTTTTTTCTTAAATTTGATTTTTGAAGTCAGTTCAAACAAAAATATTTGAAACATCAGCCTTTTCCATGGGTTGCAGCTCTGTTACCGTGTTTGTGGCCAGTGGAGAATTAAGTGCTAGCTGTATGTGGCAGCTGCCATGCAGAGATACTCAAGAACAGTAGGCTATCAATATCCTGGGCACAACTGAAGGTATCTGAAGAACTGGCTGACTCTTAGCAGTGATACCAGAGACCTCCTGGAGGATGGGTAAAGAACCACAGAATTAGAAAAGGCCCCAAATGATACTACTTTTGAAGTGGGAGAGGATGGGCACTACACAGAACTCTGTTTGACTTCGGGATGCATGGAAAACGCTCTAACGTAATGCTAGATTTACAAGTGAGGGTGAATCAGGCTGTTCAGCCTTGCGTTGGAGAGTCCATGAATGGCCACATAATTGGTTGTTGTGTCTCTGCTGATGGGTGGCAGCTTCTCAAACAATTCAGATCATCCCTTAGTGTTTGACTACATCTATTAGGCACACATCAGTTCAGCTATCTAATGAGTGTGCATGACTATTTGGTCACAGTGCATGAATTTGTTCCCATCCCATCTGTGTTGCTCAAGTGTCCCATCACTGAGTACCTGGTGGAAATCCACTGTGTTGGGAGATATGATGGAGAGGGGGAATGGCTCCTGGAAGGTGCCATTGTCAAGTCACACCACACACCTGACTCAGAGACATGAGATTATACATGGGAATAACATAGCTGCACTGCAGATCATACATGTTCAATCAAAACAGCTCATATTTTGAGTATTAAATATTTAAAGAAGTAACGCAAGAACAAGTTGTACCTCATTAATTAATCACAGTAATTTGGTATTTTGAAAAGTGAATATTTGATAAACTGTGACTTGTTCATGGACGATTTGTAATCAGAAAGAGATGAAAATCATCAATACATTATTCATTACCAATTATTTGTTCATTTCCACTATCAGGTTATCTGAGTCTTTGAGCTGTTTACCCATACTCAGAGCTCTCCTCTGAAGTCCTCTCCTCAATGTCACTTTGGCCTGCTCTGCATACCCGCAAGAGCCCGAGTGCCCATTTCTCCATCACGGGTCCCTGGTGAGCAGAGGAGCGTGGAGCCTTGGGCACCTCTCACCCATGTTCTCCAGCCAGGGCTCCAGCACCTGCACATCTCTGTGAAAGGAGCTGGGTGCTGCTATGGCATGAGCTACAAGTCCTGCAAAAGCTCATTTTCCAGGGCAGACCACAGTTTTGGAGCAAAGAAAGTACGAGGCAATGGCATGGTGAGACTTGAGAAGGAGGGAATGTAATATGCCATTCATCACCATCTCCCCCTCTACTCCATGGGCCTGGCTGCTGCTCTGAGGCAGCCTCCATTTGCATTGCAGTGGGAATATTTCAGTCTTTCACTAGCAAACCCCCTGCTTGACTCCTCTGACCTGAAAATAGCTGGTTACTCCGTCTGGGGAGCAAGCTGGGGAAGTCACCGCAACCTCACTTAGCAGTTTTGTTCACAGCATGCCACAGGCACGAACCTTGCAACTTCACTAATTCCCTTAAGGTCTGTGGGGTTCGAAACATACTTTGCTGCCAATATGTTGCTTTTTTCTAGTGAAACTTTTCTCAGCCCATAAGGGTCAGGCTATGTTGCAAATCTCATTCATATGCAATATCTCCTGATAAGGTACTGTTCTCCCACCACTTTATTGTTCAGCAAAACTGAATTATTTTTTCACAGCTCCAAACTTAAATGAAAATAATTATACCAAATGGGGCAGAAACGGTTGCTAGATCACATTCCTGAGAGGAGCAGATGAGTTGAGTCTGAAAACATGAGTGTGTGCACCTTGGAGCTGTCACCAACTCATACAATAGCCCCTGCCAGGGGAGTGAATGTTATTTCCTCCAAAAAAAAAAAAGAAAAGAAGGAAAGAAAAAACAGAGGGACTGGTGTATTACCTTGCGTGTCATAGCACCGCAAAATGTTGTGCATGAGTGGTTTTGGCTAGGAGAGCTCTGCTGCTAAAAACACCTGTGTTTTAACATGCAGCTTAAGATGTAATTATAAACGAGTCCCAAACAACTATGAATGTGTGTTGTCCTTTGCCAAACGAGGGAACGGTTCTGTTTATAACATGCCTGGAGAAATCTCCCATCCTGGCTCCGTGGGATGGGAAACGGGCTCCTGTCCCTGCACCCCATGAACTGCTCTCCTCATCCCTCGTAATTAATTCCAGCACGCGGGGTCCTGCCTTGGCACTGACCTGCATGAAACGCTGAAAGCCACCAAGATGGAAGAGCTTTCCAATCATGGAAAGAAAATTCCTTCTTCCACATAGTTACTATCCATGATTAGTACCCACGGAGCTCACGGGAATGGTTTAAAGAACCTTTTGTTGGAAAAGGATCCTTTTCTCTTCCTCCATTTTCTTTCTTTCTTCCAGTGGCAAAATTTTTTAAAAATAAAATAATAAACTGGGAAAGGAAGAGAGATACTGAGAGAGAAGAAATCTGATTTTCACATTCCTCCTTGCTTCTCTAAAGCTACCTAATTTTTCCCAAATATTTTCAATAGACTTACACCAAACAACTGGAATGATTAAAAAAAAAAGAACTTCCAAACTTGCAGAATGGAAATTAATACTGTATTTTTTTCTGCAAAGATAATACTTCTTGACCAGCTTGGGTTATGTCTACCAAGGCAGGGCTGAAAATTATCCCTGTTGCTTATGGGACCAAATTACCTCACAGCACACAGAAAAAGAACAGACAGGACATGTCACGATACTATATACTGCTCCTTTCATGTTGGGAAATGATTCTATCTCCATTCATCTTTGTCTCTACTTAGCCAATTTCTAAACCATGTTGGAATATTGTCTTTCCCTGTGCAATTATTTGGACTTCCTAGTAGGCTCTTTCAATGCATGCTAGCAAGGTTTTTGGAAAGCCGACTGCATGTCATTTACCAGCTCTTTATCTGATGTCAGCCCCCTACAAAGTTGTGTTATTATGACTAAAGGTGTAATTTTAGATTGCATAAAGCTGCATTGGCATCTATATACCATATATATGCCAGTATATAAATTACACCATTTGTCATTAATAAATATGTAGACACCCATATCAGTTGAAACCTTGTTTATCTTGGGCCATCTTGCACTGTTGAATTTATAGGCACAGGTTAAATCCATATAACCTGTGAAGGCTTTTTTTTTTTTTTTAATCCACACACAGAGGTTAAATCAGTTTAATTAAAAGCAGATTCTGTGTGGTACTGTATACCAGCCCTAAGGGATGGGTGGCAACATTTGGCTTTACAGAAGATGTAAGGAATACATACCTCACAGAAGATGCTGGCAAATATATCACATTTCAAAATGCCGACTGTTCAAACCATGGCTCTTCTGGCATACTGTAGGAAGGATTTCCTTGATATTCCTCCTTTCTCACCTAGAGCAAGCAGAGACCAAGGAGAAAGCCTAGGAAGCTGACACCTGGATCTAGAAAAACAAATGCTGGGGTATAAATCATTTCTGGAAGTTTGGAAAGTGAATTCAGGCTTTTGTCTTTCATATATACCATTGTAGGGCACTTATTTCTGTAACTTTCCTTCTACCGCATAATCTGTATATCCTGGGCCAAGCATTACTGCCTATGAAATCAGTAAATATATAACTGTGGTTTGGGTGAATTTTAATAACTAAGATACCAAGTATACCTAATTTAAGTTGTTCTCCAACAATTTTGGAGACTCTTACTGTCAACACCCATAGAAGGTTGTACTTCTGTCCATAGACCTCTTCTGTACGTGCCCAGCTTGTGGTGGGGGAAGAAAACTTCCCTGCAGCAAAAAGAGGTAACACCAAATCAATGTGGAAACCACATAGGTATTTTATCACAAGCTACCTAATCACAGCCAGAGAGGCTAACCAAGTGTCCTATGGCACAGTCCTCCCTCACATGTTTTCCACCTTTTCATCTTCCTTATTTGCTATATGTGGTTACCTGAGCCACAAACCCATGGGATGGAAAAGCAAACCTCATCTTCAGCCACTGAGGTAAAAGCAAAGCTAGGGAGTTAACCTGATGGGAGGGGAGGGAACTGGTTTTTGACCTTCTGGAGACTTCCTATGCCCCCAGTATGCAGAGCAACACTAGCCACGGAGGCGTTTCTAGAGATTGCTTCAGCCACGGATTTTTTTTTTAAGGAACGGATGTTGCACACAGAGGTGCGCTGAGCAACCACTTAAAATAGTTAGGTGGGATGTGCAATACCTGTGACATAATGATAAGCTAGTAGCTGCCAGAAAATTAATTAAAGCAGGCTGATAAATGCACCCATGTTGAGAAGTATGTGAATTCTTCAATCCCAAAGACTGCTAGGAAAGAAAGGTATCTATTCAAAAATAATGGTGCAGTGGCTGCTTTTCCCTTACTGAATTAATATTCTCCATCAGAAGTTACAGAGGCTGGTTTACCATTCTTTGGTACCAGAACATGTGCCAAAAGAATGTGGTCAGCAATGAATAGTATTTGCACTTGGCTCAGGATTTGAACACAAATAGATATAGAAAGGTATCTGAGACAGGATGTATTCAGAGGATGTCTACTGTGAATTTTCAGAACTGAATGTTAGAAAATACATAATATGAAAAAAAGCAACCCTCTTAGATGTGGCAGGCATGCAGGCATTTCCTTCCATACTAATATTCTCTAGGAAGATAGGGGAACATATCTAAGAGCTGTCGTTGCCTTTCCCAAGGCACTGTATCTTTTCTGCTTCTATCTCTTAGCTCCTATGGGGGAAAGAAACTCTTTGCCTCCTCAGCCCTCCATCATCATTATAAAAAAAAACCCAAAAACATGAGGATAGTACCAATAATACAAGAAAAGACCTTTCATCTTAATGGGATCAGAATTGAATTAAACAATTCACATAAATAAACAAAAAATCAGTGCTCTTCAAAATCTAGCAATCTAACAAGCTGTAAATTTGCCCACTCCAAATCCAGGCCCTTGTCTAGCACCAATGGGTGCGCTGGGGATGCGATGTGGGCACTGGATCCCAGCTGTTTCACCCAAGGATGCTCTCAGCTCAGGGGCAGTTCCCTGTGTAGCAGCACCCCTTGCACGGCAGGAGAAACACGTGAGTTACTGTTCCTCCTTGGACGGATTCAGCAAGCACCCCAGTATGTGCCTCAGAGCAGCCAAGGCCAGGGGACACACTCTGCTCTACCAGCTCTGTAAGGGAGATGCAGACTTCCAAAAGGGAAGCCAGTCATGACAGTGGCTTCCCAGCCCACCGCAGCAGCATTTTCCAGAGCTTGTCTCTCCGAGTCTTAACGCTGCAGATTAATTTCCTAAGCGCCTTTGTTGGAGCATAATGAACCATTATTCATGTCAAGATTATGTGATTTCAAAAGTCAAAGAGATCACCAGAAAACTGAAAAGGTTATATTTTATTTGCACAATCGGTACAATAAAATAGTAAAATTATCATTTATTTGCCATTTTTCATGACAATATTTTTGAATGTGGAATGGTATAGTGATGACTGTATATTTTGTCTAATCTGACGGGTACCATAGAAAGGCAGTCTATTCTAGGATGGATTGGAGCCAGCATTCTGAATGAGCATTTTAGACAGAAATATTCTAATCTGCCTAATGTTACCTAATTATAACCACTTCTGACATCTCTTTTTGTATTAGTAGTGTCATTGTGTGACATTTAAGCAAGGAAAAAAGACTGTAAGATTAAGCTGAGCAGCTCTTACCTTATTGAGCACATGATGACATCTATGATGTGACATCAGGAGCAATTATTACACTAGTAATTTATTTATATATTTATTTACTTCTGCTGCAGCTCTCTGAAGAGCCTATTGTACACTCTGTTGCATAGCTCGTCCTCTTGGTAATGTAATTGCAATTTGGCTGGATATATGTGTCTGCTTTAAAATTCTTAGAAGGGCATAAAAAGCAGGAGACAATATCTACTTTGGGTTTTGACACACAAGGATTGAAAAATCAGGTTAGAAAAAGGAAAGATGTGGCAGTAGGTCAAGGATCATCAACAAATGGATAGTATGGAGAAAAAAATGCACGTATAAGGGTGTGAATATTGGTCAGACAGGCCTTATAATCTGTGAAAGAACTGAATTTGATCTAACTGATTTATATCTAAGTATTAAATTCCAAACTTTTCCTGGAGTAGTATTTGTTGTCATGTACAGGGTTATATTTAGAAATGGATGAAGACCTCTGTAATGCTAGCAGAGAGATAAATACTACCAGGAATGTATTATTATTGTGTCATTCACTTCGCAGATGTAGATTAAGAAGCAAATGCAACAACTAATGGCACTGCTTACTTTTTCTGGACGCGATAGCTGACAGACATCTTTGCCAAATAATCACAGAACCTACTAGAGGTAATACCATATCAGGCACGGGTTTGGTAGGCAGTGAGAAAATTACAGAACAATAGATCATAGAAGATAAACTCAGATTAACTTGACATGAGAAGATCCAGTTTAAATTAAATGGAGGGTTAAACAAAAATAAGTCTACAGTATTTTCTTTTTAAAAAGGACAAACTGCAAAATAAAGAAAACAAGTCAGTAAAATCAGCTTGAAGTGCTGTAAAAATTGAACGTGTGGAATTCAGGAATTCCCTTAAGTAAAAGATACAAAAACTATTGGAATTAAGAAAAGAGAAAAAAAAATGTTACAGACTTCAGACATGGCTGGATAAACTGCCATTTTCAATAAGGTATAAGGAATAGGCAAATGAAACTGAAAGAACTTAATGTATTGAGTTCCAAGGGGAGGGGCAGACTATCATAGAATCATAGAATCATAGAATGCTTAGGGTTGGAAGGGACCTCTAGAGG
>NW_010579867.1:632790-643490 GCF_000705375.1 Tinamus guttatus | reverse complement strand
TTCAAATACACTCAATAATTAGGCTGCCAAGAATGGGGAGAAATTGAACGCAAACAATCATTTAGTATCATTTACCGATTCAAGACACTGGCCTATGTTTGTTTGCTTGATAGAGATCCAAACTGTCCACACCTTTCCCAGTTGAGCATGTGAGGTACTAATATAGTGTATTTGTAAATACTAATGTTTTAAAAAGTAACAGCTACACAAGGACTTTTTTTTGAGGTTATCCCAACATGTATTACAGTAGTGGTAACAACAGATTTTTGGGAGAAAGCACAATTCACGTCTACCAAACTAGAGTGCTAGAAAGTACTGAGCTCGTATCTAAAGTACTAAGCTCATATCTCTTTTTTCACTGGTGTTCAAGTGTTTTATCATAGCGTGCTAACAGATCTGTTTCTGCACTGTAACTACTCAGATTATAGAGCAGTAACTTCCTCTTGAAAGGCTCTGAAGCCTCCCTAACTACATCAGCTGCTGCCTTTACAGATCACTGTCTATTTAGCAAGAAGCAATTTGCAGCAGCACACAAATCCTTTATGAACTTGGTAATGAGGTCGACAGTATTAAAAGTCAACATGCAACCTTATGTTTCACAAAAGTGCATTGTGGAATGACATAAACGTTCAGCTGCTCAGGTAACTCTAAGAAGTATTTCTCTAATGACTGATCATTTTGGACACCAAAAGCAATCACAACACAACAAGATTTCATGAATTCTGCTCCTCAGGACATACTGTTAAACTGCGTTTCTGCTTTACTACCTCACTTTATTTCCAAGCATTAACTTCATTTACCTGTTTCAATACTTAGGTCCTGGTCCTCGCTCACTCTCACATACACAAAACTGCTTAAGAGATATTTCAGCACCCTCAATTTTCACACTATACCTCACCGTCATCCAGAAAAACCCTTATTTGCTCTTACCTCAAAAGAAAGCCTTTTACAAGCTGGAGCTGCTCCCAGTAACAAGCTCCCTAGACCTAGTTCAAGGCATAACTTGGAGAAGGCTTGAAGTGTAAATGTTTTCTAGATTGCCAGTAACATTAGCAGGTATTTCATGGAAACTATGGTGAGGGAGAATACCAATTTGGGGACTTAAAAGTCCCCCTAAGACATGAAAAACAGCCATTACAGCATGTAAACATCTCCGGGAGACCACGTGCTGCTGCCTGCTGGGATCTACTGACAGTTGCAGAGCACTGTAAAGACAATACAGACACATAAACCTAATCTTTGGTTCACAAATCCCACTGAAACATGCAGTACCTTAAAGCACAGAAATAACTAGGCAAAAAAATGAACAAAGAACATCTTTGAGGAGTTTTATACAGCTAAAAAATAAAGCAACTCCCCCTCAGGACTCCTGTAAATACTCTCATTGCATTACACCTTTCTTGTCTACCAATGCAAATCTTAGATGACTTCAGTATAAAAACTAAGAAAAATATTTAAGAAAAAAAAATCAAGATGTGTATGAGGGTGTTGGAGTTAAACATTTTTCTTTACTTTGCTGGAATGTTCTGTTTGATGGAATACTGCAGACAGTATAATGATATGCAAGCAACCAAAATGGGTATATAATTGTGATCAACAATGCTATTTTTGTTGTCTCTGCCAGTAGGAAAAAGGAAACAAAACAAAGCCTTAACAAGGAATTTTGTTTGTCATGGCAAAGGCTTTTCTTTCCTTCACAAAAGAAAACTTGATCAGTGTATGACAGACTGCACTCAGGTGGTTCTGGGGCACTACGTGATTGCACTGGCCTGTGTCTTCACAAGCTGCTCGCTTCCTCATGCTGGTTCTGACGGCTGAGATGCATTTGCAAGGCTGCATTTCCCCCTCAATCTTGTCCCACAGTGCAGTTCCCATGCTAAGCTACACAAGCTCGAATAAGGAAACACAGTAATACAATCCAGATGAGGAACAAGACACAAAGAAAAGCAGGAACACAGGGTACCATGTTAGTTCAGAATGCCATAATCCAGGAGTATTTCAGTTATAAATGTACAATTATCTCTTTCTTATAAAAAAAAGTTTTATTTTCCTAGAACACGTACAATTCAAGGAGCAATATTCCATCTCTCCAACTTTCTTTTCTGGGGCAGAAAAGTTTAAAAATTGTATCATTGAAAATCTCTAGTCTCATTTTTAGTTTATTCAAGGTTTTCTCCAGCATTCTATGACTGACAAAAAAAAAAAAGACTTTCCACAAAATCAACTCTATTCAAGTTGTTTATTATACATTCCTGCAATGACTGAAATTGACAGTTTCAACATCTGCTCTTTTGTTAAGAAGCAATAATCTTACTTTGCCAAGCTCCACTAACCCTTTTTTTCCAAGTCTAAACAAAAGCACTTCCCATTTTAGCGTATGAGCAGTCAACTCTTCAGTTTAGAGATCATCTTCATGGTATTCACCTCACCTGTTTCCCCAAAACCGACTCTTTGACTGGTGCCCTCCAGCACCCCCACCCCTTGGTCAATATAGTTGTCATCGGTCTTGCCAGAGTGTAATCCTGCAGTGTGGAGCAAGAAGCTGTGGGAACCAAGCTTGCTTCTAGAATTAGCAATATTCTGAAGTATCATTTTGCAAGTAGCCCTTGTATTTTATCTTTAGCTTGATAAGAAAATATGAAAGTTTAACTTAAATACAGACATGGTGGTTTACATAATGACTAAAAAATTGCAAGTTGGGTGTGTTTGCGATTTCAACGTTAAGTTTCTGCCTAGTTCTATGCAGCTAGAACTTAATTAACTTGCTTTGGTATTATGTATAGTGGCAGCTGCAAAGCACTGGAGCCACCAACTGTTCAAACATGGCAACAGCTAAATGTATTTCTGTTCCAGTATAGCTTATACAAAATAAGACATGCAAAGTAACTTCTGACATCAGAGTTTCCTTCATTTTCCCTACTAGCATACTGAAAACTTTGTATTTGATCGAAGAAAACTGCATATTCGTTTCATAAGACCACACTGCTACCTGCATTAACACAACATGAACTTGACAACCCAGAAGCTCTTCCAGGTCTCTTATAATGGTGTCAACTGAAGCAGAGTTCACAGGGAGAGGTAATACCTTATTCGATCAACTAATAGCAAAAAAGATCAGGTCACCAACCTTTCTTCTTCCACTTGAGCCATCCTAGCTCTACTGCTATTGTATCACTATCTATTCCCTCATGGGGAATGTAACATTCACCCATGAGAGTATCACAGTGTATGCACCACGGTCATACTACATCTCTATTAACTCCCTGTCTCCAATAGCAGATCCCTAAGAAACAGAATAATATGTCCGTTTATGTGTCCTTCCAGTCATCCATTACTTCAGGACAGCCTGAATTATCGGTCTTTTTTTTTTTTTTTTTAATATATCCTTTAAGGGATTTTCTTGAAATTAGCTTTGCCCAATTGCACGGCCTGTCCCCCACTAAACGTTCTTGCACCTCTCAGTGTGCGTCCTGCTGCTAAGGCAAAAGCTCTGCCTACCTAAGAGATTTCAAAGGGAAAACACTCTCCATGTGCTCTCCCAGTTGGAGGCACCTGCACTATCCACAGCTGATTTCAAGCATCAGAAAACACATCCAAATCAAAAAAACAGCTTCTTCTCCCCCCACACAAACAAGCCACTTCTCCCAGAGTAGCTCAGTTCCCTAGACACCACCACCAGGAACAAGGGGTACACATGACATGCAGGTATTTTGTCCAGACTACAGAGATTTCTTCTCCATTTTCTTACTAATCTTAGCAAGTATTACACTGAAGCCACAGTACTGATGAGGTAATTTTACTAACCAATTTATGCTCGTTTTTTGCCTAACAGTGGGCAAGCACAACTGTTTATACTCCTTTTGTATAGCATTAACATTCTCATATGCGTATATATACATATATATAACACAAACAATATAAATCTGTATACATATCATCTAGGTTTCCACACACGCATACACATAGTTTGAGAGAAAAGCTGTTCACTAGGAAAAGAAGCAGCAGCTGTGAAGAACGTTTCCTAAGTTTTAAGAAACTGGGAAAGCTCTTGGTTTGTTTCTAACACGTTTTTCAGCCCCCCTCAAGGACAAAGTTGTAACGTCATTTGCAAATGTAGTTGGTTGTTGGCCTTGTACGCTCAGGAAAAGGCTAGCCCTGAGAAATTGGGACTATCAGAGAAACTGTAAGTGTCTGTAGCTTTCTTAAATGCCTCCCAAAATGCCTCTCTGTACAGCTGCCACACTCATGTAAAGTCATGTCAAGTGTAGCTAAGGAAATTCTAAATAACATCCAGCAAGCTAAAAGTAAACAAATACGAAAAAGCTTTTAAGTAATGGTATAGAGTTACAAATTATTTGTTCAGAAACAGTGGAATCCGTTAACTACGAGCAAGGGGAACTTCATTTACTTGCTTCTTGCAGCGACAAATTCTAACACTGGAAAAACATGACCACAGTATGATCAGAGCAACATTACATGAGAAGCTGGTACTGCCTAGATCCAATATTTTACTTGAAGATAAAGGGATCTTTCAAAGTTGTATTCAGGTTTTGAAACATCCTCCTCAATACCTGTCAAATACAGCAAGATGTCACTGTCTACCCCAAGTCTGGAATCCTAAAGCCACCACCTCTGGAGAAAGACCCATTACTTTGCAAAAAACTACAGCAGTCAACATCTAGAACCAGATCAAGGGTCTTCCAATCTACAACCTCAAACTTTCTACTCCTGTTAATTCTAAAGATTCCACAGATCAAGACAAAATAACCTGTGCAATGATTAGAATAACTTGTGCATTTGATTAGAATGTGACTGATTTTTGTCAAGAATGATCTGAATTGGCCTCTCTACAGCTTCAATCCAACTCAGTTTGACTAAACAAAATTCAGTTTATATGAAGAATACATCTTCATCACTATTGCTGCATCTTCATGATGCATCATGGTGTGTTTTTGGAAATTTAGCTTACATAAAAAGGATCTGTTTGATTAAAAACTTGAGTGGTTTCATTAACTGAAATAATGAAGTGACAGGTTCATATTAAATATTGCCTTTCTTCTATCCCTTTGGGCAAATCAGTTGGAAAGACTGGAAGCTAAGGGCCCTGGGGCCAAAGGGAGATGCTGGATGGTGCCAGTCTGTTGTCATAACACTGCATTATCAAGCTGCCTGGAGGAAGGAATCCCAGACACTTCTTCTAAGTCTGAAGACCTAAAGAGCATTTTGCTAGAAGTTACCAGCAGGATCTGAAATGGTCCAGATATCCTTCTTTAGCAACAGTCCCTTGCTTTTAACACACGTCCTCAAAATTGCACCACGTAACTGGGAAATGTAAGATTCTGGATTAGCATTTTCCTAGATCTTCAGCTACATCTTCAGCCATATTCTTGTTTTTTTATTATTTATTTATTTAATTAATTTCAAGTTGTCCTTACAACATCTCTTTAGTATTTTGTAGCACTTAAAAAAAAAAAAAAATCCTTCCTCTCCCCTCACCAAAAAACATGCAGTAATTTCCCTTCACATTGGCTTAAGCATTCTTAATTTTGTGTTTATTTTTTATTAAACATAATTTAATATTTATTTTCATGTTTAATTTTAGGTGTCTTTTACATTATATCCCACTGTGAACTAAGAAACTGAACAAAAAATGTAGTGGATCAGTATTGTTCTTTCAGACTTAGAGCTAGAAAAAGGAGTCTGAGAACTCCTTACGAGACACAGAGATAACCCTGATACCAGAATAGACTGACCAGGTCAGTCAGGACCATTGATGTCTACCTCTATATTATTTTCAAACTCTCAGAATAACCTTATACACAAACATCCCATCCGTGGATCAACTCACCAAAGAAATCTGGATGCTGGGTTAAGCTCTGACTGTGTTTGGGGCATCAAAAGCCAATAGATGAGGATGTCTCCCCACTCTTTGAAAAGCCGGAATCCATTTCTCGTTAGTGAATGAGGAGTAAGCGCTTGCTCTCACAGGGTGCTCAGATCATACGGGAAGTTCATCTAACATTTAATGCACCCGTTCTGCAGGTTAGGGCTACCACATGAAAGCACTCCCCACATGCCTCTGCTTGTCAGGGGAACACCAGGTGATGATCCTGCCCTATGGAAGTGGCACTCAGGTATCCCAAGCATCCTGCCCACCTCGGGTCCTGGCATGCGGGAGCAACACCTCTATCCTCCTGAATACAGCCAGCCCCATATCAGGCCAAAGTGAACATCCCTCAACAAGAGGTCCACCGCAATCCCAGCAAGCAGGGAATTTGGAAGGTTGGACTCTTCTGGACACCAGACTGGTCTTACCACAGTGGTGACTTCATCCCACGGAGTGTTGCTGCCACAATAACACCGTGTCACAGTTTAAAATTGCTGGCTGCAAGTATCATCTGACAAAAACCGTAACAAAGGTACTTTACAGGGGTAATTAATCCAGAGTTTTCTTTCCTGGGCACAAAGCAAAACTTAATCAGGATCCTCACTTGCCCTTTGCTTGAGGCCAATATAAATTTGTCCCCCTCTTCCCCTCCCACTCCCAGCTTTATTTCATGCAACATTTAAGTTTTCTCCTTTCGACGCCACCTGCTGTCCTTGCAAATCTAGTCTTGGTTACTAATAAGAGTGCTTGAAAACACAGACAGGGCAACTGGGCTCAGCTCTGAACAGCTGTAGGACTCTTTCTTAATCATTACACATTAGCTGCCACCTCAGCATCCAAGCCTTCGCCTTTCTCTCCTTGTCGTAGCAGTGTTAAACACAAGCATATCTGTGACATTGATCTAGACTTTGTTCCACTGCACTTTTTCCAGAACCTTTCTAGGGAACCACTGGCAAACGGCCCACCCCCCTTCTCCTCCCATTTGTTATTTCAGGCAAATTTTCCAAACTCTTTCAGATGATAGAAGACTCAGTTTCACTACCCTGTCTCTTAAGAGATACATGGTTCGTATGTTTCACGAATAAAGCATATCCTTTAAGTCTTTATTCAATGCTGGGCTTATTTCTGTTCTGCAACGCCTGTAAGAATACAGGCTTATAGAAGCTTGCCCCCCACACTTCTTATAAAAGCAAAGTGAAATGTTGGCCATTTACACAAATATCTTCTCAATCTACAGATTTGTAGAAGTAGCTGATCTCCCACTGTGCTGTAGCTTCCCTGTCCCCAGAAAAGGACCCCCTTCCCCACCTCAAAGCAAAACAACAACACAAAACATACACACACACCAAAAAAAGCACCAATACACATGCATACTCTAGACTTTGAGCTCTGGTTTATTACAGGAGAGGCTCTGATCTAGTTAATTACATATATGCGGAGTAGGAGTGGATTATTTTCAAGCGTAAGTTTAACTCCATTCAGCTGCAGATACCTGACTGTGGCTCCAAGACACTAATGCCATTTGCCCAAGTGTCAACATTGGAAGATCCAGGGAATACGGTCCAGCTGGCAGCTCTTAAGAACCATTTCTCCAGGTAGCCACTCACAGGTGAGAACACGAAATAGCTCTGTCAGCATCAGTGATGCTGTTCAAGTCTCAGTAGGAGTTATTCTGGTAGATGAAGTGTATAGCTCAAATTCCAGGCTCCAACCAGCTATGATATTTGACAATCTCCACATGAAAGCAACCTAGAACAGCATCCCATCAGTATGAAGGGTTAGGTCCTTACATACCAAGCTAACTGGCAGGAAGCAGTCTTAAGACTTGGGAATAAGGGGAAGTACTCTTAACACAGAAGAGCAAGAAAAAGGTTATTTTCTTTAGGAATCCAGGACTCTTAAAATGCATCATCATAACATATCCCATAACAGATTATCACTATGTGGCTTTGGTTACCTTTTTAACCACTATTCTCTTACTTCCAAGGAGTTCAAAGGCATCAATCTTGATACATATATATATATATATATTTTCTCTCTCTCCCCTCTTCTCTCTCCTTTCTCCTTTTTACATTGTTTTTGAAAGTTCAGGAATTGGAACTAATAGCCTATAAAGATTCTCAGTGGAAGGATTCTCAGGTTTGCAAGGAAGTAGACCAACTTGTGTTGTATGAAAGGGGGACTTTCTCTCTTTCACCACTCCAGTTTAAAAGAGAACACTTTCCTATTTCCTCCTGTAAGTTTGCAAAGTACTATGTCACTCAAGGCATAACACATCACTGCAGCACATCCTTCTCCACCTCACTACAGCAAATACTGCCCATTAGAACAGGAATTTTTAATTCCACCACTTTTTATTTCTAGGTCTTCTGCAAATGAACACATCTGATGGAGCAGAAACATAAAGAACCACCTCCCCTGACACACATTCAGTCTCCACAAAGTTAGAAGCACTCCTAGCTTACAGCCTGTTAAAGATACTTCAGTAACCTCAAGTATGTTTTTAACTCGTGACTACCCAATATATTCAAATCTTATTTCAAGTGTATCAATAAGTATATTTTGGCCTTCAAACACCTAGACAGTTCTCACACATCGGTACAGAAACCCTGTTCAACACTTCAGACACTGGCAATCTGTTACTGCAAGATCAGGGCCAAATCTCCACAGAAAGATGCTGACAAAAGAGGAGTGTTTGGTGACGTACAAAGGAATGACAAAAACGGACAGCTGTACAACCTTCAGAGGGGAACCAACTAATCTGAACAGGTCAGAGGGCAGAGCTGGCTCATGGAGAACACCATCCTGTGCAGTGTCACAATACACTAAGGACTTGAATTTCTATGGGATGGCTAAAGGGAGATATACGATTTGAAGAAAGTCCTGTGCAAGAGAACATTGCTTGCCACAGACCTTGAGAATACAGCCTAGAGTAATTTTGAAGAGATTACATGACTTGCAGCAAGACAGTTGTTTTGACAGGCACAGATGCTCATGATTTGCTTGGCTTTCCTTTAGCAATACTGATGCTAAACTACTGCCCAGTGGAACCCCAGATACCAAAACTGTGTTAAGAGTAGTTAATGTTTCAATTAGTGTTTTCACGGTGTAGTTTTAGTAAATGAGAAAAGTTTTTACCTAAGCCCATGCCATCACCCTACCTAGTGGTGACTTGCACACACCAGCACTCCATTAACTACGTTCCATTTTCTTTCTTCTTTTAGAATTTGTCCCTAAGCTAGTCTAGTTTCACTGGAACTCTTTCAAATGAGTAGCAACACAAAACAAATCTCATCAGTCACCTAGTAGTTCCAAGTTCTACAAGCATATTGTGAAGAATCATATACTTAAAAAAAAACAAAAGACTCTCTTCAAGATACATAAATATTTTAAAATGTGTTCTGTATTTCTTTGGTACTTTAGAGCTACAGAGCATTAAGGTTTGGTTCCCACAAAGTAAGGGCCTTTGTCAACATATTTGGAGGTGGCGGGGGAGAAACAGGAAGACAATAAAAAAAACCCACAAGAAGAGTAAGACAACTTTTTCTTGTTGACTTAATGCTTTGTAGTTGTTCATTTTCTACACCTCTGCAGAATGGACAGCTAAAAAACTAGGAGTGACTAGAAGAGCATGAGTCCTGGACAACAGTAGGAAGAGCTTTCCTTCTGCAGTGAGCACATTAAGCAGAACCAGTTACATTTGTTCTGTAACAGGACAGAGTACTGCCCATAAACACACTTAACAAATGTGAGTATCTGGAATCTTTTAAAGATTCTATAACATGTCACCCAAAGGAGTTCTCTTATTGTTATATGTCTTGTCCATTGTTAAATTCCAGACCCTTTCCATCCAAACTGTTGACATGTCCCACAGCAGGGCAGTTGCTCTAACATTCTTGTCAGTCACAGCAACACACAAGGCATAGAAAATACAATTAATATAATCCAAGTAGTACTAGCCTCCTCTCCTAACTGAGTCTTCCACTTTCTTCTTTTGCCCCATCTATTTTTGTGTACTTCTTTCACAACGTATTCTCACCACCTTAAGTATTCTTCATTTCTTTCCTTAACCCAGTCAGTATCCACAATTTTTCAAGCAAAAGTGTAAATTTTTACAATAGGACATGACCAACCAGCACTTACCTGCAGGACAGATGCTATGAAACATGTTTCTGTATTCAATTCAGCTCTTGAAAGCAAGGACACACTATGTCCAATGACTACAATATGTAAGACTAGCACCAATTCAATCGTCAGACTCCACTACTGATCACTAATTTTCAATCACTGCTACGGTTAAGAGTACAGAGTACATAAAGCTAACAAAAAAGCAGTTCAGACCAAAATTAGAATGAACTCAAGGATGTTCATCTATGAAGTCAACTTTTGAGAAGCTGTAGAAAGCTGTAGGTTTTATTATCAGTAAGAATGAAACACTGTGCCATGGTTTTCTTTGAAAGGTGGAAAGGCTACAGGAGCTGATGAGAGATCCATTTTACAAGTTCCAGTCCCTAGTTTCAAGGCCACTGGTTTCCCTCCAATCACGAATCCTACTGGTTGCAACGATTAACATCCTTTTATTAAAACTGCTGGTGGGGAAAAAAAAAAAAAGGACAGGTTGCTCAGTTTACAGTCTACATAACACTTTTGTTTGAACCTCCATATTTCCAAGTGTCTTTAAGGACTAGCAGCATGAAATGATGCTAGGGTAGGAACACATTTCAGCCTTACCCTTTCTAGATTCACAACTCTGATACACGATGATAAAACGTATCAGTATCAACTCTCCTCCTGCTTATCAGGACAACCGAGA
>NW_010579867.1:596916-625371 GCF_000705375.1 Tinamus guttatus | reverse complement strand
GCCGCCCCGCGGGTGTCCAACCGCCCCCATCGGCGTGGGGGGCTGCGCGCCGTCCTGCCGCGGCCGCACTTGTCCCGCGCGGTGTCGCACCGCCAAAACGGCCTATCTATCTATCTACTGAATTATTTATTTATTGGGGGGGCGGAGGGGGAAGGACGGGGATAAGAAACTCATGAGCCCACGGCGTGTTCGGTGCTGTTTGGGGGTTCCCCCCTTCGGCCCCATCCCTTCCTGGCCGCCCCCGCTGCGCTTTATCTATCTACTGAATTATTTATTTATTGGGGGGGCGGAGGGGGAAGGACGGGGATAAGAAACTCATGAGCCCACGGCGTGTTCGGTGCTGTTTGGGGGTTCCCCCCTTCGGCCCCATCCCTTCCTGGCCGCCCCCGCTGCGCAGCTGGGGCTTTTCCTGCACCATTAACGGCCCAGGCCCCCAGCCGCGCGCGCTCGCACTCACTTGCACACTCGCACACGCTTGCTCACACTCACACTCACTCATAGGAGGACATGAGGCCGGGGGTGGCAGAAAGCGCTCCCGCCCACGCGGTGGAAGTGCCAGGAGTTGGTGGGGATGCGCTTGGTAGCAAAGCTCCGTAGGAAGCTTTAAAATCACTCAGAAATAACAATCTCTTAAAAAAGAAAAAGAAAAAAAAAACAGAAAAATAAAACAAACCCATGAGTTTTCCCGTGGCCTTTGCTGCTTTCCTTAGCAGCCTCGTGGACCCAACATAAAAAATAAAAGAATAAAAGTAATGGCTAGAGGTCAGTGCACTTTTTTCTTGGCCACTTTCCTTTACAAAGTTGTGTCCAGTGTTTTAAAACTTGAAAATGCTTTCAATTTCACTAAGTTGATTTTCACACTGCGGAGACATTCTATAAACATTTCTAAAGTAAAATCCTCTTATTAGTTGTTACGAATGGATGGAGAAATCACTTTATCTTCCAAATAAAAAGGGCCAGAAAACTATAGAGCAAATTTGCCATTCCCAAAATACTCTTGAGTTTATTTGTTGGATACATTGCCACAAAGATGTCCACAGATGATAAAATGTTTATTTTGATCACTTATTCTAGTTATCTTCAGTATATGTCAGGAAAAGGATGCTTGTGCTCACTTTCTGTAGTTTTGCAGAACAGGACGTGTAGTTTCTAGACCGGTCAGTATGTTTTACACAAGCTCCAACATATTTTAGATAGCTTTACTGTGTTTGAGCCTTTAGAGAGTAGTAAGTATTGAGAGTAAGTATTTTTTTAGCTTTCATATGCGATGTTGAACATCAGTAAAGTTGGATGTGGGGATTTTTCATCTGTGCTCTTTAGTCTGGTATTTTTAACTTAAATACATATTTACAGATATACACACAAATTCATTTTAGAAGATTGTATTCGATAAAGGACCATTTCAACCGAAAACCATAGCAGGCTTTTAAAACCACAATGATATAGAATGTAGTTGTTTTTGTATTGTGTTGTAGTGATACTGATGTGGCTGTTCTTCCCAGCTAAGATGCCTGGGATCCTTTCCCAATCCCTACTCCTACTCTTACCCCCATCTCCTTCGTTTATCAACCTTTTCTTCCTTTTTTTTTTTTCTTTTCCTTTTTAAAAAAAATCCTTTCTTTTTCTGTTCCTTATTACTTTTAGTAAAAGGATGCTCACAGGTAATCTATCAAATGCAAATATAGACATTTTTGCTGTTGTTTTTACTCCTTTGGATGAGATCCAGGCCTTATCAAGGGCTCACTGAAAGAGGTAGCATTTCAGTCCATATCTTTTATCCAAAGATTTCCAGATGACTTTTGCAAAGCTGGCAAAGTCTCATCTCAGATGCTAAAGCAAATGAACTGATAAGATAATTAAAGTCTCAGTATAGCTTATTGTTGTCCATTGCATAGAAAGAAACCACAAAATTAAATGAAAAAGAATGTTAGAGGGATGTATTTTTTTCCAGTTTTTGCAGTTCCTGCATTTGCAATAGAGGGGATATACTAAATTCAGGAACTAGATTTTTGTGTCCCTGTCATCACACCTGTAAGAAATACGCCTTTGATAAACTGAAGGAAGCGTCTGACTTCATTGATCTTAATGTCTTTGCCCGTGGGATCCAACTCGGCTCCCACTGAAACCATCGGAATGATCTCTTTAGAGTTCCTGAGAATACAGATCATCCACCAGCACATGGGCTCTTTTATTTTGTATTTCCTAGTTCTAGCACTTTTTCCTGCCCATAACTTTCTTTGAATGTATCTTTAGAGTAGAATCTAGTTAAAACAGGTGTCCTCAGAGGAAAACTCCCAAGATTTAAGAAATCCCTTGAAGTGGGTATGTATTTTAAAAAGCAGAGTTTTGTATCTTGCAGAAAATGTTTTAAAATGAAGGTCCTAGAGTTTCTTTTAGCATGTACTAACTCATCTTTTTGTCTTTTATGGAGTTCTGCCCATCTTCCTTTACAATAGTAGCTGAGTGCATCACATTTATCATAATATTTCCTACACAGAATAACAGCAATTGCCGTTCTCATGTTACAGATGAAGAATCTGACAGAATAAAGAACAGAACTTTGTTCACTCAAAATCAGGGACAACACCTTAATTACGGTCAATTTTATCTGTTTTGATCAATGTAAAGAATATATAATAAATTGGAATCCCTTTTATGTCACAAAAGATTACATATATAACATATGTAACGTAACATGTATCACATATATAAGATATTACATACTAAGCAATACACACCACTAACAAATCTCAAGAAACAACCAAATTTAGCAAACACTCACTACTCCTATATATATGTATATATTTTTACATAAATATACATATAGTTCACTTTACAGACTATATATATATGTGTGTGTGTATATATATAATCTGTAAAGTGTAAAATCTGAAACATTTAAAATTCACTTCAACAAACATATCATTATTGAAGTTTCAGTGTTGATGCCTGTTTCACATCAAATTGCAGTTCCTCAACTAGAGAAAGTAGGGGCTATTCAACAAGAGTTTGCAACATGCTTTTTGATGATTTTAATGTTACCTGCTTCTAATAAAAGCAAATGAAGCAAGTACTGACAGCCTCAGAGACAGTGCTCTAGTTTACTGTTGTACTACCAACCTTTAAAAATCACCTTTGAGCGTTTGTATGATTTTCCTTACAAACCTTTCAAACTGTTTATCTCTTTTTATTAATTTTGCAGAGATTACAAATTTAGTGGATATCTGTCAGAATGATTAAAACAGGAGAAAAAAAATGGAAAAAATACCCCCTTTTATGTTTGTTTACCTATTACTGTTAGTACATGAATCAGCTAAAAGTGAAAAAGATGGCTTATGTTAAAAGTTTTGGAATTGCTCATTGTTTTTCCAGAGCTAATACCTGTTATTCTACTCATAGTTTTAAGAGCACTAGCTAAAAGTGACTGAATAGCAAGCAAAATAGGTGTAAAGAGGCTTTTCTGATTTTACGATTAAAATGCACTTTTTAAGAATTTTTTTAGACTCAAACCTTTAATTCCTACGCATTTTGTCATACTGAAGCATACATGAATCATAATTTCAAATATTTATATTTAGAGTCACATACTCTGTAAGGAGGTGAGTGATAACAAGCTATAGGAACCCTCAGTCACACACAGTTAAACATCTATATGTGAATATTCTTGGGGGTTTAGTTACCTCTTAGCCATTAATTTTATTTCCCAGTGATTATGATGTTAACATACTTGTATGCTACCTGCAAAGCACTGTTTGTACAGACTCTACCTATTCATTTCACGTGTAAAAATGTCCCCCATCAGATGTTAGTGTCATTGGAGGTGTAGAATTTGTGACTAGGGTTCATTTTCAGGATCTGTAGACCCATGAAAACTTAACAGCTGAAACAGCACAGAAAGAGGGGACATTTATAGCCGGCGAATGCTACATCCAAGCCATTGTTCCCATTGTCTCTGTCCTGCTCCCGGGCTGAGGATTTGCACGCTCTGAGCTGGGATGCTGGGAATAGGCAGGCGGGATTTTACTCCCACTCGCTCGGGCTGGCCAAAATCATCCGTTTCTGGGATTTTTACAGAGCCAAGTTTTGCTGCAAGGTGAGCCTTACACTTCTGGAGAATGCTGCTGGGAATCTGGGAATATTCTTCCTTCTTGCTGAGATATTGGGCTATTCTGAAACAATTTGGAAAGCGGTTGCTATCACTGTGGTCTCAATTCAGCTCTGGGAAGCAGACATGTTGCCAGGGGGAAAAAAGAGAAAAAAAGAAAAGAAAAAGGAAGACTGTTAGTCATAGCTGCCTAATCTTCAGCTATTCTGTCCTCTGTCTCACAGTTTTACTTTCTTGGCTGTTCAAACTCTCTCACTTTGTACTGCTTTAAGTATTCACTGCCTTTGCTTTTCTCAGCTCTGAAGCATCTTCCTGGGACTCTCTTAAATTGGCAGTCTGGAGGGAGAAGGCAGTGAAAAGCATTGAACAGCTGGAAAATCGGAGAAGCCACAGGATTTACTTTTGGGCAAGCAGATATAAAACTGTGTGTTGGAGGAGGGGAGAGGAAGTACAGGTGAAAGAGTGGTCTTTAAAAAGAAGGGATTTCAGAAGTAAGGAAAAGATTCTAAAGCAGAAGCCTTGAAGAAAAAGGGGAGGGAAAACTGAAGAGAGAGAGAGTCTCTTCACAATAAAGCTGTGTCCAGGCACTTTTTAAAAAAAAAAAAAAACATTCAGCAAAATCCGTCTGTATTTTAGTTTTTCAAAGTGCTGGTAGGTGTAATTCCTGCCTTCCTCTCTCCATTGCATCCATGCAAAAAACATGTACTTACTTCTGCTTTGTGAGCATTTGCATGACTGAGAGCGTGATTTCCAGCCTAGCAATGCCCTATTCAAGCTAACTCACAGAAGATGCATGAGAAATAAAGTAAAATCACTTGCAGTCTTCAAATGCCTTCTCCAAAATCCGTTCTTCAGACTTCCTGTGTTAGAGACATAGTTATCATGTTATCATTTCTATACCTGCTTTAGCTAACACAAGGGCTTCATAACAATTCCCCATCTCCTGGGTCAACTTGATAATATGAAGTGAAGGAATGGAAAAGGATGACAATGAAGGATGGATGGACCGGGGACAACAAATGTCCTGTAGGGATTTGGGAGCAGGATGACTGAGGGAGAAAATTAGTGTGTAAGGGGGGAATTAACGTATAACAGAAGGAAAAGGAAATTCTGAGCATAGAAAACCTGTGAGAATTGGAAAGTTCGTGTGAGAGCAATATCTGTAAGACAAGGCACAGTGAGACCTTTGAATTTTAGAGTGACACCTGTAATAATATCTATAAACTCTTGATATTTATATTTGAGAATTTCATGCGTATGGTAACCCAGAGGCTGTCCCCTGAATCTGCAGGACTAATGTTAAGCGGTGCCTCCAATACTGGTTTGAGACTTCTGCTCTGCTGGGGCCTTTGATCCTGAAATTAGCTAATGTGTAAAGCACCAGCACAGTGCAGGGACCAAAGTCATGTCTCAGAGAAGCCAATATTAACATTTTTTGAAGCTCACAAGTCTGCTAGCCAAACATAGCCTTGCTGGGCAACCAGAGGTCCAAATATTTGTGCTACATAGCGGACCCAGATAACTTGAAAAACACCAATTTGTGGAAAATATACAATAATAAATGCTATACCTACACTTATTACCTGCTTCTGTAAACCCACATCCTGACAGCTTCTCCTCGGTACTTCCTCAGGAGCTGAGGGGTCCTCATGCCAAGGTGTGGGCAACAAAGCTGTTCAGTCCCTACAAGCTGCAGGCTCTGACTTGTGGCGTCCCATCCTCTTAAGTAGCTTCATTGGTCCAAGTGGAAACAAACTTCAGGTATTTCTTTCCTCCCTTTTTAATGTAGCCTTAGCTCAACCTTCCTACTTTATCCCTAAAAAGATAGAAAATTCATCCTTTTTAATGTCACCCTGCTCAGCTGTGCTAGCTGTTGAGAGTCTTTTAGAAAGCACTGTCTCTCGTTAGGGTGAAAAGTGGTTCGGTAGACTCAAGTGGATGGCTACTCACATCTATTCAGTGGAGACCATGGTGACTCTGCGCATTATTGTAGGAGAGCCTAAAACACAGCTCAGACATATAGGGATGTATGTACCAAAAATACGAAAAATATGTGTACCAATAAAAACAGTAGTTTTTAGTAGCGATGACGTTAAGTACTCAGGTTGCCCTAGCCTACCATAGAATATTTGGCAGTTTTCAGACTTCTCTGTAGTTTTGTCAGTAAGACTAATAGTTCTTGCTGACATCAGTGCAGAGGAAGTTGCTTTGTTGGATCAGCATCTCGTAAGACTTTATGACTGTTGCAAGCTGTGTTGAACAAACTCATTCTTAAAGAGTATAGCAAAAGGACCTTTTAAAAGAAAAAATGCTTCTGCCTTGCTTGATCCCCATTTTAGATGGCTTTGGGTATCAACTAATTCCTCTTTTTTGTGTGTGTGTGATTCACTTGATGATTTTCTCTGATGGTAATAAAAAGTCTGTATTGCTCTTGCATATTGTTCAGCTAACCTTAGCTGGCGAGTACTGCTTTTAAGGTATTGTTACGAAGCCCACGGTCCTCAAAAAATGTAAAGGAGAGCAAGTGAACTTGTATTTGTGGGCAAGTGTGTAGCAAGTGAAATTTTTGCCTAATTCTATGGTAATTCCTTTCCTGTTATGGAAACCACTGAGATATTTAAAAGTGAGATATTGGACCAGATGCTGTCACTTGTGCTGACAATATACAACTATCCATTCTCCATGTCTCCTTTTCTGTGATTCATATTCTTCAGTAGAAAAGATCATTCAGTAACTGCTAGAGACCAAGGCTTGAAGGAGAGCTATCTGGTCGACTACAGTATCAGTAGTAGAAAAAGGGGAAAAGAAAAAAAAGATGCTACTGTGTCAGTACCTTTGATCAATGAGTTTTGACTATGATTTGACAGACATATATTTTAAACATGCAGTTAAATCTAAGGCTACTCCTGCAGGTAGATCCAAAACTATAGCAAAACAAATGTCATTTTTCACAAAGTTTTAGATACTGCAAGTCATTTTCCTGCCTTTTACATATGGTGTTTACCATCAAAGTAATAATAAATAAATAAATAAATAATATAAATAAAAGAACCCGGAGCTTATTTTTTTCAGAACAAAACACAATTTTGTATCTGATAAAACTATCTGAAAATAACACAGTTCAGGAACAATTATAATTACAAATTTCTTGAGTGAATGAAAATACAGATGTACTAATGTAACAAACAAATCCTGTTTTGAAGGTTCCAATAAATATTTAAATTGAAAAGAAACCCCACAAGTTTCATAGGCATAAAGAGGAGAGGTAGCTTTATTAAATGCTATAGTAAGTCTTAATTATTTTATGAATTCTTTCATTTATTCAAGTATACTGTTAACCATTTTGATTCAAAAGACTCATTCAAATTCTCTTGCAAATACTTTATCTTTTTAACATAGGCTTCAAATTTCGTTTCTGAACATGATATGCTTGGCTTCAAAGAAAATGAGAGTCCAGAGTTTGCCTTTCTAGGATGAAACAAAATTCTGTTAAAGCTTAGGGAGTTCTTTGTATTATAATAGGAGTGAATTTGACCAAGGTATTTTATAGTATGGAGTTTTACTATAAAAACAGAACCTGCTTATTCGGTAGATCTGCTCACTGCAATCCGAGATATATCTACTCACTTGATTAACAAAATATGCTTGATATTATGTTTCCTCATTAGATCTGAAAAAAAAGTGAGAGACGAAGAAAGACTGTGGTGTATTTTTCTTGAATTTGCTTACTTCTCCAGAGGCAAAAACTAACAACATTCAGGATCCACTACCTTAAGATAAGGTTGCATTTATAAGTTGATAATAATAATAAAAAATCTCTTATGCAACCACTTATATTTGGTATGTTGATCTTTTTATTTAACAAAATTCAGCTACCTGTATTTTTAGTGATGAATTTGTTTTTATGAAAGGACATATATGAATAAAGACTTGCATGACATTTATGTGCTTTAAGTGTTAATCTTAAGTAACAAGTTAAAAATTAAAACCAGTAATGATAAACCACCACCATTATGTATGTTTGTAAATAAAAAGAAAGATCCAGAGGTTTTAAAATGAATGAACTGTTGAATTTTCAATTAGTTTTTATACTGATTTTTATAATGACAAAACATGTCAGTAATGTTGTTTGATTAGTAGAATATGATCATTCAAGAATATAGAAATGAAGAAGTAGACATTAGACAGTGAAGAAATCTGACATCTCTTTCTCTCTCTTGAGAAGATGTACAAAAATTTAAGAATGTGCCTTAGCCCAAACAATTTAAAATTTGGGCTAATATGATTTATCACATAACAGTATGATTTAAATGATTTAATTGGAACAAATACAACTGCAGAAGCATTTTTTTTTAATGAGGAGAAAAAGAAAAAAAATAGCTCATCCTTCTGTAAGAAAATTGTAGTAAGTCACATGCCAGTTATGATTGTTAAATATATATTTAATAAAAATAGTTGGCACAATTCTACATTAACTAGGCTTAGTTATGTTCATTTGGAGAAATGGTTAAATGATTATTTCCTCAGATGCGCTGATTCAGAATGTGAGCAAAACAATATTTTATCCTAGGAATATTTATTCATGAACTCTGATGGAAGACTAATTGTCCAAAATTATCCTTTCTTTTTTCTTTTTATTTAAAAACATTAATCAGAATGAACAAATCTTGTTTCACCTTGGAAGATAAAATATTTCAGTGAACACATTTTCAAGAAAAGTTTCAAGCGTATACTTCTACTTATTCTCAAAATATTCTCTCATTTTATTTCATTCTGTTGTCTTATCTCATTCCATCTGCATCACACTCTCTAGGTTTTTCCTCCACAAGATTTTACTGCAATAGCCCTATAATTAGCCCAAGCATAATGAACAAGATGATACTGTTTCTGGTTCACAAACTAAGGTCACTGACGGCTAATTGAGGTATCACAGCATCACACTGCATTGTAGTATCCTGTAGACACACTTGCAAGGCACTTTTTTTTTTTTTTAATGCTGAACACTAGTAACTTGCAAAATGCTGAGCACCCTGCTCCTGATTGCTCACACTGGGATTGCCTCACAGCGTACTACGAAAGAGTAAGTCCTAATCCTGAGCATAACATTTTGACCATGGCATACTTCAGAAATGTACTTTATTATACAGTTGTATTTGGATACTGATATGATCATATATGATCAGTATATCTTGTTATTATCTTGATGACCAAAGCTGATGTTTGAATATAACATCAAAATGAAAAATAGAAAAATTTATCTTAATGATGGTCATATGCACCTGTTGCATGCTATTCCTTAAACAACATTGATGACAAGAAATTTACAGTGATAATTGTAGTAGAAGGCTAAATATTTCTCTAGGGATTGCCTCCTCCCCACCTCCCTGTCCTCCCCTATGCTCCCACCAATGAATGCAAAAGGTAAAAATATCTATACTTTGTTATTTTTAAAAAGTAAGATCAGGTTTGGTCAGTTACACTGTGGACTTCCTTCACAGGATAGGTGTATCTGGTGAATCAAGAAGGTATGTTAACAGCTTGAAAGTAAATTCAGCTTAGACTTTTGGGTTTGGTATTGGGCAAGCTAGATGTATATATTTTTTCAAGTTTGCATGCTCCATTGTGGCAGCTGCAAATATCCTGAAAGTTTATTTTTTATCATAGTGAGCAAGAAGTTTTTCAGACCTTTGAACTGAGAACTTCAGGCTCAAACTCTTCTAGTGATTAGGAAGCATAAGCAGAATCAAATATGATTTTCTACAAGATATCACTGCCAAGACTAATGATCAAATTATTTTGAAGTTGATTACTTAAACCATTTTAAGATACTGCTTTACCAAAAAAGTTGTACAGCTTTGTATTTTTTTTCCATAGTCCAGTATCTAAACAGTTAATTATTTAATATTACACATTATAACAGATTCTTCTCAATAATGTGTTTTTTTTTTCCTTTTTTATCTGACCAGCAACTATGGGATAGCTTTATCAATAGAACAAATTTAGTAGACTTATGTCACCCTATGGTAACTAACAATTAGATCCAACAAATACAAGACTGAAGAGAAAAAAAAATTCTTTGCAGAATATAGAAAAGGGTATAGTCAAACTGACATTGACAATACAAAATGAATTATAACACTAGTGCTGTTATCAGACTGAGGAATCAACTCACAAACAACATAAGAGAATGTTGTAGGTTTAATCAGAATATAAGGAGAAATAGAGAGAACAATAGGAGAAATGTGACAACATTTAAGACTACTTTGAAAAGACAGGAGGACAGTCCCTTAGTTCAACTTTAATGTCTTTGTCTTTATTCTGATTTAGAAGATGGTGGTTAATGTGAGATGTGAGTTCTCCCATTTCTTTCCATATGTTCCTAGACCAAAAATAGTTTCCTCTCTTCATATGGATTTTTCCAAATAAGGAGTAAAGAAACTGTAAATTAACTTCTCATTACAACAGAACAAATGCATACTTCCAATATGCTGATTTTGGGGGGAGAGGGAGAATGAGGAGACAGCTCTTTGGAAAACTCTTTTGAAATCTGTCTTCTAGAAATTTCCCTCTTAATTGCAGACCTAAATAATTATTTGTCTCTATCCACATGAAAGCAAAAAACATCTCCTAAATCTCCAAATTCAGCAGAAGGTCAATAAATTAATTAAACTGGAATTTCTGATAGTTACATTACATTAGTGAAACTTTCAGTCTGATTAGAAGTAGTAAAAGAAATAGGTTAGTATCTATGACTTCAAAATGTCCGACTATGGACAAAATAATTAAAATAGCATAGCAGATAGGAAGCTAAGATAAAAATGTCAAGTGAAAACTGAAATACAGTTCTCTCATATAAAGATCCACAACAGAAAGCCAAATACTTTGTTTGGCATTTGCTGTTTTCCTCTGCTGTTACATACCTGTGGATCTCAGGATATAATCTTTGGGAATGACATACTCTACCTTCTCCTCCTGTTTTGATAATTTCTTTAGTACCACTTGTACTTTAATATATAAGAAATACAACATCTGTTACAAGATGTAACAACATCTGTTGTCATCTATTGAAAGAAAATAGATGATTCAGAATGATAGCATCTATGGATATCTAAAACAAATATATACAATTAAAATTAACAACAAACATAGACTTTCACACAAACTAGAATATTAATCTTTACCGTTCTTCTCTGAAAAAAAAGGTGATAAATGGATGGATTTTTTTTCAAATGACCATGTTGTAAGTTTATGAAAACCGAAATCCAAAAATGTAAAAAATTCAGGAAATTAGGTATGTGAATACACATGCATATGTTTAGATTTAAAAAATATTAGATAATATATTATGAAAGCATTGGTTTTTTATACCCTAGAAAGTATATTTTATTCCTTCCACACATATACAATATATAGAGATAAATATGTACTTCTGAAAATGAAGTTAATATTCAAATAGTTAATCATTTTTTTCTTTTTAATTCAAATGTTTTGACCTTTACAAACAGCCTATTTTCCTGACACTCTGGCTTGATACTCCACTTGAGTTTAAAAACAGCATCTGCTTCCCTATTGTTTTATAACAAATCTTCTGCAAAACAAATAAGTGCTATATTCATTGCAAGCACAGAGGTTAAAAACATTTTCCTGACCTTAAAAGTCAGTAAACAGTTATCCATTATACTCTGTTTTTGTCATCTTTCCTCATGTCAACAAAAAGCATTTAGTTTTTGATCTTCTTTAGCTGTTTTTGTCTATGTTGCTACCTTTCCTGATGTCTTCAGCGTGGGCATTTTGGTATCTCAATTTTTTTCAGTATGAACACCTCCGTACTTTTCAATTTTTCAACACAAAATTTTAAAATATATATTTTCATTGCCCAAGTGTAAGATTTGCTTTTTTTTTCTTGCATTTTCTGTAGCCATCAACCTATCTCCTGGAAATCACAATCACTGAATGGTTGAGGTTGGAAGAGACCTTCTAGTCCAACCCCCATGCTCCAGCAGGGACACCTAGAGCACATGGCACAGGGTCACATCCAGGCAGGTTTGGAAGATCTCCAGAAAAGGAGACTCCACCCCTGGAGTCTGGGCAGCCTGTTCCAGTGCTCTGTCATCCTCACAGGAAAAAAGTTCTTCCTCACATGGAGATGGAACTTCCTGTGTTTCAATTTATACCCATTACCCCTTGCCACCACTGAGAAGAGTTTAGCCCTATCCTCCCTACATTCTCCCCTCAGGTACTGGCATATGTTGATCAGATCTCTTCTCACTCTAAACAGGCCCAGCTCCCTTAGTCTTTCCTCGTAAGATAACTTCTCCAGTCCCTTAATCATCTCTGCTGCTCTACGCTGCACCCTCTCCAGAAGCTCAATGCCTTTCTTGTACTGGGGAGCCTAGAACTGCTCCCAGTAGTCCAGGTGCGGCCTCACCAGTGCTGTAGAGAGGCCAGATCCCCTCCCTCGACCTGCTGGCAAAACTCCTCCTGATGCAGGCCAGGATCCCCCTGGTCTTTTTGTCCACCAGGGCACATTGCTGACTCATGGTTAACTTGTTGTTAACCAGCACTCAGAACCCCTCTCTTGGAGCTGCTTTCCAGCAGGTCAACTCCTAGTCTGTCCTGGTGTCTGGAGTTATTCCTCCCCAGGGGCAAGAGATTTGTACTGAAGTTGCTGTCTTAAATGTATTGGAATTGCTGTGTGTAGACTGTTGCTCATGGCGTATCTCTGGACTGACTTTGTTTTCAGATCATGTTTTTGAGAATTAGCAGTTTCAAATTATCAATTACTATTAAATAAACCCTTATATGAGATTTGTATAGTGTCCTATCTCATTTGATTGCCAGTCTTACAAAATACATTCATTTATTCAGGGGTGGGGAGTTCTTTTTAGGTACCTCTTCAGTCAGATAATGGCTGAAGTTTCATTTTTAAAAGTTTTAATGTGCTTGGATACACAATAAACAATAACACTACATTCTATAAAAGCTGAAGTTAAATAAGAACACAATATATATATATTTTTTTTTACTTTGTATCAGCATGATTTTTTCAGGGGATTTTTTTTTTTATCAGTTTGGGCTTTCAGTATGATTTCAATTTTGGACTGATATTTTATTCTTTGAAATTCTGTGAGCTTGTATCTTTAATTCAGATCATCTCTGCTAAACGATGATTTAAACAATGATTGAAACGATAAGAAAAATAGGTATGCATATCTAACTTGACAGTAGTTCAAAACTTTTATAAATCCTGAAAATGGGAGGTGGGGGGAAGGAGAAGGCTGCTGATATGATACTGGGGACTGCGTCATTAAGGACTGACCTTCTCAGACATGCTGGACAGGCTGCTTAAATACTCTGTCCTTATGCATCCCTAGCTGGAATGCGATAGCAAACTCAATCACTTCAAGCACTGAGTGCCATCAGATTTTGGATACTGCATACAAATTCTTACGATGTCTGATTATGCAGTAAAATTACTTCTGTTAACATAGGCATCCCAACTGGCAATCAGACATTGCTACTGTGCAAATATGTCCAATGAAGATGAAATGCAAGTATATCTTCATCTCTTCAGTTACAAAGAGCTGTTTGAGAAACTGCAGGCATAATTTCGAAGCACTGATTCTGACAGAATAAGAAAATATATGCAGTTTTCAAAGATGTTCCTGGATGGTTCTGAAAATGTTTGGAAACGATCCTATTATGGTATGGATGAAGTGGAAAGAAAAATGGCCAATGCTAACAATACCAGAGCATCAAGTTAGCTCAGATAGAGAGGAAATTTTGTGTTTGTTTACTTCATGGATATTCACTTTATTTTATTGCATGCATTTAAATCTATCAAATCTATCTTTATCTTTTGTGGGGCATTTTGACATTAATCATAAAAACAGTTACCATGACCAATAGTTGCCATTGCCAAACTAGCTGCATCAAATACTTTGATTCATTCTGATGATATGGAGATAACTTTTTTACAGTTATAAGTAGCTTAATATAAAATACCAACATACAAGTGACAAGAGGTGAACCTGACAGAGTACCCCTGTGGAAAACAGAGGAAAAATGCTATCAAAGCATTTGGTCTGTACGTTTTCTTCAGAATAGACGACAAAACTATTTTGCTTTTATTATTTATTACTGTGAGGGTGACAGAGCACTGGAACAGGCTGCACAGAGAGGTTGTGGAGTCTCCTTTGGAGATCTTAAAAACCCGCCTGGATGCCACCCTGTGCCACGTGCTCTAGGTGTCCCTGCCTGAGCAGGGGGATCGGACTAGAAGATCCCTAGACATCCCTTCCAACCCCAACCATTCTGGGATTCTGTGACATGAAACAGAAGTTTAGATTTACAAGCATAAGTCCACATTTACTCTAAGAGATGGCATCATTACTAAAATACTCGATAAAAGAACTGATACCAAAACAGATTCTAATCCATCTTTAGCATTTTAATTGTAGCATGACACTTACTAATCGTGTATTGTATTCTCATGACATTTGTTCTGCAAAAACTGATAATGCAAGCATCAGAATCATCTGTGCTTGTGGAGAAATAATAAACAAAAAGTGATAGTGCAATTTACTTTCAGACCCTGTTAGCAAGGCTAGCTTTGAAAGTGTTACATGTTTTTGTTTTGGTACAGAAGACAGCATGGGACATCTTATGGCCAACCTTCAAAGACAAGAATTTTCAAATGCCAGCATAAAGATCTTATCTCTTGCAAGTACCATCAAGGATAAAAGTGAGATCCTAGAATGCATCTTCATTTTTGTTGTTAGGCATGTTCACACAGCTGAAGTTTGAGGAAAGATCATTTAGTCGCATACCTGGTCTGCAGATACTTAAGACTCATGTGCAAAGTGTCTCCAAAGCTACAGGCCAGAAGAATACCTACATGAATGACATTATATTTAGCAATAATCTTTGCAACCAAGACTTCTGTCATTCAAATGGTTGCTGGTTCCTGCCTTTCAGGAGTGCTAAATTATAATTCACTAGCTAGGGAAGACAGACTGGAGTTCATTCTCCCTGTTTCCTTCTCTACCTGAGAACTGAATAGTCTTGGCATGAAACACCTCTGCCTCTTTTGTCAAAATATCCCCTCAAGTTATACATCTATATAACTATTAATAGCTGAGCTCAGCCTTAGGAGCCTATCACCGAGGCACTCTAGTGCAGTGTGTTAATTCTATTCCACACATCTAATACCTAGACATTAAGATGTTAAGTTTTATCATACAAAATTAGTCTTTCGATGTGGAATCAGTGGATGCTACACTGCCCATTTTTTATCTCATCGCACAAATTGGGAACTCGCTGGCGGATTTGTGTGGTTTGTTTTCAGGTGATTAATACGTACGGAGTCTTTGGGAAATTCCTGTATTTTTTGCCTTGGTGCTGTTCCACCCTGATCAGAATTCACCTAAAGTTTTCTCTAAAGCCTATCAAGTTTTGTTCTACCTTTTATCTAATCTTATTGTGAAGTTAATTTGCAGTGTACATGCCAGCCTTGTGGATATTTTTGCAAGGACTAGGACAAAAGAGTTGCTAAATGTTTCCTGTACCAAAAGTAATCAAAGAGTTAATGAGAAATCCAGGTCATTTCTTCATCAGTCACTAACTGAGAAACAATTCCAATGCTTAGTTACTATTAAGTGGTCAACCAACTTAACTCAATACTTTAGCTAGCCATAGGTGAATTTAGGTCCAAGACTGTTGCTAAGATTCACTTTATTAAATATATCTGTGAATATCTATGCATGAGCTAGTCATCAACACTCCCTTTTAGACAGTAGAGAACAATAGTTTCTTCCAGAATAGACTTCATCTTGAAATAGAGTAAAAACAAAAAATCCTAGAAGTGCCTATGCTCTCCTTTGATTATTTAAAGGATGTCAGTGTTGTCTAGTTCAGGTTTAGATACTGCAGATATCTAAAGCTACATGAGATGTCTTTACTACATCCAGGGTATCCACTAAAAATAACATGAGTTCATATATATGTATATCAGCAGCCAATCTAATGAAAAGTAGCTTTGAGCCCTGCAACCACAAGCAACTTGCTCCTTAAAGGTTAACATTGTATAGAGGCATTTCCAATAACTGAGATCATGGGTCTTCAAACTCCTTCCACATATCTATTGAACAACATTATTCTATGGTTTGTCACTGTACGTGACCCAAAATTTAACTAAATATGCTCCAACTTCCAGATTTTTCTGTGTTTACATGCCTGTTTTGCTTGATTTTTCTTCGAGTTTTATGTCTCCAGTGTTTGAAGCAACAGGATTACTACCTCTACATTGGTATATCAGTTGTCTGAATATAGAAGAATTTTGTAGAATTTCAAAATGAAGTAAACTGTACAGCTTTAAATGTCCAAAGAGGAATATTGAATTGTGTCAAAGTATACCTTAGCAGCGCAGTCTTTGTTTTTGTGTCCAGGATTACATACAGAGCCTATTACTGTAGGAAAAAAAAAAAAAAAAAGAGGCTGAAGAAATGTTACCAAAAAAAAGAGCAGAGATGGAAAAGGTGCCCTACCACTCTTAGTATTATGATAATTTGTGAGTACATTCTTTATGCTGATGTGAGCAGGGAACTCCATTTAAAGTGATAATGCTGGGAAATACATAACTTTGTAACTTGTATGACTGTGAAGATGCAATACAAGCTAACTGTAGAAATTGCTTAAAATGAAAAAGAAGGCAACAGCTTGGAATCTCATCCTCATAAAAAGAAGCTATTTGCTTTATAATCATCATGAAGAATAATATGAAAAAAATGGCATACTACTGACCTGTGACCTTAATGTAAGATGAGGGTGGACATGGTACCAGCGAGCTTGTCCTACCCCATTTCTGCTTTTCTCTTTCATTTCTCTTTCTTTCAGCCATGCTGTTCTAGCGAGAGAAAGAAAAATGTATTTGAAGACTATTTGGAAACTAAAGACAGCAATAAGACATTAATGGAAAGAGCAACAATGCCTATATTGAAATTAAAGAGTATATGGCCATGTCCTTAGCAAACAATAAATCACAAGAAAAGTGTGGTTAAATATACTGTTATCTCAAGCCACCTGAATAACAGTCTCTCATCAGCATAGCAGTTGTTCTTCGTGAGAACTCTGGCCACTTTCTGGATGCCAATTAAATATGGTTTTAACTCAGTAAAAGATCCATGAGGGGTGAGATTATTTCATAAAACAGGCTTCCTTTTGCTTTAAATCCTTGCCTGTTACTTATTTTTCCGAAGACTCATAGATGATGTCTGGAATAATTTTTTTCTGCTGGTTCTTGAAGCAGAACATCATGTTAAGGTCACAGAACCAACTAGAGTTATGAACTAGTTGCCTAGGTTCCCTTTATAGTCTCTCCATCTCTATATATATTTTTATATGTAATATCTATATTGTACTATATATAGACTCTATATTATGTGTGGTTTCTCAAAGAGATGATTCCTGACTTCTAAGACAGCTGTTACTTTATTATATTTTCATATATTTTAGGTAAAATACATTTTGCACGTCTTTGTACGTTTCTGTGGAGAATGATAATAAAACTCTTTTGTTCCAAAGTACCTACCATTAGTATGGCTGTGGCATCAGGAACAAGTCTGACATTGTGAAGAACATAAAGTTAAGATTTGGCCACTGGAACATCACTCAGTTGCAGTGACTGGATAATGAACTAGGAGCACAGCATCAGAGGAGGATGGATGACCTGACAGTGCTGCCAGCAATCAGACATGCCAATGAGATAGGAGAAATGAGAGAAAGAAAGAAATGAAGGACAGGAGACCAAGATATTGAGGAGAATCACAAAAAGACCATAGAATTCTCCTTTCAGAACATCCACAACATGATTATGAAATGAATGGTGAGACAAGGATTTTTCGTGGGACATGCTTGAGACTATGTAGTTAGAAGAGGGAAACCTCAGTAATATAAACATCTGTGGTTTTGCTTCTGCATAATCATGGACTACAAAATATGCAAGCAGTATTTTGGAGAGGAAGAACCAGCCAATGAGCCACAGACCAACAAACCATTAGTAATACAGATTTTGTTCTATCTTTATTCAAGATTCCAAGAAAAGAACAGATATATTTTAATGTTCACAGAGCCTCTAGTTACAAGGTTTTGTCCTAAAGTTTGCACACACACTGACATGAGTTTACGGCAACTGTATGCCCACTTTTCCAGCTTCACTGAATCTAAGTGCAAATGAAAAAAAAGGAGGTTTTATTTTCTTAATTAGTAAAAAATACATGAAGTGAGTATATGGCACTGGACTCAATGTACCATAAAATAGCCATATTTGTAATGCCACCTGATTATTCAACCTGATAATAGTCTCCAGGCAGCTTGCATATGTGAGTTAAAAAAGGCTTTCTGTCTTTGTAGTTACAGACCATGTGAGGAAGACATTCAGCTGCTGGTTGTTTTCGTGTACATGATAATTTGGTAACTCCTAATTTCTAACATCCTAACTTTAGGGAGGTGAGCCACCCTCCCTAAAGATTGTAAACATCATAGTGTACATACCAGGTCCTAACAAAGTGAAAGACAGCGTTGATGCTACAATTCAAACAAGGCAATTAGAAATGTCATCTTGCTAGAGGGCACCTTTCAACACAATCTGCATTGCTCAGAAAGCAGTTCAATTAGACAGATAGTGTAGTCCAAACAGAAAATTTCCCAGCTGTCCAGTTAAGGCCAAATTTAAAATTGGTGTGCATATTTTAGATGTCTTTCTAGCATGGATTGCTCCTGAAAGACATGAAAAGATTGTGTTAAGGAAATGTTTCAGTGATACATACTCACTTTTTTTTCCCAAACCTAAAGGACAGCATAGAAGAAACAATGAAATTGAAGGTAAGAGAAGGACAAAGCATTTTAGACAGATATTTTATGCGGAGGGTATGAAAACAAACAAATTCTTTTCCATTCTGCTTATGTTAGGATATTGCTGCTTCCAGCTGGTTACAACATTTTTGGCCTTTGATCTCATGAAATGGTAAAAATGAACTAGCTGAAGTTGAAAGGTCTCAAAGAGAGTCAGTAACCTCACAGCATGATAAGCAGGGACAAGAGCACATTTTAGAACTTTTGTGTGTTTTGTGATATGTGAAATAACTACAGTTGAAGCTCCCATTTTGCTGTCACACTTGAAAGAATTTTACTGCTGTTTGGGTCAATTATCATCCTGTTGGGCTCTCACTTGTACTAGTTTGCAAATACTTGGCCTATAAGAATATATGCAGAAAACATCCTATGACTCTAAGGACAGAGATGGCTGGTAATCACTTTTGCAAATTTACATTGTATTTTGTTTGATACCTTTCTGTACTTTTGTATGCCTTATTATCCCAATCATTTTTCTCTTTCATTTTTTTTTCTTTTTAAAAATTATTTCATATTATTTAACCCAGTTTATAAAAATATTGGTATAAGTACCATGGCATGGCACAGTGTAACAAATATCAGACTGTGATACACACAGTCTGTGTTCTCACGAAACCTGGAGGCATCTTGAGAGAACACTGTTTCTTCACAAATATCTGAAAATACTCTATCAATAAACAGACAAGGCCAGCATGTCAGACTGTAGGTACCCTGATGCCAAATGAAAAAATGTTAAGGGAACTAATGGGCATTTCCAGGGGATCAGATGAGCTATCCTCTGGAAAGAATTGAAATCTAGGCAATAAGCTTAGACTAGACAATCAGCTTTTAAACAGTTCAAATTAGGTTTAATTAATCCCATCCTGTAAGCTACTGAACTGTTCTCCATGCACCTGAGTTACTTGTACAGGCAATGAGGAAGGCCAGGTGGTTTTGAACATATCCCTAAGGATATCCAATTAGCCTAACTTTGGCTGTTAAAGTTAAGCGGGCAGGCTCACCCGCTTGAGGTCCTCAAAAGAAACAAATTCTTACTACTAACTATCCAGGAAACCTAAGGATCTGATTTAGGACTGCTTCAACAAACACACGAAACTTAGATGTAAGGTGTAATCCAACCTGCTTGGCTGCAGTCCTGTGCCACGTGCTCTAGGTGACCCTGCGTGTGCAGGGGGGTTGGACTAGATGGCCTCTATAGGTCCCTTCCAACCTTAAGCATTCTATGATTCTATGATTCTCTTTCAGATTTCACTAGTCATGGGGCTTAGTGAGCAACTTTAGTATCCTTAGAACTAGTAAACTGTATTATTTTGGTATTAAAATACTAAAATTTATGTTGATATCATCATCTTTTAACATCTGTTAATGGCAGCATGATGGCAGCAGATCAAAAACTAACAAAAAGCATGCTGGAGGACACAGCATTCTAAAAGTCCTTTTTTTTTTTACCCATATTATTAACATCATCTATATTATTAACATTATGAACTTTTCTAAACTGAGAAATGTGGGAACATTTCCCAGCTAGTAGATCCAGGTGTATAATCCAGCTGCTTCCCAGTTGCATGACAGCAATTACAGCTCTCCAGAAGAAAATGTGGATGCAAGAGTAGGCAAAGAGCTGTGGCATAATCCAGAAAGTCCCCTGCTTTGCACGCTTTCTTCATAGTTTATGCTGTGAAGATTTAAATGAAAGTTAAAAAATGTGAGTTCAGTAAGGCTTATATAGACGCAAAATATTTCTTTAAATATATCCATAAAAATTATAAGAGTTTTGAAAAAAAATTGTTAGCTAGGTGGTCATTTAAGATGGAAGTGATGTGCTAATAAATATTATAATGAGAATAAAACTACCTCTCTAAAAGTAAGATGGTCTACTTGATGAATTAGCTCTGAACAGTAGGATAAGTCGGGCTGAGAATAAAAGCGGATGAAAAAGAAAGAGGATACATTTGGAGCAAAGGGAAGTAAAATTGTTCAAGGCTGCAGCACTGTGGAGGCTTGGGAGAAATGGGAGTGTTCTCCCAATCCCTAAGCAACTTTAGAATTGATTCTAAAAGGCAACACTCTCAGATGGACTACAGCTGAATTGTCTCCTCTGTCTCCAACCATGTAATACACATATTATGAACGTGTTTACTGATAGCCAAGAGAAGACTTCAAAGTGATATTTTAAGGCATATCCTAAATTTGCCTTTTACTGTTTTTATGATTTTTTTGTAACTTTGTTACCAACTCTGTCATTGAGACTTTTATCCTTTCACTTTACCAGGACAAACCTGTTTCCCCCTTGAGCTTGTCTGCAGCATTAAGCAGAATCTCAGGTAACAATCACAAATCACAAGCACTCCCAGTAATGCAATACTGCTTTATGCAGCTACCGGCTACCAGTAATCAAGGGTACACCTTGAGGCTATGTCTACATGAACAAAGGGAAAGGACCAGGACAGTCCACTGGCCCTGACGGCAGCAGCCACACAGTTCACACTGAAAAATCTAAAATCTTTTCTCATTCCAGCACTGTGTAACAGCAGCAACTCTTAGGTCACTGTGTAAATTTAAAGCCTAAAATGCAGGAAAACCAATTCAGCTAGTTTTTGGTTTGTTGACAAGTTTGTTTGTTTGTTTGTTTGTTTTAGAAAGAAGAAATCTGAAGGTAAATAAAATATGTGAGTGCAAAAACAGTCAAACTGAAATAACTTTTCCAAACATATACTGTGCATACTTTGATAGTTCTATTATTTTACTTACCAAAATTAGGAAATCCAGAAAGTGAAATAATAGATTTTTTTCAAAGTTTCCATTAGCAATATTTTGCTAAAGATGTTATGGAAAGCTGACAGGGCTACTGAAAATTTTAGAACTACAAGAATCGGAAATTAAAGATTCAGCCTTGGAAAGATACATTTATTTATCTAGAAGACATAAATAACATATCAATCATTGTTCCAAATTTATATTTGATCCACATCCGTATGACTGTGTCTGTAGCAGTCATTAATGACTCAATATTGCAGGTTTCCCACTAGAGGAAATATCAGAATATATGTGATGTAATTTAAAGTGAGGATTAAATCAGCCTCTCACGCTGATTACTAAGTAGTTGAACATGACTAGTGAGTCTCCTACAAATCTGAAGGGCTCAAAAATCATTCAGAAGATGAATGCTTATGTGAATGCTTCTTGTGCCTGGAAACTTAGGCTAGAGATTTTGTTGAAATTATTCTGAGGTAAAGCAGATAAAACAGAACAGCAGCAAAAGAGAAAACAGAATCTGTGTGGATATAGCAGGGAGAAGGGAGATAGTATGAAAGAGAATAATGTGACTTTCCTTTTTTGTCAGGCAGATGGATATTTAGTTTGTAAAGTCAGATCTACTCTGTTGATGATGTCTACTCTCTTCCCTCTATATTGCTCTAGAAACACAAAATTGGGTCTATGGAGTTTGTTTCAAAATGAGTCACGTTAGAAACAAAGCCAAGTGACATTAACCTAGTATATATATTTAAGTCAGTAAGCATTTTACTAATTATTTTTAATTTTTGGTAGCGTAGTTTTTTAAAAACAACTTCACATCCACACTAAGAGAAAACTTCTATCACATTTTTAATTTTCAGGCTTCTTTTTCTACAAGAAATGAATTTTCACTGATGTAGAAAGTCATGTTGATTCTTCACAAAAGCTCATATAAGTATATAAAACTCCCCTTTACCTTAACAACCTGAAATAGTTTGGCTCATATTTTCTAGCTCTGGCCTTAGAGTTATAAAATAATGTTCTCTAAAGTGCTAGATGTGTACTTCGAAGTTACAAGCAGTGAGCGCTGTCCTTTTCCAAGCAGGGCAGTACCTCAGGTAAATCAAGCCTTGGAACACTACCTTGCTACACTGTGACCTACTCCAACTCGATACTTAGCACAGTGCAGACTTGAAGGCTAATTCATATAGCACAATGACAGTTATATACCCAGATCTTCGTGTTCAGCTATTTCTGTGTAGATTTTGGTTTCCATGTATCTGTGCACTCTTTTAAACTGACAAACATTTCTATTTGAGACATGTAGACAGAAATATAGAAATGGTTTTACAGTGTCTGTAAACATTACAAGACAATTGGTAAAATATCACACAGAGGAAAAAAAATGAAAACAAGAGGAAAATCTGGTATTCAAAATCCAAGGTACTGTGGATTAAATTAATGCTGGTAAGTATAATTTAGGTTCTGATAGATTTGACTCAAATGATGATGAACCTATCACTTGAAAAATATATAATCCAAATAAGCCAAAATTTCTAGGAATGCAGACAAGGTCTGCTCCGCTGATCCTATTTAAATACAAGGCAAAGATCTGAAGGATGGTTAGTGTGACAAAGGCTGGGATCCTTGCTAGGCATTCCCTTGGTAATCAGTGGAAAGCTACGCATGTTCTTTTGGTGTAATTCATCACATATTAATGAAGAAATCTAAAGTTAGTCAGATTAGTTAGAATTGTACCCGCAAAATACTTCTCTCTTATTGATTAAAAAGAAGGCCTACGATGACCAGCTCTAATGTAATTGATTATATAACTGATGCCTAAAGTCTGCTGAGAGGAATCTTACCATAAGGAATCTCAACATAAGGAATCTTACCAATCTTACCACTGTGGAAATAAGTTCCACAGTGTATACTGTGCATACACAGAAGTTTTGAATGTAGAAAAATTAAACCTTTTAATCATTAGTTCAGAGATTAATTTAGTATGTAAAGTAGTCTATTCATGGAACGAATAGTTTATGTTCCACTTTTAATTTTTAAAAGTAATGTGAATTCATGCTATTTCCAGCATGGTCTTAAAAGTAATGCACATAATGCATGGAGTGTAATCATGCTCTCTATAGGGCCAGGATAAAGTGGGAGTAATAGCTTTGTTTTATTTACATGGACATTAACAATGCAAGGTTAAATTTAGCTGGAACAATTTCTCCAAATGTGTCTTCTTTAAAATTCCTTTGTTAATTACTGCTTTGTCCACATAAGGGAAAAGGACTGTTTGGTTCATTTTCACAGGGACCACATAATATGGTCTAGTAAACTACTTAAAATTATTATAATTCTCTTTATGCTATAAAAAGACCCAAACTAATATTTTACTTTTCATTAAACTTAATTACTTGCATCCTTATGTGGAGATATTTTCTTTTAGTAAACTTCTGAAGTGGTACTTTTTATGTTAATTTCTTATACTTTAAACATAAGGCATATTATGAAATATTTAAAATAACCCTTCTGATCATCAGAAAATTGTTCAGAGTTTAATGTATTGCAATTGCTAAGTAATCACCCAAATGTTTCTAAGAAAAAAATACTCTATTTTTACCGATTTTACTTCAAATGTACTTTCTCATGTAAACAAATAGAATCAAACATTATCATTATCTTCCTCATTTGAAGAAACTGGGAAAGCGATAGCAGTCAAAGTGTCATTAAAAACCCTGGTCTAAACTACTAAGAAGTCAGTTACACCTAATTCCTTAAGTCTATTCCATGGGTCTATTCCCCATTATAAGAGTTAAGTGTTAATCATTCATGTGGTGGTATTTTCTCACCATTTTGAAAATCTGGGGAAAAAATATCATATAAACCATTAAACTTATTTAAATTTGATTTTGGATATTTGTGGAAACCTTAAAAATCTCAAAAGTTATACCTAGACTCTCCAATAGCCCCCCAGTTCACTCCTCAGGCCTCAGCTCCTCATCATTAACGAAATGTAAATGTTAGCTCGATTTTGGGCTGTCTTTGAAAACAACAACAACAACAACAAAAACTAGTTTCTTCTGAAATAAAACCAGGTACAGTTTTGATGACAGCTTTCCTTGTGGTAATTCTAATGTTTTTCAGGTTAAGAGGCACTTGTCTATACATATAGATGCATAACACACAATAGAGATTTAAGAGAACCACACTGTACAAAACACAGCATGTTGGGAAACATAAAAAATGCCCTTCATCCTGTAGATGGTCTTACAACTTTCTTCTATGCTCCCATTTTCATGCTGACCCTGAGTTACTACACACCTGCCACCTCAAGAAAGGGGGAAAATATATTGACAACTAGTGCAGACAGTTGGGAAAACCTCAACCTCCATTGCTTTTTGTTATTGTCTTAGTATCTCTCTCAGAGATGAAGAACTAATTAATTTCACTTTGGTGAAATCTCTGCTGAGGACTACACTTCACTATATACCCGTTTTGGAGCGTATATCCCATTCTGCTGGTGTTGCTCTCCTGGCCTTGTTCCTACTGTCTGCACCTAGTGCTAGAGGAGTGTAAGACTCAGAAAGATCTTACCAAGGTCTGGTGTGGATGACCCCACCATCTGCAAGGTTAAGAACACCCTCTGGCTCAGTCCAGAAGTCGTATGGATGAGGCCACTATGCTGCCACTCTCTATACTTCTCTGATGCTACCTACCCTAGCAGACACTGTGGTCTCAAATAAATCCATATACCTCCGTACAGGTCAGGGATGTGAACAGTTTTGTCTTCTCCTCAAAAATACTTAATGTAACCAATAATACTTGAACAAATTTCATGTGTACTTTTTACACTTCAGTACAGGACTCTAGAGCATTAGATGAAAGTTTTCACTTTTTTTTTTTCTGTTCCTATTTTGCTGTTAGAGAGGACTAAGAATTGCCATCACCTGAAAGGGTAAGTAATTCCCTTAGGTCATTCTTCATCTTACAGAAATCTGTTAATACTTGTTCCTTGTTTGGCTATGTTGAAAAAGGAGGTTCCACAGGTAACACCTGATTTCTAAGGTAAACTTCATGTTCATAGTCTTTCATGGATGGAATTGAAAGACTAATGCGTGGCACTCATGATGGAAAATAGCTGCTGGCTTGGAGCACGCAGAAGATGTAGAATGCTATAGTAAACACTACATGTTTGGCATGAGATCTGATATAGGACGAGTTCATTCTTACTTCCAGTAATTTCAACTGACACACAGAAACTAACCCCCAGAATTTCTGGAGGTATCTGCTTGTTGAAGAAACAAATATCACAAGATGTGTTATGTCATTTCTGACAAATGACATATGGCAAATTTCTGAAAACTCTGAAGAAGGAGAATATACTCTGCAGCGGTGTAAATGTAATTTACAAAGTTTCTACTAAATCCTTAAAAATAATATATAGTCCATGGTCGTTGAATCATAAAGAAATAACTTCAGATCAAATCTTCATTAGTTCAATCATAAACTTTTTCATATACTTAGTACTTACAGAAAGCATCTTTCCCTTTGGCTAAAATGAAGCGTACCTGAGATTCTCTTTTCATTACCATATTGAGCTGTAATCATTTATGATTAATGCTCTATTTGCAAAAAAATGTAAGATTTCATCACTTACTCTTTTCTTATTTGTTCAATATTGCAATAGGTTATTTTTCGTTATATTTGCCATGTTTGTTATCCCAGTAAGCTTCAAATTTCTACTGTTCACTATGGCTATAGGGAAGGTAGTTTCTGAAGTAGCTGATACTTATTTTTGCATCATCAGATGATGAAATATATATAAAAAATAACCTTTCAGGACTAGACTGTAATTTTCCAGATTAACTTTTTATTTTTCAAGACTCATGTCTGCTTCTGGAGCTGACTGTTTGAATACAGTCAATTGTATTATCACAGATGGGATTAATTTTATGATTTATATGGCATTTTAGTAAGTTCTGTAGTCATGAGTTAATAGTTTTCAATGGTATTGATGGTCCTGGGTAATACTGAGGCAAAATCTCCTTGTTGTCTAAATTCAGATTTGCAATTTGAAATACTCCCAGTATATTCTCCATTCAGAGATCTACATCTTGCAACCAGGAGACACAAAGACATACTTCACAAAATTATTATCTTTTAATAGCATGTGGTGTCTGAGGCAAAGTTACGATGTTTTTAATGCTAAGATTTAAAGTGCTTTAAAAACCTTGCTCATGCCTGTTGAGCCAAGAGATTCAAAATAGGTCAACTAATTTATTTCTTAAGTAGTTGTAGGACAGGGATGCTTGTGAGCCAATAATTCCAGTGTCAAGGTTTATCCCAAATGAATTTTCTTCCATCCTAGAAACAAATGAATGGTTAATCTCATACATCCAGCTACAAATGCTTTATAAATGCAGTAACATAAAGTTCTACTGGATCACACATAGTACCATATAGATGCTTGATCCAACAAAAACACAAAAAATGTTGGTAAAATCCTACACTACAATTTTATGTAGAAAGCCAGATTGTCAAAGATGAAAAGCATAAAAATCACAGAAACACTGATTAAAAGAAATGTTGGTAGGAAAAGGCTCCTGGAGATCACCTAGTCTGAACTGCCTACTTGAAATGGGACGGTCACTCGACTCTCAGGTCAGCTGGGTCTTTGAGGTTTGAAAGGGCAGATTCCTTAATGTCTCTGAGCAACCTCTTCTAGTCCTGATGATTCTTATTTTGTGATAACTTTTTCCCCCTAATGTCCAACCTGAACATCCCAAGATGAAATCTGTAGCACACTGGCACTCTCTGTATTATCTGGCACTACGGTCCTCAGTTGCTGCACTTCAGGTAGCCATAGGCAACTACCAAGTCACCCCTCAGCCCCCTTCACCAGACCAAAGCCCAGCTCCCTCAATCCCTGTTTTGTAGGGTGTGTTTAGGTATCTGACCATCTTGGTAGCCCATCACTAACCCAATTTCTCCTTGTTCTTCTTTAACTGGGAGTCCCCAGCACTGAATATGGTTAATCGTGGTGCTGCCCACCACAGGCAGGTAGAGAGAAACACCCCCCTCCTCTCAGTCAGCTGCCTCCTTTGGGAGCAAAACACGTGCCTGGCTCATGTTCACCCCGGACTCATGTTCACTGTACCTGGCCTCACTGTAACAGCCTACTGCTTTTCAGCAAGACTGAGCCGGTCCGAAACCATCTCAGGGGCTTAATGGGCACTTTCCCATATTAGGGCCCAGGAGCTTCTGCCAGCCCCATCCCTTCTGGAGGTATTTCTGGCTCATGACCCAACACAGGAGAATTAATTACTTAAACAGTATGGGCAATATTTTAATGGAAATAATGGAAAATATTTTAATGATTATTGTCAAGGATTTTTGTTCTCAAAAAAAGGGGGGGGGCAGTGTGCTGCAAGGGTATTTGGCGTGCATCATGCATCAGAGGGTAGTATTTGAACAGATTTCGTAGGTACTTCCTCATGAAGCAGATGCAGGAATTGCTTTGCACCTATTTACAACGCTAACCCGTTACGACTCGGAAAACACCGCCCGCTGCTGCCCTGCACAAGTTTTCGGTTTGATCGCCCAGCTCCTTTCCGAGCGGGCTACGCAGCAGCGCCCGTAACCACACGCGGCACCTGCAGGACACGAGGCGCCTCATGGCAGCGTGAAGCGGGCCCCCCCCC
>NW_010579867.1:573854-596811 GCF_000705375.1 Tinamus guttatus | reverse complement strand
CCCCGCTCCTAACGGTCAGGTTAAAGTCTCCTTTAGGGGATGCAACTAGCAATCTGTCCCCTCTTGGCGAAGTGAGTGAAGTGCTAAAGTGATGCTGCGTTTTTCTCAAAAGAGAGAGAGAAAATATATGTACATATATGTGTATGTGAGTATACATATAAAGGAAAATTGGAACGCTCGAAGGAAAGAAGAATTATGCTGAAAAGTTTCTGTCTGCAAATTGTGGTTGTCGTTAATGAAAAAGAGCTTGAACTGCTGTCTGCAAACTAAAAATCTATAGTGTTTTTACATCTAAGTTGGTTGATACTGAGAAATGCGCTGATCTGTTAATTTTTTCATATTTATTTATTTATTTCAGAAAAGCTCTCCTCGATATTAAAACATATATTTATTTATTTCAGAAAAACTCCCCCTCATTGTTAAAAAAAAAATAAAGTGGATTTTTTTTTGCACACTGCCTCTTTAAAATGCTGTATGTAAAGTTTGGTTGCTAGGTCCCATTTTTTATGGATACCAGATGTAGGGGAAAAAAAACAGTTTATGTTGCTGCAAGTCTGTCAAATGGATTTAAGGTTTTCAGCTGTTAGGAAAATATTTGCTAATTGCAATACTTATTCCTTTATTCTCTGTAAAAATGCTGATATCTTGCAATGTGTGGTCTTTGGTTAACTGTGACTGGACATTATGGTATCAGAGCTATTCAAAAATAACAGTTCAGTAAATATTGAAAATTCCAATAAGTTCAGTAAATAACTTAATCAAGATTGGGAAGAGCAATCAGCCAATGGATCATTCCTATTCTTTTTATATATGCCTAATCAGGCACACTGGGTAGAATGGTTCATCTTTACTATTGGTCTAATTGTGGGGTTTTCATTCTCCTATTTAGTCTGTCTTGCCTTTTCTCTAATGTATCAATCAGCCTTTCTCCTATTTTTTCCCCATGCAACCCACCCTCTGCCCACATGCATGGAAAAGGGGAACATAGCCTCGTGTATTCTCATTCTCCCAGCAGGTGAGTGGGAGGTGTTTTAAGATACCTTATTCCTCTGTAATAGGGAAGCTGTAGATTTGCCCTACTACCTACACTCACTTATATCTGTTTTTCTAGTCCAGAAATGTGTGTGTGTGTATATATATATATATACACACATACATACACACATATATATATACAATTTAGGGTAGGGGGACTATTTTTCAACCGATAAGCAAAATTTGTTTTGTTTGATCTGAAACTAGCTTGAATGTAGACGCAGATTTAGGGGTTCTGTTTCCCCTGTTGTCCGTAAACCCTTAGAAATGGTTGCAAAAATGGCTCATCACTCTCTGCTTTACTTTCCGTGCTATCTTCTGCAGGTTGCTGATGTACTACTACACAGCCTCCTGACTTTTCTCATCTCGGGGTCCTTCTCCAGGACAGGGGAAATTGGCACAACTTTTGCAGGCCATGGGACACAGCTTATCACCCTTTAGCTTGTTCAAAACAGTGATCTGTCACCACCTGGTAACCCAGAGAAGTCCGGGCTTTCCTTCTGCTCCAGCTTCTGGAGATCTGTAATCAGAATTATCATCTGATTGCACCAGCTCACATTTCTCACGCAGTTACCAGTACTGCCAGCTATCGTGTTTTTATTACAAATTGCAAGCTACTTGCTGTTTTCAGTTATTGTGACCAGACCTCAAGACTTCCGCTTTCCCACAGAGTAGCACTAGACCAAAGAAAGAGGCTCCTTCTTGCTTACTTTTTCTTTCTAGATTATTGTATTATTTCCTGTGTGGCAGCAACCCCGCAGCCTTTTCCATACATGCTGCTAGGGTGCCTTCCAGGAAAACAGAGCCGTTGGCTGAAACATGTCCTGAGTGGGCTGACAGCATTCGAGGTCCCAAATCCTGGGTACATGCTCTACCTGAGAAGGCTGCCCATGCTCTTCATACAGAGGGAAAAGAGGTTTTTTTTCTTCCTGGGAAGAGGGCTTTGCCATCTAAGTGAAGAGAGGAACTGGGAAGCCTTGACTCAGGACCTTTCTCAGCTGCGCTTCTGTTCCTAGTCCTTCCTCTTGGCCTGTTCTGGAGAAGTTATTGCGCAGTGTGACAGCACCGTATCACTGCAGGGATGTCAAGGCTGAGTACAGAGACTATCTCCTAACGCAGAGCTCCGAATTCCTCTTGCAGGATCTCAGAGATGCCTTAAGGGGACTCTGCAGGCTTTCCTTCACTGGTAGACAAGTAAGAAGTTTGAATTAATGCTCTGAACTTTGATGAGTGTTTCACAGAACAGCAGGTAGGAGAAAAACATTTGGAAAAATGACTTGTGAGGGAAGAAGAAGGATGTCTCAATCATCTTGTATTCTAACATTATGAAATAACAGAATTTGTTATGGATTATTCTAGTGGGTGATAAATTTCACTTTTTTTTTTTGCTGATTGTTTTATACAGAATATAATACAAGTTATATACAGAATATAACTTATAATTTTTGTGCTAAGAATGAGGTGGCCGGATTTAGATGGCTGCCTTTTGTGTCCTGCAAAACAAAAGTTAAAAGCCTAGATGAGGATGTTTGAATTTGATCCTGTGGCAGCTGCCAACAAAGGAACCACCTATTTTGACTCTCTCCTGCCTCAGCATTCCTAAGACTGTATTTAGCTCTGTCAGTATAAAATATAGGTACCATATATAACACACCTAACAAAATATCAGCTGCACAGTTATTATACACAGAAGTCTTATCACAAAATTGTACTTGAGGTTCACATTCATAGAATTCGAATTTCAAAATAATTTAATAAGCATTAAGAGAGAAAAAAAGATTTATTCTCACAGTACACTTGCTAGTGTGGACTCAGATTAATGTTAAATGACAGGAGGGATGGGGATTTCAGAGAATTTGACTTCTTTATGAAGTCGGAGTATGCTTGATAGTACTTAAAGTAGGAGTGCAAGCAGTATTTATGTTTTAAAAGAGCAGTATTTTTCCCTTCAGATGAGTAATCTGAAAAGGAGACAAAGTTAGAGATGTGGAAGGAATTAGAAAAATAACTTAGAGCACTCAACTGTAAGCAAGTAGGAGGCTGTACATTTTTGTCACTAGACTCAAAAACTTTTCTGCTGCTCTGTTCCTACATTTCTGATTATTGAGGAAATACCTAGTGGTACTTTTTCTGTTTTGAAGCTATGCTCAACCAATCATCAACCTGGAAGTTTTATTCCCTAGCAAATGACGTCAGTTTAATTTGAGAACAGTAAGCGAAAAAGCTCTGTGTATGACAATACTCAAAAAGGAAGATTAAACAAATGATTAGAAGAAGAGAGATAAATTCTCTTCCATAATGATAGCTTTTACTATGAAAAGGGTTTCTTCACTTCTGTATTTGTATCATGTATGTGCAGAAATATGCTAAACTGTGACAACTGAAAGACATATTTTCATTTTCACTGTGAAAGGATAAAATTCGGATTTACTGGTCATTCTAGTCAGCTGCACTGTAGCCTGAAGAATATGAAAATCTCTAGAATACAGTAGAAAAGAATAATCTAGAAGGAAATATAACCATTTTCATGGTAAAACTGTAATCTAGAAGGAAATATAACCATTTTCATGGTAAAATTGTATTAAAAAAGATTATGTATATATGTTTTGTTTGCATTAAAGTTAACATTCTTATCTGCAAGAAAAATGCCAATAAAATATGTTAGAAATAAGAGTAATCTTCTATGGATATTAGCAACCTATCACATTTTCATGAATCTACAATAAGATCAGAAAGAAGGAGGAATCTGAAGGAGGCTTTAACTTGCACTAATAATAACCCGAAAATTTTGAAAATAAATGTTTTTAAGTGGTGGCTAACGCTTTTTCTTTTATCAATCACTCCCAAATGAATGTGTCAAATTGAAGAGAAATTCCTGGAACCTCAAAAATCTAAATATGATGTAGGTAGAACGGATATATTCTTACCTCCATTCTTAAGAAGAAACAGTCATTTTGTTAATCTTCAAGGAGTAGAGTCATTCAAAACCAACATTCGTAATTTTAACATAAATTTAAGCCAAGGGCCACAAATTCGCTCTTTATTGAAAATCCAAAATGAAATGGAAGAAGAAATACACTGCTGCAGCAACAATAGCAGGAAACCAGAAGCAAAAGGAGGGTGGGTTCTACCTCTTGATTTGAATGAAATCAAGATGAAAGTAAATTTGATCTGTTATGCCAAGCCCTGCACTTTACTGCAGATGTCCTACCACACAGAATAATTTTTAGAGTATCTAATAGTTACAATTTGGCTTTTTTATCTCTTTAGATCTAGGCTGATTTGGGACTCTGACTAGTGGGACTTTAAATTTGACTCGGAATTGAAGAAGAAGCAACAGTAAGTTGTAAGTTTAGATGTCAATTTTGATTGGGTTGCTGTCTCCGAACTGTGCATACAATGTGTTTATGTAGGAATGTGTCAAGTATTAACACTCTTTAGACTCCTGAGTTTCACTGTAAAGAAACATCCATTGTTTTGAGACTTAGCAGAAATTATTAAAAAATAATAATAATGTCACAACACTTCTCCTTTTCCTCCACTTTATTCGTGCAAAATCCTCAAAAATGTAAGCATGAAGGATTGGGTTCTCTTCACACCTGTAATATACAGCAGGAGTTCATTCTCCTATATCCCAATTTTAATCTTGACCAAAAAGGAATAAGCATAGAAGCTACTGAGGTTCAGTCACAGTTGCTATTTCATTTAACAGGCCAAGGCCCTGTCCTGTTTACACCCTACTATCAGATATTTGTAGTCACTGGTAATATTCCCCCAAGCCTTCTCTTCTGCAGGCTTAACTATCATCGTGGACCTTCACTGAACTCCAGCAGGTTCATGTCTTGTATTGGAGAGCTCAGAACTGGACCCAGTGCTCTAGCCTCACCAGTGCTGACCAGAGAGGAAGAATCATTTTCCTTGACCTGTTGGCAACACTACTCCTAATATAGTCCAGAAGGCTGTTAGCTTTCTTTGCCTTGAGGGCATATTTCCTATCTATACTCGACTTGTTGTCCAGCTGGACCCCCAGGGCCTTCTCTGCAAAACTATTCTACAACTGTTTCGCTCTGTGTATGGGTGTCCTGTGCATGCTTAACACTTCCTTTGTTGAACTTCACAAGGTCCTTGTCTGCCCATTTTTGCAGCCTGTTGAGGTCACTCTGAAAAGCAGCACTGCCACTCTTCCTAGTCTTGCATCATCAGCAAACAGCACTGGACCCAGTATCCACAGCTGGATAATAGGGGACACCATTAGTAACTGGCCTCCAGCTAGACTTTGTGCCATTGATCACAACTTTGAGTCTGGTTCAGCCAGTTTTCATTCCATTTACTCTCTACCTATCTAGTCCTGTCCACTTACCCTTTGGGAGAAATGTCAGTGTATCTCTAGAATTGAGATAAACAACATTTATCCATGTCTCTCCCCTCATCTATCAAGCCAGTCATCTCATTGTAGAAGGCTATCAGGTTGAATATGTCTGCTTTGTGAATCCACACTGTGAATCCAAGCAGCTTCCTATTCTTCAGGTGTCATTGTATCCAAGATCAGGTGCTCCATAACTGTGCCAGAGATCCAGGTGAGGCAGACCAGTCTTTTCCCAGATCCTGCTCCTTGTCCTTCTTGATGATAGGGGTAAAATTTGCTTTCTCTATTTGCTTTTTGGAATCTTTCCTGGTTGCCATGACCTTTCAAAGATGATTGAGAGTGGCCTCACAGAATGATCAAGGTTGGAAGGGACCTTTGCAGATCATCTAGTCCACACACCCTGCACAGGCAGGGACACTCGGAGCACGTTGCACAGGTGGCTTTTTTTTTTGCACAGGTAGCACGTCCAGGTGGCTTTTGAATATCTCCAGAGGACACTCCACCACCTGGACTCTGGGCAGTCTGTTCCAGTGCTCAGTCACCCTCACAATAGGAAAGTTTTTCCTTATATTCAGGTGAAATTTCCTGTCCTGCAGTTTGTGGATGTTGCCTCTTGTCCTATCACTGTCCACCATTGAAAAAGGTCTGGTCCCATTCTCTTGACAGCCTCTCTTTAGGTATTTAAACACACTGATAAGATCCCCTCTCAGCCTTCTCTTCTCTCTCAGGCTCTCCACATAGGAGAGATGTTCCAGTCCCCAGATCATCTTTCTATGTTGGACTCTCTCAAGTAGTTCCATGTCCCTCTCGTACTGGGGTCCAGCACTGGACCCAATACTCCAGGTGCAAGCTCACCAGAGCTGAATGGAGGGGGAGAACCACCTCCCTCCACCTGCTGGCAACACTCTTCCTAATGCAGGCCAGGATGGCACACTGGCACAAGGGCACATTGCTACCTCATGCTAAACTTATCCACCAGGCCTCCGAGGACCTTCTCTGTTGATCTGCTTCCCAGCAGGTCAGGCCCCAGCCTGGCGCCTGGGATTATTCCTTTGTAGGTGCAGGAACCTGCACTTGCCTTTGCTGGTCTTCATGAGCTCTGTGCAGCTCTGTAGCCTGACCAGGTCCCTCTGAATTGCAGCACAGCCCTCTGGTACTCCTCCTTCCAGTTTTGTATCATCACCTCACAATGACATCGATAAGTTTCCAGTTCTTCTCATGGCATACACAAATGTAATAGTTTGTGTAGAAGCAACAATGGGAATGAGCTCGGTTCTAGTATTTAAATAAATTCTGTATTGTTCATTAAAAACAGCAGTTAAAAGGACATAGTATTCAAAAAGATGTTTCTAATTGTCTTTTTGTATTGATCAAGAAATTTAGTGATATTTTTTCCTAATGCTCTACTACCAGTACTCATGCTTGTAATGCTAGTAGCAAAACAATAAAATATAGATGAAAAATGGCCAACACTTCAGTGTTATTGTAACATAATTTCATGTAAGGTTTGTGCGTGTGTGTTTTTGTCTGTATGTTTTTGTGTATGTAGCAACAGATGTGACAGAATCTCTCCCATGTGTCTTTTCTAACACAAGTACTTTTGTAGTGTCTTTAACTGCACCAAAACTAGGTTTCAGATAAAACTGACACCTTTTTTTACCACTTCAAAGAAGCAGAAAATTGGGTTTCTACTAAGAAAGAAATGGACGCTACAGTAAATTGTTTCCAATTGTTTTTGCTGCAGGCTGTCCCTCATTACAAGTGTACAGTGAGGGCAGTGAAGGAACAAGACAACTGGTATTTCCCATCAAAGAGAGCCACAGGGGAAGACTGATGGTGCAAAGAGGAGGTGGCATGAATAACGTGGGAAGGATACAGAAAAGAAGTCAGAGAACAAAATACAGTTTGCCATAAAGCACTTTGAAGAAAATCCTGCAGGGACAGCAAGAAGGGGTAGATTACTCGTAGTGACATGCAGCACTATGAGGGACCTCACGAGCTACTTGGGACTCTTGGAAAGATAGCTAGCATTAGGAAAATATCTGAAGTTCTTGTCTTTCACCTGTTTTTTTTGGAGCACCGAAAGTCAGTTACTCATTATCATGTACTTAGTTGTTCCCATAGTTTATGCTGAGTTAAAAACAGACATTACCTCCATCCTAATCTAGATGTGGTTCAACAAAAGAATAAATATATAACATACAGTACGTTGCTTATTTTTATTGTGTAAACATGCTAGTTCTCGCATTATTTCAGAAAACTAAGTCGACTGATAAGGAAGTAGGAGGTGCTTTCAGAGAGCTTGTGAACAGATTTTGTGATGGAGTCTGGACAAGGCAAAAGGACATATATCACATGCGTTCTCAGTGCACCTCACTCACGTCTATATTCATCTTTACTTTCAGGCACATACGATTTGTTTCTATATTTGTTTTTCGAACTCAGTGTTTATCCTGTTCTTTTTCCATATTGCCCAATGTTCTTATTCCATCAGTCTTTGATTTCTACTCTCTAGATCAATTTTCCACTTCTTATTTATTACTTTTCCTTTGAAATTTGTTCACTTTTTATCTTTTTCCATCTTTTCGTAAGCAGACTATTTTCCTAAGGTTCCTGTCTTCCTTCACTTTGCCCTTTTTCCTTTTTGCCTTAAGAATAAAAGTAGAGTAATATATTTAAATGCAACTACTGACATTTTCCTTTCCTTTCCTTTCCTTTCCTTTCCTTTCCTTTCCTTTCCTTTCCTTTCCTTTCCTTTCCTTTCCTTTCCTTTCCTTTCCTTTCCTTTCCTTTCCTTTCCTTCCTCTCCTTTCCTCTCCTTTCCTCTCCTTTCCTTTCCTTTCCCTTTTGTTGATTGCCTACCTGTAGGCAGCATTCTGATTTTCAGAATTTATTCTCTATCAGTTTGCTTCTGTCACAGCATCTCAATTTCAACACTGAACAGGCCAGAGGTCAGTTCTGAAAAACTTTAATTAAGCTAAGCCTTGACTGTCTGTGAATTGATTTTTATAAAATAATATAAAATAAACACTAGCTTTGATGTTAAATTTACTTACTATTGAAATGTATTTTATTTGTTTTCCTTCATGTTTCTCATCATGTGTACAAATTAAAACAGCAAATCCTACATTGTTGTTGACCATTTGCAGGGGGTTGTTGGTGTGTTCAGCTATGATGTGGGTGTACATTTGCCCCAACTTCTCTTCTGGGCACCGCTGAAAGAACAGAATGGGTGAAAGCACACTGCAGACGGCCTCCTCTTCTGGACAGGTCAGGATGGTAGAGCACTTTATAAGTGCACTTGCCCATTAGTTTAGATGCAACCAAAAGAATAAATGAAGATTCAACATAGCATATGTGGTATATATTTTCTAAGCAAGGGCATAATATTACCAGAAATATTAAGGTTTAAATGATCACAAAGTATGGCAATTACAGCATTTTCAAAACTACTGTTTTGGATGCCTAAGCTAATTCCTATCAATGTCCAAACCCATACCACCAAAAAACCAAACTGATACTGATCATTTATAAAAGCGATTTTTTTGTCCTTCTGTTTACTGGGTACTATGTCAGTTCATGTTCACAGAACAGTAGCAGAAGCTGCAGCCAATGTATCTAAATATACACAGTTAGAAGACAATTAGAAGAATATGTTTCAAACACATTGTGCTTTTCATTACTCTCATAGCCTGCCTGCTTATATTAATATTCATACTAATGACCAGCCAGTTCAGGTAAATTGTCCAAAAATAGCTTTCTGGTTTTGTGCATTTTTTTCTAATTTCTTAATATTTAGACATTTTCTAGAAGGGTATGTTTTCTGCCTTATGCTTAATTACTTCACTATAAAAGTATAAGGAAAAAAAAGAGTAAAAATATAAGAACTAAATATTTAGTCTTTTTATTTGCTCTATTTTTTTCTGTTTTTTTTTTCTGTTCTTTCAGCTAGTTAAATTACTAGCTGCAATTTTTACTCACAGAAAACTCTCATTAAGTATTATTTTTTGAGATATTTTAAACCAGTTAAAGTTTAGATTTGATATTAACTGACTATTAATTAAAAGTGAAAGCAGAACACAAATCTTTATGATTAAATTCCTTTACATTATTAAATTAATATTTTCTACAAATAGATACTGGCAAAAATTGTCATATCATTATGTGTTATATCATTTACCTAAGTTTTAGTATCCTAGGAAAATGTAAGGACTACGTTTCCACATGTTAGAAAAGTGAACAAGTATAATTAGAATAATACAGTTTCAAAAAGTCATACAGGTGCTATATTCCTGTGTAAAGCCAAGAAAGCTTTTATTTTCTTGTATTTTCATAGTTCTAAGTGTTTTAATCCAAAAATCACTAAATTAAGCTCCTGTTAAGTTATGGAGATCCATACTTTGTGGCCTATTTTTTAATTTTGGAAGTCCAAAAGCTTTAAGTGAAAGGAAATACTCCAGAACACACCCATTTTGATCACTTCATGTTTATCTGAACTCTGACCAGACTGCTTGCAGTGAATGCATAATTTTCTCTGTTTCATGATAAAATATGAAGTCATATGTTTGTATTGCTTTGCCTGGTGGAAAGCAATTTCATAAATTTGTAAGGTATGTCTGAAGAGGAGACAAGGAGTGAAAATTAATGAGTTCTTCATCTCTGAGAGAGATACTAAGACAATAACAAAAAGCAATGGAGGTTGAGGTTTTCCCAACTGTCTGCACTAGTTGTCAATATATTTCCCCCCATTTCTTGAGGTGGCAAAATACTCACACTGTGATTGTCTTTACACAGAATCACAGAATAATAGAATGGTTGAGGTTGGAAGGGACCTCTGTAAGTCATCTAGTCCAATCTCCTGCTCCAGCAGGGACACCTAGAGCACGTGACACAGTGGGTCCAGAAGGATTTTGAAGATCTCCAGAGAAGGAGACTCCACCACCTGGAGTCTGTTCCAGGGCTCTGTTACCCTCATAGTAAAGCAGTCCTTCACATGGAGATGGAACTTCTTGTGTTTCAATTTGCACCCATTACCCCTCGTCCTATCACTGGCCACCACCAGGAAGAGTTTGGCCCCATCCTCCCTGCATTCTCCCCTCAGGTACTTGTACATGTTGATCAGATCCCGTCTCAGTCTTCTCTTCTCTAAGCTAAACAGGCCCAGCTCAATTAGTCTTTCCTCATAAGATAGGTATTCCAGTCCCTTAATCATCTTTGTGGCTCTACGCTGGACCCTTTCTACAAGCTCCACATCCCTCTCGTACTGGAGAGCCCAGAATTGCACCCAGTACTCCAGGTGCGGCCTCACCAGAGCTGAGGAGAGGGGCAGGATCACCTTCCTCTACCTGCTGGCAAAACTCCTCCTGATGCAGGCCAGTATCCCTTTGGCCTTCTTGGCTACAAGGGCACATTGCTGCCTCTTGGTTAACTTGTCGTCAACCAGGACTCCCAAGTACTTCTCCGCAGAGCTGCTTTCCAGCAGGTGAACCTCTAATCTGTACTGGATTACTTTTTTTTTTTTTTTTTTAGTACAGAAGTAGTCAAAATTTTTGCTTTTCTGAAATAGTTAATATTCTTTTTTTTTTTTTGCTTTATTTTTATGTTGGAAAGATGAGAACACTGCTTTGCCTATACAGATCACAAGTAAGTACGTCCTGTACTTACTTGACTTCAGGAATTTGCATTAAAGACTACTTAAAACAGAATGAGTGGCAATAATTTACCTTATACTGGTTTAAGGTTTCCTATACTAAATATGATATTTTATCAACATATTCTGAATGTATTTTTTTCAGTTTTTTAAGACAGTAACCACAAACCTTTAATACAAAAGGAATTGTGAATTAAACACAGAAAAAATCTTTTACCAGTAGTTTGTATCTAAATATACTTCAAGTAATCACATCTATGATCAAGAACAACAGTGAAAATTGAGGTCCCAATTAAGCAAATGCTTAAATATATAACATAGCTATAAAGCCTTGCTAGTCCCAATGAATTCATTGTCTAAATTGTTTCGATACTACAGATAAGGCTGTATTACTTCTGTATGTTTTATGTAAGCCAGGACGTACTTAATACTCCTACTTAATATGTTCAGGTAACCGAACAAGACTTGTCCATTTATTTTGATATATAATCAACTTTTTAACTATACATCTATCATATCCTATTGCCATTCTTCTAATCAATAAGGTTTTTTTTTACTGGTGCCACTGTCTGAAAAGAATGATACATGAAAGAAGTAGAAGTTCAAAAGTTCAGTTTTAATTTGTGGATGAACAAAATGAATTATTTGGAAAACCTTTTTCTTTATATCTTATAAGAGACTGAAAATTCCAGTAACATTTGGCTGATTCTTGGTCATATACAGTACTGAGCACATGCATGTATGTATACGTATGTGTTACTGCACTGTTTTATGCCTACACATGTAGGCTTTTTATTTCTAGCTGATTTTGTGACTATAGCACATCACATTGTCTACGAAATACAATGAGTGTTTTTCAATATAACATATACAGTAATTATAAATAACACTTAAACTCTCATTTTTATTTTGCAGCAACATACATTTTGTTCCTCTAGATGGCAATATATTGCAAGAAATATTATAAATCTGATTGCAGAAGCTTTAAACATTGAATTTGACATTCTTCAGAAAGGATTTAAAGTGAAACTACTTTGATTTCCCTTAAAATTTTTGCGGGCAGGTATGTACGGTGTAATAAATAATGAGCAAGATAGGAAAGAGCAGATAAATCAGATAAAAACATCAGTCAATATTTATAAAAACCAATGGTCACATGGACTTCTATACTGAGATATCCTATATAAGTGTTTCCCAAGCATAGCAGTATTTTTCATATGTATTGCTGTAAGAAATGAACCTTATATATTTCCAACTGAGACTTCAGAATTCCATACTGATTCAATAAAATACAGAAATATACCAAAGTAATATTCTAAAAAATGTGATCCTTATATGGAAAATGACGGACAATATATTATAGGTAATGATGCTGTTGTAGATATGGTGAGTAAAGACTATAGCAAGGCCTAATTTATTGGGGAGACAGTGTCTTTTTCTACACAAATTGACAAAAACAGGGAATTAAAATAAACATGTCTCAAGGTGCGTCAGGTCTTAATCATAAACATTAATTTTATGCTTTCCCCTTACTCATACATTTTTAATTTTGACTATTTTTTTCTGGTCTAGTGTAATATAATAAAGGGTTGAATTATATTTTCTTGAAAAGGTTAAAGAGAAACTTAAAGCTTTCATGATAGTGGTGCAACAATGTATAGAGATCTGGAGCTTGTATATTTATATGTATGCTATTAGAAAATAGTTTGTGCATCTATTGACGAAGAAATGAACTGAGTAATCCTTTAGATTCACCTGTACCTATCCATTTGATATTTCCCTTCTTTATATGCATGACCTTATTCGTTTGTTTGTTTCTGTATAAAAAGAAACATAAACACTGATGCTTTATCTGAAAGATTTTTGCCTTCACTCTTTTCAAAAGAATCTGACAGAGCAGTAAATCAGCTCAGAAGATTTATTCACAGTTTATTTCCCCCTGAAACTTCTGTTTAGAATTTCTTGAAGAATTACTCTAAAGAGATGTGTTTTCCTTCATTGGGAGTGTGGACGTCAACTGTCTCTTTTGTTAAATGAACAGTTCAGCTGGTAGTGTGATCATAATGAGGACACTAAGGATAAGCTCTGCAGTTAGAGAGGTTACCAGTTGTGAAGTATGGCAGTAAGAACAAATGGGAGGGGGTGAGAAATGAGGGCTGAAATACCCAGTTTTGATGTGAATGTATTTCCAAATTATGTAACTGTGTCATATGCTTTGCATCAGGAAAATGATGTGGCTTTAGGACTAGATTTTTCATTACAGCGTTCTTGAAAAGGTTGTGCCTAAAACCTTTATGCTGAACAGTTATTTTTTTGCCAGTTACATCTAATTAGGAGAAATGATTGATACTTGAGTCTAATAAATACAGAAAGGGAAGGCACGGATGAAGACAGATGGGCAGTGGCAGGATACTGATAGTGAAAAAGCTGTGGGTATTTCCTTTGCGATGGCAAAAGGATAGTGAGGACCTGATTGCTGATTTTCCAGATTTCAGGATGACTCAAGTGAAGAAAAAAGTAGAAAAAATGCTAGCTGATTCCACTGTAGCAAACAGATAAAAGCTCCAGATGATAGCTGAGAGCTAAGAGTGCAGTAGAAGAGATTGCCTGCTATTTTCTTTGAGACAAAAAGCTGAAGGTTAAAAGATTAGTGAAGAGGCTGAGCTGTTGAGGATGAAACACAAGTGTTATGAGGAGCATTATACATCGCTCTGGAAAAAAAAATGGTTGGAGAAACAAGGAAGCTAGTGCTGGAAGAAGTGAAAAGAGCAGAACTCTGGGGTCCGTCATAGCTACCTATGATGAAGGAATTTTGAATGGCGGCATTTTGAAGAGCTGATGATGAGTTAATGTGGGGTACTCAGACTTCTGAAGGTGTCCGAAGCAAACTATTCCACGTATGGGCAATACTGGAGTTAAGCTCTGATGTAAAACCCTTGCTGGGCTTTGGAATGAAAAGTGATGTGGTATTGGTGCAGTGTTGCATCTTTGGTAGGGGCAATTTGGTCAGCAATCTGAATGTGCTTCATGCAATAGCTGTCCTTCCTTAAACTCAAAACTCTACTGTTGTACTTTAGCAACACCACACTTGCCATTAGGAGCCAAATGTTCCTACATTCTCACCGTTGTTCATAGGAACTAGAAATCTAACCCTTGCTAATCAATTTTCTTGTTAATCAAATCCTTGGTGCTAGTGAAAGAGGCACAGAGCAATGAAACTCTTTGCATGGCTTTCCAAGGTTGCAGGAGTATAGATATATGTCATACACTCTGTCTCTGCTGCAGCATTCCTCTGGAGGAGACTTCTGGTGGAGATATTACTGGAGAGGGAGATTGAGGCTAGGAGTAAGGAATTGTCCGATCCACAGACGGGAATAGAAATATACAACTACCTATTACATAGATGCCTGTGCTTCCTGCTGTCTCTTTTCTTCCTCTGGTGCCTCAAGAGACTGATTTCTTCAGAAGCTAGTACACTGAAAATACTGAGGTGTGATATAGCTCTCCCAGTACAGCCTTTTTCATTCCTAGCCTAAGTGAAATGTATTTGGAGTCCTGCTATGCTTTGGTGATCTCTGGCTACTCGGTCAGTCCTGTAGGATAATTCAGAAATCTCAGACTTTTTCAAGCTGTACTGACAGCCGAACATCTTTGTCTTTGGAATTAGTGAGCTGCATAACAAAAGCATGAAACTCTCTGTGCCACCACAGTCTTTGGGATTCATGCTGCGTAATGGGGATAGACGAAAGAACTATTAGGTTAAAGTGTTAAACTGTAATTATAATAATATATATATTCTTTAAAAAATCAGAAATGACTGCAATAGAAATAATGATTTCTAAGAGACATTCATCTGTAATCTGAACTATTTTAATCAGACTTCCTTGGCAGCAACTAGGGAAAAAGAGCTGGCTCCAAAAGTTATTCATCTCATCCTAAAATAAGCTTTTAGTATAGATTTGATGAATCATCTTCTGGAAGTGACCATTTATTTCCACTGACTAGCTCAGTTTTAGATATCTAAAGTCAGGTGCGGTGATTCTCACTCAGCGTCAGCTCTGAGCAGCCCAACTCTGACGTGGTATGTGATGTCAAGCAAAACTGTAACATCTCTCTAGATAAGGACTTTTATTAACATTGTAATGAATTTACACCATATTTGCAGCAGTTTAATGGGAGACAGCTGGCTTACAATGTTGTTCTGATGTTTGCCATGTTACATAAAGTCATGCTATTTTATTTGTAATAGTACAAGTTCCTAGTATGTACCTACTAACCTGTAATAAACTGGGGTATGTACTAAGGCAAATGAATTTTGTAGGCATTTTTATATATAAATTTCTCTAATGAATACAGATCTTTAGTTGCTGTGAAAATAATACTCTGCTGTTTGCAGCTTTTAAACTCATTTCCATCTGCTAAGTTTAAATGCAAAATGCTGCAAAACAGCAGTTTCTACTCACTTAATACTTCTTTTGAAGAGGAGTAATAAATTAGGCAAGAAAGATTACAATTACCTTGCTCTCACCTTGTGCTATTCATCTGCAATTGGTTGTACAACATTTAATTAATTCATTAAAGAATTGGTTCTATACATTCAGAGAAAAAGACACCATTTGTATGAACTGTTCTTTAAGAAATCTGATTTTAATGTAGAATAGTTTTGATGCTAAAACCATTATCATGAATTTATTTCCGGAGAAATTCTTTCTGTTTTTTTTTTTCCCCTTGAAACAAGCATTTCTCTTCATGATGTCCTGTAGACTCCCTCTCAAATACTGTTATGTTTCTTGTTTTGCCTCTGATTTATGTAACATGGAACTTACCATTATTGAAATTCAGAATCTCTTTATCTATATTTTCAAAGACTCTCTATATACATATTCATGCTCCATCTGTACATATTTAGGGACCTGTTACAGTTTCTAAAAAGTACAAAATATCTTTAATTCATTTAGAAGAGAAGATGGATGCTAGACCAAAAGTAAGATGGATGTTAGAGCATTTAGAGCAACAGTAGCACACAGACAAAATAGCCAATACTCCATACAGCTTTTGGGGAGCAGGTGCTGGGGAAGGCAGCTGTTGTTAGGATTGTGCCCTGTGCAATTCATACGTGGACTCAAAACAATGCTTAAAATCCACTGGGAAGACAAACTTGGCTGGAGCCTTCACTAAATGCAGGGAGAGTCTGGAGGAACAATGTTCTCTGAGATATTTCAGACCATGCCAGCTTTCAACGCAGAGGACTATATAGGATTAGTTCCACCAAAAGAAGTAGATAAGCTACAGTTTGGCCAGCTTATGTATTCTAGATGCTTACGTCTATTTTTTTTTTTGATTAGACTGAATTATGAGTGGGTACAAATTAAAATACAGGAAGTTAAATTTCCATATAAGGGTGACAGAGCCCTGGAACAGGCTGCCCAGACTCCAAGTTGTGGAGTCTCCTTCTCTGAAGGTCTGCAAAACCCTCCTAGATGCGAACCTACGCCACGCGCTCTAGGTGTCCCTGCTTGAGCAGAGGGGTTGGACTAGATGATCTCTAGAAGTCCCTTCCAACCTCAACCATTCTGTGATTCTCTCCTGCCTGAACCACATTTTGTTTTACTTGCTTTTCCCGGTTCTAATATTTGCAGGAACATTATCAGATCAGGCAAATACTCTGTCTGAGAATTAGCACCACAGTAGAAGAGTTTGTTAGCCCCAGCGTGTCAGTTTGTCAGATGCACGAATCCTTATGTATGCCCGAGAAGGATAGCATTTAAGGAGTCCTTTCTCATCAGCAAAATCATTTTTGTTAGATTAAAATAACTGTCTTTAGTCTATACTGGCATAGTTTAAAATTTCACATGACTAGTGTGTACTTCTCATCATATTACTGAAAGAGTAATATGAGTTTTTCTCTGGAGAGAAAAAAAAAGTGTTAAAACTCAGAATAATGTCCATTTACATATTGAAAGGGAAGATAAAATAGTTAATGAAACATTCAGACAATATACCTTTAATTTCAAGAAAAGAACAAACCCAGGGGGTCAGACAGCATCATCTGCTTCTGTTTTCCCATTTGGGCTTCTGTCTGTCTACTAATATTGATTAGCACTGCTACTTTGCTAGAGTAATTCTATATGACAGATCATTAGGACTGTCTATAAGGAGTGATGGAAAATGTTATAACTTCACATATTTTTTAAGAAACCTTTTGTCAAAGTGTTATGTTTCCAATAGTAATAGCCAGATAATAACACACTACCTCACAGAGACAATAAATAAAATTTATTTCAATATAGTTCAATTTATTTTTGTTGAAATGCTATCAGATGCTGCTTTCATTCTGAATGGAGAAAAAATAATTTTCTATTATTTCTAAAACCCACATTTAGGCTACTTGAATTTGTTTCTGTAACTTTCTTTCAATGATTTGGGCCTCAGTTTCCTCAACTGTAAAATGAGAATAATTTTTCACAGAGGTAAAATGAAGGGTTTTACCTGGATTAGAAAGGGTATTTTGCCTCTAACAGTGCTTAAATACATATCGATCCACCTAAATTTAAGAGAAATGTCTAATTGAGAGTGTAATTGTTCATATCTACCTGGGTATTCAGTCAAGAGAAGTAAACATCTCCTCAGGACAAGGGTGATTGTACATGGACTGAATAACCCTTTAAAACTAGCTTTTCCTCCCTTCCATGTGTAATAGCTTGTGTATTTCTAGCATGATGCTGCATTTAGTTGCCTAAATCTTGAAAGATATTATTTTTTAAAGGATAATAACGCAATGTTTGTTAGCAACAAGTCTCACTATTACACCTGCTTGCAAGAGATGAAAAAGAAAATTAAAATGTAAAAAGAAAAAATTATATAAAAAAAAGAGAATGTTGTCTTTCCTGTTATTGAGATCTACTTTATTTTTATAGTGTTGTCCTATTCATGATAAGGGAAATCAGTAAAAATACTAAAAGAATCAGACAGAGTATAAGCAGTGCATGAACTCATGTGCCAAAATCCCATTTTATAACATTTTACACATAAAGGCCTCACAGTTCAAAACCACACAGATAAGCCTTTGCTTTGTCAAGAGTTCAGGAAACAAATAAGCAGCTTGCATCTAGCTCATTCCACCTATGTCTGGCACAAACACATTAGGTATGCTGAATTTTATTGGTAAATAAAAAGAACTAAACAGTGAAATTTCAGCTGCAAGCATGAGCTAAGCCTGGCAGAAGGAGAAGACAAAAAAAAAAAAAAAAAGAAAAAACAACACTACTCAAAGAAATAACAAAGAGGGGGCAATATGGTCCAAAAATGAATAAAAGAGAAGGGACCACATCCAAAAACACAGAATAGGTTATAAAACATGGTTAAAGATAAAATATTCCCAGTGGAAGCAAACAGGAGAGGCAGCACATCTCATACATGGCCAAGTGTGAATTCTGCAGATCATCCTTTGTGCTACTCCCAAATACTACTTTGTCCCTTTACTTTTAACCCTTTTGAGGCACTGTATATTTCTTCATATACTTTTTGTTGGGGTACTATTTTAATCATTTTCCTATTCTTTATAGAGCATTCCCTTCCTTGGCCATTACACTCGTTTAGAATGGCAAGTTAGCAGAAAAGATTTGTAAGGCATTCCTTCTTGTGGCCTGATGAATCTGAGCATGATTCACTTTGAATATGTTCACCTACACTGAATGACGTGTGTATGTGAAGCCACCATCCCTCATTTAATAGAATTTTGAGGATAAGTTAAATCTCTCATAAACTACTTCTGGATAATGAAGCAGAAAGAGCTCTCAGTTAAAAACATCTGCATGTCAGCATCTAGAGCAAACACAAATGTGACTAGCTTGCAGAAGTATGAACAACTCAGGCATAAAGGCTTTAAATATTGTCTCTGTATGTGTGCAGATGCACTTCAACAATATGGCTAAATGTAATACCCAGCTTCCACCGAAATGTGACAGTTCAGCTCCTTCTACCCCACTGGTTACAGTGCATGCATTCTAGCACTTAGCAGACCTTCTGCAGATCAGATTCGACTTGTTAAATTAAAAGAAAATTATCATGCTAAAAAAAAAAAAGAGTGTCATTCAGCTATTTAGAGGATGGAATCAGTGAAGAGTACTTCCAGGAAGAACTAGAGACATGGCAGGAGAGACGCAAATGGCACAGCAGGATATACAATCAGAAGCAGAGGAGAAAGACGTCGTATTCACAGCCACCTCCTTTAACAGCAGCTGGCCCAGCTCTGTCACTGAACTGTGCCCTTAGAGAGAGAAAATCTCCCAAAACATGAAAGAAGTAACAAAGCATGACATAAAATCCTTGAAAATATAATTGACATCATTGAGCAAAAGCTCAAGAAAAAAACAAAAACATGCTTTTATGTTGAACCTTCCAACTCAAATTTCTCCTTAGCTGATTCATCCTATTCTCTAGGAAACAAGATTTGGTACATCCTTTATAAGAAAACAGTAAAATTACACAAAAGAAATGACTGATTCTAACATAAGTTTGTTTTCTGAGTGGAAACTGCTTTTATTTTGTGGTGTTTTGCTATGGTGGAGGTGGTAACAACAGCGACACCAATTGGGCCTAATTAAAAAAAAAAAAGAAAAAAAAAGGAGAGCTGGAAGCAAGTTCTGCTGAGTCAAGATGGATATGAAATTCAGAGGAAATGTTCGGAGAAGCGTAAGAGTCTAAACCAAAAGAAGCAATATTTAAATTGGAAAAACAATATTTAAATTGGAAACAAAAAATGAATTCAAGGCACATGTGACAGTTTTTCAAAAAGCTGCAAGAAGAGGTTCAACGAAGACTTCGCTGGAACAGCATGATGGATGGTATCTGCTTTATCTTTTTTTCTTAAAGTGCATTTTATGCAACGAAATCTCTCTGGGTGGCCAGAAAGACCAGTTTGCATCTTTGCCTTGTCCAGGCTGGAATACTGTGGGTTAAGGTGACCCTTTTCCCTTTTTTCGCTTTCTTCCTTTTCCCCCCCTCTTCCATTTCTTTTCATTTGTTCCTTTCTTCCTTCTTTTCCCTCTTTTCCATTTTTCTTTTCATTCCTTTCTTCTTTCTTTTTTTTTCTAACTTGCTTGCTTCCTCCTTCTTACCCCCTTTTCACCTTTTTTTCACTCTTTCTTTTTTAAGTAGCAAATGTCATCTCCTAAACCTTACTGTTTAGTAAGCATTTTTATTATTTTTGGCAAAGAGAAGTATATGCTTTCTCACCTTTCTGACTCTAGGATAACTGAAATTAACATTTATTTTATATGTGGAACATATCCTAGTTTAAGGATCTTCTTTTTGAAGAATTTCAAGAATCTGACCTGACAGATCTAAAATTGGGAACAAGTCTGACTGTTTTCACAAGCTCCAGTTATTTCAAGAAAGAACATTGGTTAATCCAATGATCATTTTGAAAAAGCATTATTTGAAGTAGCCCACTTGAGTATCCTACTGTTGATCACAGACAGTTTTCTATCCTGGAGTTAAACCTCAAAGTGTAAGTTGCTGCACAAAAAAACCCCAAATAATTCACCAATAAGTCTTTTTCGCTGACATCCATTAAAAAATAAAAATAAAAAAGGTGGAGGTTTAGCAGAACAAGAAGATTCAATTACTCTAGATATGAAGAGTTTTGTAGAACTAGTTATGGAAATGGACTGTGTGCATTTGTTCATGTTACAAACCATTGCATCGCTGGTGTCCCATGTGAGGAGATCGTGACTTTAAGAGAGTAAGGTGACATTTTTAGATTTGAAAAGTACTCTTGTCTGTATTCTGAGAAGCCATTTGTATTGGTAACACTTATTGCTACTTAAGGTTTGAGAACACCTGCAAGATTGAGGGTTTTTTTGGAAAATTCTACATTGTCCTAAATAAGTTATTATGCTATGAAATAGAGTTGTCAGCAGGTCTGAAAGCTGAGGAACACTGTTTTCACTGTCTGCGTGAGAGGAAGTTTCTAGTCAGGGAAAGCCGTGTATCACAGCATGGGTCTTTAAATACAGAAATAATAAGAAGGGCAGCTGATAAAGAAGATAATAAAGATAAAGCTGATAAATCTCAAAACTGATATTTTTTTTTAAAAAAACAAAGAAAATAAAGATTAAAAAATGATATAAGGCTAGCATTATTGGGACACTAATTATAAAGCAATAAGCAAGAAAAGCAGATTAAAAAATCTGCTGAAATAGATATTTACTTAGATACAGTAAAGATCTTGTAAAGATTTTTGTTACAGGAAGAGACTTCGCATTACAGTGTGGTAGTGCTTAGTAGAATTTGGAGGGTTGAAACGACCCCTTTGTCTTAGAGAGAGCAGAAGATTTTAGGGCAAGCACATTGCGTTTCTTTCCACTGTGTTTCTAGAACATAGTCAGACAGAACACCAAGTGTGTAGCGCTCCACTGCCAGTCCACAGGTTTGAGTGAAGAAACTCATCAACTCTGATGTCTGAAGGTACTGAAGGGTTCAAAGAAATCTGGGCTTTGGAAGAACCTCCTATTTACAACAGGAAAAGTTCATGCCTTTACCAGGGATTGCCACTGATCTATTAAAGAGAGATAGTGGAGAACTTTCAAAGAAAGATAAAGAAAAAGTTAAAAGCCAGATACAGTCCAGCCATTAGCTGAACAAATTTTGGAAGGAACTATGAACACTATTGATTTCAGTATGTAAATGGATGTTACGAGAACGGGTTGAATGCTGAGTTTGACTCTGCGGATCTATAAGAATCATCTAAATGACTATTTGAATTCAGTCAGTATGACTGAAAACATATCTACAGGAATTGATATTAGTTAAGACAGACTTTTTTTTTTTAGAGTTTGTCTCTGTCAATAGTTATTCAAGAATTGATAAGCATATCATATGGACATGTTGCAAGGGGGCTTCTTACTCCATTGCCAGGGAAAGAAGATTTTAATGTTACATGGTTGTTTTTGATGAATGATGCAAAATATCCTGACAGAAAAGCAGTACAGATTTGCGAGAGGTTTAGAAAGGACTTTATTGGGTTGGTTCCTCTTTTTTTGTTTGTTTGTAGATCAGCAAGGGCAGTGTTGCTCAACAGTAAGTCATGATAGCTCCTGAGGGAGTTGCAGAAGGTGCTAATAAATCAGAAGGTGCTGGAAAACTCTATGTCATTTTAAGGGGCAAGAAATAATCCCCCCCCCCCAAAAAAAAAAAAAAAAGAAACAAAATATTTTCTGATATATTCCTACGATTAGGTTTAGAGACAGGAAGTGAAGAACAGCTGTAACTACAGGTCAGGGTACAGCTAATTGTTACCAGTAATGTAGTGCCTGGAATATCTGCATTCGTAGTCAGGAATTACAGGTTCCCGCTGTGGAAGAACTGACTTGGCACTACTTAGTGTCAGCTTCCTGATTACAACACCATACTGTTAAGGATGTACCTGACACAGAGTACTCCAGGAAGGAATCATGTTTGAGCCATGTCAGATCTTCACCAGTTTGAGAATGAAGACAAGCTGACTTGTAAGACAAGCCATGAGGAGGCTACTGTAACTAAAAGATTAAGACATGTGACTGCATTTTATTTTTTTTCTCCTCGTATTGTGGTTATACTTTGGTGCTACAAAGTAAAGTGTTTCTCTTGTCAATGATGAATACACTTTCAATATCTGCTTCTGAATATTTGCTTCGGTGTTTACCACGAGCAGCGCTTTAGAGTCCCAGGCCCTAGGGACAAGAGAAGAAGCCTGGAGAGAGGAAGACTTGCCCTGGGTAGAGGAAGATTGGGTCAGAGAGCACCTAAGGAAACTCGATACCCACAAATCCATGGGCCCTGATGGGATGCACCCCAGAGTTCTGCGGGAGCTGGCAGAGGTCATAGCTAAGCTGCTCTCCATCATCCTTGAAAGATCCTGGAGA
>NW_010579867.1:451378-572801 GCF_000705375.1 Tinamus guttatus | reverse complement strand
TAGAGGTAATGTCCACAAACTGAAGCACCAAAAGTTCCACAGGAACTTAAGGAAATTTTTTTTAACAGTGAGGGTGACAGACCGCTGGAACAGGCTGCCCAGAGAGGTTGTGGAGTCTCCTTCTCTGGAGATCTTCAAAACCCACTTGGATGCAGTACTGTGCCACGTGCTCTAGGTGACCCTGCGTATGCAGAGAGGTTGGACTAGATGACCTCCAGAGGTCCCTACCAACCTTAAGCGTTCTATGATTCTATGATTCTATCTGCTTTGGTGACAGTACTTTTTGGTTGCTTATAGAAATAACTTTTTATGATTCAAGTTGTAGGGAATAGTAAATGTCACTGTGGTATTTATCTTGTGTATATTCACTCACACAATCTAGATAATTCTCAGATAAGAACTGTTTTTTTTTTTTTGTTTGTTTGTTTGTTTTTTTTGTAAACAATCCCTTTGATTACAGTGGAAGCAACTGCTATGTACTTGAACATTACTATTCAGTGAGTGTAAGGGTTACTATCTTGTCCTTAATGTGTGACCTTTACATAGCTTCTTTATACCAGATCATGTTGTTTTTACTGGTGTCTTGGGAAAAATGAACAAAGAAACATTTTTTTCCAATTGTATATATATTAAATTATTAATGAAATACATAAGGGGGTGAGGAAATTTTCTAGCATGATTGTTTCTTTATGTGTAGAATTTTACTTGCATTTTTTAAAACAGTGCTTTGCTCTAAGATATTTGTTGATTCAGTAGTTATTAAAGACCAAATTAGCAAAAATGTTAATGTTTTCTGAGTGGCTACCCAGTGAAAATGCAATAACCACTGTTGTTAAAGCTTCTGCAATGGCAGAAAGGATTGCAGATAAACTGGAATGTGTCAGTGCTTCAATTCAGTGAAATTGAAATGTAAAGAGTCCAAAAGAAGCTTTGTTAGAGTTTTAAAAAGCTAGCACTTGGGTTCATACCCAGCTGCAATGGCACAGTGCAGCACTGTCTATTACTAGTGACAGTTTAAATAACATTGCGCAAAAAGGTTACTGAATATTCCTAACATCATTTGGTCTGCAAAATGAAACCCTCACTCAAATGAACATGTCTTTCCTTTTGGTTATAAAGACAGTACAGAGAGAGCATTTACTAATTCATTGTCCTTCTGTTGTGCTTCACTATTACTTTCATTTTTTTTCTTTCACATTTCACTCTCTTTCTGTTTTCCTTTCTGTTTTTTACCTTAAACATAATAAAGTTCAATGATAAAAATAATCGTTTATAGGCATTACCCTCCAATTACACACTGCACACACCAACATTCACTGTGATAGATTTCTGCTTTAGTCATTAAACTGAATGGTAATCTGCATATTATGGCTTTATTGAAAAGCCTCTGACTCCATGCAGGAGAATGAGTATAGAACAGATTTAATTTGTGTTCTAGAGAGTTAGCTGTAACTAGGACAGTGGTTCAAATATGCAGGCGTATATAGCTGGGCTGGGTCTAACCCTCTCATTTTTCCTGGAGTCTGCCATTCTTATGCCATTGTACTAAACAGAATTTCAAATTTGCTGAGCAAGTGCACTTTACAGTCAGACTTGTAAAACACAAAGCAGCCCATTTCCAGTTCAAGTTCACAATTATATACACTCAGGGAGTACAATTTTCCTATGTTTTTTCCCTCTATAGGTGAGTGTGGGTAGGAGTGGGTCATTTTCTTTTTGTATCTCCCTCATGCAAATGGCAAGCCAGCAAAGAGCAATTTTGAGATGCAACTGCAGTTGGATCCTCATTGGTTTCAGTGAAGCCCCATTAGTCATAAAACTGAGGAAATTCAGTTGCAAATGTTGCAAATCAAGCTCAACATGTCTTGTCATTGAAAAATTCAAGATTTGTCTTGCTGTACAGAGTAGGGAAGTGTGGAAAAGCAAATGACAGTTAATAGGGTGGTAAAGTTTTTCGGATGTTAAGAGAACAACAACATGACTTTAAAGCACTCTCAGCATTTGAGTGCCTTCCAGATGGAGGGAAAATACACTCTGCCAGTGGAAATTTACAGCTGAACCAAGTGCAATAATGTAACTTCTATCTGAAATACTGACAGAAGAACAGTGTGTTAAAAAGTTAGGAAAAATCTATTTCTGCACATAAATGTCTGAATTTAATGGGTAGGTAATAGTAAACTAATTTTCCTATGATTTATGGTTTCTCAGTCGTAAGTATTGTTGTCAACAGGAGTGCATTAATGATTAAAAATATAATGTTGCTAAAAAAACAGTAATCTATTTTCAATGAAAAGCTCCACTATGTATGGCTTGAAGAGCGTTCCAGCTGTATTCTCCAGAACATCTTATGTGAGACCTCTGGTAAAACACAATCTATGAACAAACTGTAAATTGTAAATTCCTACCAATAGCTCACATGAAGCTCCAGGCTGGCAGGTTAACAAGGATGTGTGTGAGTTATTCTATTAATGTTATTATCTTTCAGTATCCTTGTCCTGCATTTTTTTGTCATTTAAAAGAATACTGTTGCTAACAAAACTGTAAATATTCAAAATGGGGACCTTTGTATGAATACTGTTATGCTTGCTATAGGGAACAAGGCTACGCCTTGTTTTCTTCTATATTTGTTGAATACTAAGCACAGTGGGGCACTGGTCTTTTGTTACTACATTTAAGGAATTGTATTTATTTCAGTATGGACTGTTTTGCTTTTGATGATATAACTTCTCAGTTTATATTTATGCTCACATCCTTACATAAAAGGAGCATTGAAGGTCAACAGAATTGTGTGCTTTTTCAGTATGTACGCATATACACCTAGAATAAAGTGTGCATTTGTATTTCAAACACAATTGTTCTATTGTTACATTGAACCTCTGTAATTTTAGATATTAATTTTACTTAGCTGATTTGCTAAGATTTTAAGCAGAACAGTTGTTCAATAATGTGTGAGGCAAGCATGAACAAGCAACTAAATTAGTGTATTTTCTCAGTATATATGTAGTTTGTAGTTATTGTCCAAAAGTAAGGGTATAAATTGGATTAAATGCTGATTTATTTGGAAAGATTATCTACCTTCTTCCCCATCTATGTCAAAAAACATTGATTAAATATATTTAAAACAAAAGTCTTGTCAGTTCCAGTGTATTTTCGGGAAGATCCTATGGAAAGCATCTATGAAATAGTATGAATTATTTTTTTCATAACATTAGCTCTATCTCCAAAGTGATGCAATTGGGAAATCCCATCTGTCCATATCATCTGCTGCCTGTGAAATTACTTTAGTCAAATTGGTTTTGGTTGTATCTATCAACCACAGGCTTAATGTAATTCCTGAGGAGGTGGTTAACCTTAATATCAGCTACTGGCAACAGTTTAAATCACTGTTAATCACTGAGTACTGTGATAGATTATTCTGCAGGATTTTTTTTTTTCTGATTGCTTTTAATACTGAAATATAAGCCAAAACCACAGATCTAGGAAAGTTTAAGTTTAGCTCAATCACAACAAAGAGTAATAAGACAATATCTTCTCATTTAGAACAAGACAGTAGCAGCCCTTGAAATGATTTATTTAATGCTACCATTTAAAGTTTTTTAAAATTGCTCCAAGTTGCTGAGGTACTAAAACAGGTATCTCACTTACCTATGGAAAACCTATTATAGTAATTATTAAGAAAAGAGCAGTTGGTGAATATTAACAGAAAGGATCAAAAACTGACTTTATTGAACTGACGACTAGAGTTCACACAAATATTTAGCAACGACCTCTAATCAGCTGATACTCATCTTTGGATCAAATCCTTTCAGGCAACTAAAAATTGAACTTTATGGCAGACCTTTATTTCTAAAACTGAAAGACTCAAAACTCTGGGGCTGATTTGCTGGGGTGTTTCATTTTTAGATATTACCTCCCAGCAAATCACAGATTTGATCCTTCTCCTACCAGAGGAGGCTGGTATGAGCCACTAAGGCTCTAGTGAGCTGGCAATGGCAGAGTACTTTACCTGTACCTTGTATTAGGTAGCCCTCTATTTTCAGATTATAATAACCATGAGTTCAATACAGAAACTAGGTGGTACAAATCATTCCCTTTACTTCCTGATGATCTTATACTTATTTTTTTAAAGGATTGTATGACAATTTGACTTTTTTTACATGTGTATTTAAAAAAGTTCCATTAAAAGAGTGAAGTTTTAAAACAGATTATTAGATTAGGTTTAAGCATAGACAGTAAACATGATGACAAATTGCAAAAAGCAAGACAGTTTAAAGTAAACATGGAATGAAGGAACAAAGTTATTTTAAATAAATCAAAACTGGAAGAGAAAAAATATTTTACTTGCGGTTCATCATTATAAGGAGGTTATTGACTTTAGAAAATTGTAGAAATAAAATATGAAATTGCAATTCATTCAAGTTTACTGATCTTCATTTACAAAAAAACTCTCAATATGTATAAATGTATAAAGCATAACAGACTGAAAATGTAGCACTGCACAATTTATGAAAAAAATGCACAATTTTATGAAAAAGTAACAGTGCACGCAGATTAAAAAAAGGTAAACATCTACATCAAACTACAAATTGCTCTGGAAGGAAGTTAAACAGTGTTGAGGCTCACCCAGAGGGATGTCAGAGATGTAATCTGACACATAGTAAGAGGTCTCCCTCCACAGAGGCCTTTGAAAGAAAATGTGTTTCCTCTCATTCTCTCAAAATTATACAATATTTAGAAACAGTCAGCAGTTCCAGTCCTAGTACTTCCAGTTGTTCCCTGATGTGGGTTAGTCATGTATTATTTAAGACTTGCAATAATGGTATAGCAAAACTGAAACAAATTTGCAGGATAATAAGTAGCTAATGTAGGCTTGAGTATGAATGTAGGCAGAGCTGTACAAAGATTCAGCTTGAAACTGAAAATACTCAAAATTAGTCTTTAACTTCTTGACAGCTAAATGTGGTAGACGGTGGAACAGTCTCTCAGGGGAAGCACTAAAAACCAAATACATGGGTGTATTTAAGAGTATATTTGGCAAATACTATTAGATGTTAATAGCAAAAAATGCTGCTTTGGAAAGCAGAAAGACTACACAACCGTCACCCAAACTGCTATCTTGTAAGGCCAAGGAATTCACTTTATGTTAACACTGGCCCAAGCATATATCTGGTGCTCAACTAAGAGCAGATAATGCAATCCTGAGACTGTAACGATGAGTTCTGTGGTTTAAAAACAGCACAGAGACAATTCACCAAATCAAGTGGTGCAAAGAACCCTTTCTATCCATGTGAAAAATCTTGCAAAGTCTGTCAGTGTTTTGCTTCTTTCCCTCCTTCTGGGTCAGAGAACAGATTTTTTGTTTGTTTGTTTTCCCATATCCACAAGCTTGAGGTTTCCTTCTGCTCTCCTGAGTTTGTCCCTGTGATATTTTCAGAACCCAATTATAAAACACTTCTCAAACATGCATTTCAAAGACTAACCCTTGGCGTTCTCATACTCAAGATGCTGGAACTTTTTCTTTTTGTCTCATGCTATAGACTGAGCTGTAGGGTTTATTTTCAGCACACTCTTCTGCCTGACAATTCCTCAATAGCTTATATGAATGAAGTTGGCTAATTTTGTTGGAATCTGGTCATCCTACAAGTCTATCTGTGTTGAATTTCACTTCCCTATCAATGGGACATATATTACTCCCAAGAGGTAGCAAAGCAGAGATAATCTTTGGGCACCCACAGATTTCTTGTGACCAGATTGCTACATATTTAAGATGAATGGTTAGTAGTCTTTTTTTGATTTAATTTTTAGGGGTGGCTTGAAACTGTCAGTATTTCTCTACAGTGAGGCTTATGATCTGGTTAAGGAGAGGACAATCATCACTTTCTTTTGCCTGGCACCAAGAACCAGTTTTTCTGACACTCTCATGGAGAGTACCAACAGATTCCTTTCTTCTGCAGCTTGTTGGCTAGCTCCTCATTTGAGATGTACCCTATATCTCAATTGTGTTCCAAACCTTTCTAGACCTGTTTTTTTAATTATCCACCCCCAGAATGCCCTTTTCTATGCTGCAGGTAGAATTGAAGCTTGCTTGCAGGAGTTTTAACAATCTGCAATCAGCCTAGAGTTTTCTAACATGGAAATAATGGATAATGCAACACTCATAACTTCAGAGGGAAGTCATAAATAGCACCTGCTTAGCTGCTTCAAAGTGCCAAAATTGCTAACTCATAAGAAATTTGTCTCAGGGTTTGTATCTTGTAAGAAAGAGGACATAGATGTCCTTGTCATAATACTTTCATCTGAAACTTTACTTTTAACATCAACAAGGATGAAAAATTTTAGCATCTCAGTCATGCATTTATATATTACAGACAGCTATTAGTGGTCCTGCCATATTTGCCACAACAGGCAGTCTGTTGCACTGAGAGACAATGATCATATATTTTCCTAGGCTAGCCAGTATACTTGGAAAAAGCACATACAAGCCCTTCTTAATTCTGGTATAGAAGCAACATTCTTCAAAGGTAGATGAGAGTTGACAACACTTGCTCAGGAGCTTAATCTGTATTGGTTTCTTTTTACATTTGTGTCAAATTACTGTCTAGTACTGGCAGAAATGAAAAAAATAAAAGTTCTTTCTCTCTTTTTTTTTTAATAATTTGTTTAGTTCATTATGGTTTTTAGTATCTTCTATTCATCCCTGCCTGAGCTTCTCCCTGGTGCCTGCTTTAATATTTTGTATTATTGCAGCAGAATCAATTCAATAAATCTTGCCAACCTCTATCCCACAGCTCCTGATATTAGTCTTCTCTGCAGATAGTTTTCTGCCATATTAATGAACTGGTCTATTTTTGTGATCATATTAACATCAGTACTTGGCCAAAGTAAGTGCTAGGAGTGTGGCGCAGTGGAGGTAAAAAGGAAAAGCAAAAATTTATCTTTTGAGAAATGAAAAACCGTTCAGTCCATGGCACAATGTGAAACAACATCCTGAGGTATGCTCTACTTGATATTTAAGGGGAAATAGAGGCATTTTTGAAGCTTATCGACATAATTTCTGTCATAAATTCAGAATATGTATAAAAGCATGTAAAATGTATATTGTTTTGTGGATTAGATAACTGTAAGAATAGGAACAGCCACTCAGAATACAGACCAGCTGCCATAGATCGAATTAAATTGTGCTGTCAGAAGGGTTTTTCTTAAGATACAGATTCAAATGAGGCACTGCCCCAAGAGCTGCTATGGTATATGTATAGCTATATGTATGAGAAATGACACAGACACATAAGCCCCCATCCTCTGACCTACTGCTTAGCTGTAAGAGGCTAGAGTGCTAGCAAAAGTGAGATTTGGGATTACAAATATTGGTGCTTGTTTTGCCCTGTTGATATTTAGAGAAACAAGAAATAATTTAGAAAATTTAGGAATAAAGAACATTGTATCACAAAGCTATCACATTATCCGGATAGACGAGACGTAAAACATATGGTATTGTCTAATACCTTGGGTAATAAAAGGGTGAATTTTTGTTATGGGCAAGGCTTTGGATTCAGATCCTGCTAACTAGTATTTGTATTTGTAAGACAACTTCAAATACCAGATGCTCTGATATTTCAGAATTTGATCATTTGATCCCTGTCATCAGAAGGCTTCTGAAAATTACATTTTGTCTCATATGGGAAAAAGTAAATAAACTAGGTTTTATCCTTTTTTTTCTCTGACTTTAGTTCTATGGCATTTAACAGTATTTAATTAAATACATTTAATAAAATACATTTGATTAAATACAATACTGTTAATTAAATGTACTTAATTGTACGGCAAATCAGTTTTGTTCATTTCTTCAGATACATACGTTTGATCAGTTGCAGTGACGATGGTACTGGAATGAGTACAGCCATATAGACTGGTGGAGAAAGGTAAATCACATCAATATATTCTGGTCAGAAATTTAACTTGGGAGTGGGGAGGTTACATAGTAAAATAAACAATATTTTTGAAATAAAATTTAAAATCTATTTATTTTTAAACTCAAGAAGTTCTTGTAAACTTTTAGGACTTCTCTGTCCCTTTTCTATTGATTCCTTTTTATCCTGTAGTTATTTTTTTGTTATCTTAAGAGGAGAAGCTCTATTTGTAGAATAAAGCAACAAAAACATTTGGAGATTTTAGATGATCCTTACTTCTACTTTTCAATTTTTAATCTTCCCTCTCTATACTCTGAAAAACCAATTTTATTCTGTAGTTCTCGTCCATGTTCTTTGTGTTTTGTACTTTTTTTCTCTCTCTCCCTCTATTTTTTTTCAGTGAGAAAAACTGAATGATTAACTATAGCTTATTTTTAATTTCCTTCTCTGATTTTATTTTTATTAAACTTATTTTATAGATTCCTACAGCAAAAGTGAAAGTGATCATGGAAGAAAGTAAATCTCCTTTTAAGCATTCTCATATTGTTTCAGTTTTTTTTTTTTAAATCATACTTACACATAATCCTTCACAATTCCTTTTTGTGTAATTCCCATTTAGCCATACTACCTTACAAATGATAAAAAAAAAATCTTTTCCCATTTTGCTTTTAGCTTTTTTTCTCCTGTCTTTAGCATAATAGCTCATATTTCAAGAGGTCTTATTATTTATGTAGAGCACCCAGCACAGTGGAACCTGATGATGTTTTGAACCTTATATATGCCAGAGGAGGGCAGTTAATAAATGAAGCAATTAAATTATTCTTTAGAAGACCAAACTGATAGAAATAATAAGGCAGAATCTATGCATTTAAAATATATGAAGCTGTCTTTACAAAATATTCTATAATACTTGAAATAAATTATAGCTATAGAAATCTTTTTTTTTTTTTTAACTTAACTTCAGAAGCATTACTATTTCAAGCCACCACATTTTTACATCAAATTCTTACCCTAGCTTTAAAAGAAATGTCTTCAGTTGGGTTACATGATGATAATTACAGAGACCTGAAGAAGCACATGGATCTATTTTTTTTTTTGATCTAAGAAAGGTCCACAAAAATTAATATACAATCATGCCTGAACATGCTTAATTCTTTCTTGTCACTTGGTGAGGTGAGCAACTGTTCTTAGTGCAATAAAAGACTTAATAAATGTTTGCCTGAGTTTTTATTGCAATACTTGAGTCCAAAAACCTGGTAAAAGCTTTAGGGTTATATTAAAATTCTGGTGCATTCTGTTGCCACTCAGAGCAGCACTGCTCTGCCCCCTGCCCCGTCCTGCTCTGTCAACAAAGAGCTTGTTTTTTTCTCCTCAAAGCAGCTTCCTGCTTTTCATGAAAGCACTTCTTTCAGCTAGCACCTTAATATTCCTTTTTCTGAAATAATTTGTATAGAGTGTGGAGTTCCTTTGAACAGCAGAGAGAAGCTATACAGAGAGCAGGCCTGGGAGAAGAAGAGAGATAGCTGCCATCTGCTACTTTAGCTAAACTGAAGCAAATTGAAAAGCCTCTCCAGCACAAGTTCTTTTTATTTATTTGTTTAAACCCATCTTATGGAGTAAGAAATAAATCCCTCCAATTAAAATATGTCTTTGTCTAGCACTGTGTCTAGTGCTTACTGCCTGGACAGGGTATTCCGGGGTGTGCGTGCTGTGTATGATAGCAAATTTATCTGTGACTGGGAGAAAGAGAGCTGATCCAGACTGATCCATTGACACCAGTGAGGTTTCTTTACTAGAATCTAGGGGATTGCTAAATTGGGAACAAACTCAGTGCCCAAGCGCCTCTTCTGAATCTGAATGTCACAACGACAAGCACCAAAAGCAGTCCTGTAAAATAAAGGAATATGCCATTAGGGTCAGTGTAATGAGAAAGCACTAAGCAACTCTGCAAATGCTTGTCTTAACCTACATGAGTGGTGCTATTGTGCTTAGCATACTAGGAACACAGAACATATTTATGTCTTTGCAGGAGCACAATGGGTTCGGGACTTGGTTCCATCACTAGCTGTAGTCATTGTGTGAGGCTTTTGTCCCTGTGAGTCACAAAAAGCTGAGATCATTGAAGGTAAGGCTCAGGCTGATTGCATCCAGTTCTGAAAGAACTGTAATTTTTACATCATTATCAGCTGCAAATCTGTACTTCACATCTGAAGAAAATTAAGCTAAAGGCAAATGGAATTACAAATTTATTTTCAAAGAGCTTTGTTTTGTATCTATTGGCAAATATTAGGTAAATGTGTGGGTTGACAATAATAAAACAATAAGTTGCAAAAAAGTAATAATAATTTCCAGGGAAGTGTCAAAGAATTATTCTGTTTGTGGCATACATACAAAATCAATTTAGATTCCATGTGAGTGTCTGGATAGATTTGTGCATGTATCAGATCATTATCTAACTTGTCACTAACTTTGACAGTCTTTGAAAGAGAAAGTGAAAATTTTGTAATGGGAAGGATATTACTTAGCTGATGAAATTTGCCTAGCTGATTAATTATTTAACAGGAAATATGATTCTTTGCATAATATTCAACATAATGTACATTTCCTTTCTGACACATTCTCTTATTTTCCAGGAATTGATATTTGAAGAAGTGGTGTAAGTCTCAGAAATATAATTCTCAATTTGAAGGTCAAGCATTAAATATAATATAGGATATATAAAAATAGTAAAGAACAAACTATTTAAACTCTCCCTATATGTAACAGCATAGCCTTAGGCATATGGCTATCTATGAATATGCTGGAAATAATGGGAATGGGAAGTAATGGAAAAAATCTTAATCTGGAAAGAAAATTCAATTCACTGTATATCGAGTGACTATCAAGTATTCCATATGAGATATCTCTAGATATCTTGAAAAGATGAAGCAGTAGGAAAATTGTAACTATCATACGTTTTTTTTTTCAGAATACTTCTCAATCTGTTTGCATCTCTGGATATTAATATTTTGTAACACTATCACCAAGAATAAATGCAATATATGTTATATCTTCTTTGCCCTGAAATATGTGTTGTTTTTTTATGCCTTTTTTTTTTTTCTTTATTCCCTAGTGCAATTGCTTCTTTACAGAGTCAAGGACATTGGTTTCTCTTAGGAACTTTTTTTTAATTTTTTCGTCTCCAATTTAAATATATTTGTATCATAGTATTTAAAAAAGGGTAAAGAGTAATATGTAAAAACTGATGACAAAATATGTCCCGCCGTACTTTGTCATCAATATGTCCTGCCATATCCTGCAGGATGGATTCGTTTTCGGGAAGATTTCTTTGAAATGGGAGACAAATTTTAGGATAGTAATTTGTAAGGTTTTACGTATGAACACAGTGAAGGAAATTTCTACAATTTAGACAAAAGGTAGCCCTAGATGTTTGGAAATATATAGGTAAAAGTGCTGAACTTGCATTCATTGAGGGTAATTAATAGGTATCATTTATTAGATTATGCATTTATGGAATGTGAGAGAGTACAATACATACACTCAAACGGATGTTTTCTGTTTTATATTGGGACCTGTGAATAAATTCTTGCAATAATATGATTAGGCTCACATATCTTACTAGGAAAACCTGTGCAGATAAAATGTTTGCATTTGATTGATACCATATTCGCAAAAAGAGAATTCAAGCTGATTCTACAGACCATTGAAGTCAAGCCATTCAGCACCCGTTGTGGAGAATATAAAGTAAAAACTTGTGGTGCATAGAAGTTATGAGCCTGACAGGTTTTTCAGTAAAAGTTATAGATCACAATAATATGAGAGGAGAGCAGTCTGAAAAGCTAATCATTATGGACTCAATATGAATTGAAAATGAAACACATGGAGAAACATTAGTTAGTCACAGCACATAGGCATTGGCAAACAGCAGGGAAATGAAATTTTTACATTTTTACAGTGAAATCTTTGAAGAGAGAATTAGTTAACACTTTTCTAACAAAATTATAATAGTCGTTTTTTTGAACTGGTTGCTAACTATTTTTCTTATGAGATAGAACAGACTTGGACATGCAGAGAGGAATTTGCAAAGGACTCTTAATTTTTATCTAACTCCACTTTCCTTATAGTCAATATAGGTTTTGTAATTTGATTTCAAAAGCAGTAGTGATAAGCCATAACACAAGGCTTTTCAGGAAGTTCTGCGTAGGGATTTTAACACACTGGTCAGGATTTTCAAAGTAACCTGAGAGCAGGAGCTCCAAGAGGAAGCGGCGGCTGACAGAGGTTGGAGAGGTCAAAGGTTTGTGGTTTCACAACATCTGGGATGTTGCGTAAAGACTGCCTAGTCCTTCAAAAAGCCCTTGTTGCTTCCCCACGTGGTCACTACTGATGCTGCCAAGGAGACCTGGAGCAAGCCAGGAATGACTAAAGCGTCTGGATGGACATGGAAGCCCCAGTGATGTTACCTTCCTTTCTAAGGCAAAGAGGAAGGACCTGAGCATGAGTGTGTGCTGCCTGTGAGTTAACTGTCTGCAAGGCTTGGCTTTTATGACCGTGGGTCATAAAAATGGCTTTTATGACCATGGCCCCCTCTTTAAGGAGTAAGGATTGCTGGTGAGAGACAAGACCCATTTGATAAAGGTTGCTGACAGGCTGGCCAACTTGGTGATGAAGACTTTAAACTAGCTGTGTTGGGGGATATTGGTAACAGTTTGCCACTAAATGAGGGAAGAGAGATCAGGAGTGGTAAGTACACAGTGCAGGAAGATTGGAATGAGGGAGCCTTCAGGAAGGATTAAACAGATTGAGAGCAGACCCATTTCCATGCATATGCCCAAGGACCATAAATGGAGATCTGAGGGGAACAAGGAAGAATAGTAGTGGTGTACAGACCCTGGGCTTCATGCATGTAGACTTCTACTTATTCAGGCGACTCAGTGGGGTTACCAGCTCTGAGGGCTAAGGCTGCTCCGGGGAGCTGGCAGGTGTTTAAGGACAATCCCTTAAGGGATTTAAGGACAGCATAGCAGATAAAGAGTCCATCTTAAATACCCCAATAAATAGATTTGTCAATAAACAGTAACTTGAATGGGTCAATATTTTTCGAGAGATCACTGATTCAATTCTCTCCCACTGCTGCTGGCTTGTCGCTGAACAGGCAACTTATTACTGAGCTTCAGTGCAAAAAGGGTGTATAGGGAGATGGAAACACGGGCAAGTTACAAGAGAAAATACAGAAACATTACTTACTCATGTTAGGAAAGCTAAAGATCAAATAAAGTTGAGACTGGACAGAGATATTAGAAGCTCTACGTCAGCAGTAAAAGAATGATCAAAGAATCATAAAATATAAGAAAATTATATAAGGCAGAAAAGGAACAATCAAGATGATTTAGTGCCATGGACACCAATAAGGACCCTTCCTTGCCATTGTCTTCACTGACAAGGTATTGCAGGGCTCTGTGACTATTTAAGTAGGGTCAAGTAGGAGAGAAACTAGCAATAGTGGAAAAAGATTGAGTCTGGGAACCCTTGAGGAATCTTGGCCCATTCAAGCCTGTCCTGAACCCTTAGGTCCAGATGCATCCAACCGCCTGAAGAGAGCTGACTGAAGTCATTGTGAGGCCACTCAGTTATCACTGAGAGATGTGGAGATACGGGACCATTCCTAATGACTGGAAAAGGACGACTGTTGCACTCCCCCCTTCAAAAAGAGAAAAAAAAAGATGGTCTGGGGAACCAAAGGTTGGTCAGATGAAAATCATGGAGTGAGTTTCTGTGGAAGCTCTGGGTGTCCCGTTGGATAGAAGCCTAAATATGAGCCAGCATCATGCCCAGGCAGCAGTGAAAGTGAACAGTGTGCTGGAATGTATTAAGAGGACTCTAGTCAGGAGACTGAATATTCCCCTTCATTGTTCCTTTTTCAGGCCCCATATGAAATGCTGCATACAATTCCCGCTGTAGTTCAAGAAAGTCAATGACAAACTGGAGTGAGTTCAGTGGAGGGCCACCAAGATGGTTGGGACTGGAGTGCTGAGCTGAAGGACTATGGCTCGTTCAGCCCAGAAATAAAATAGTGCCAGGGGATGTAACAGCAGCCCCAGTACCTATGTGGAGACTACGAAGGAGATGGGGCCAGGCTCTTCACAGCAGGAGGAAAAAGGAGAAACAACTGTCAAAAAATGAAATAGGGAATGCACTTCTTGGACATAAGGAAAGAGAGCTTGCAAAATCTCCACCTTTGAGGGTTTTCAAGACTCAACTGGATAAAGCCCTAAGTAGCCTTCTCCGAAACAGGGCATTGGACTAAGTGACCTCCTGAGCTCTCTTCCAACCTTCACTACAGCACAGTAGTTACTGCATGCTTGCAAAAAAAAAAAAAAAAAAGATAGCTAGATATAGATGAAGATGTATAAACATTCCCAATATGTTCTAGTTCTTTTTCTTTTCTTTTCTTTTCTTTTCTTTTCTTTTCTTTTCTTTTCTTTTCTTTTCTCTACAGTTTTATGAACAGTCTATATGTAAAACTTTTCCCTTAAAACATTTTGTGATGTTGGATTCCTAGATTTTTAACTTAAAATCTACTGCTTTTCCAGAAGTAAGTCTAGTCTGGTATGAAATTGGTTTTCAGTAAAGAAGTTATTTTTTTTTTTTTTTTTTTTTTTTTTTTTTAATGCTCAAGCAAGTAGCACTAATAGTGCCTGTTTATAGTGCATGCAAGCCTTCTCATATACCTCAGGAAAGTCAAGTCAGCTCAGATATTGACCACAGTATTTGAGTTGTGAATGCTTAGCACTCTTGGTGCCTTGCAGTCCCTATGGTCCCTATGGCCCTGTGAACCTAGTTCCAGTTCTGCTCAGGGCACCCACCCTGGCCCCATGTTGCTGCAGGTGGAGGACCCAGTGCCCAGTCCCGTCTCTTGCCACTGCTACCAGGGCCCCATATGGCCACTCAGGAGAGGCTGTGACCATCATGGTGTCCACAGCATTCCCTTCCCACTCTTTGACAGTGTCTAGCACGGCCCGGTGGGGCCCTGGCAAATACCAAGGCTAAATAGAAACTGCTAGATTTTCTCTTGTCTATTGTCTGTCATTAAAAATATTCAGTCAATATTCAGTCAGCTCAGTTCAAAATTTATGGAAGTGGCTGGCCGCCTTAAGGCACAGAGATTGAGCCTGCCTTGCATGGAGCAAATGTGGTCCATCCAGATGGACCAGAGCACCTAGGTGGGATCTTGCCATTGGGTCCAAATACTAGAGTCAGCATCTCTATTTCATAAGCATATAGTGTCTGAACATGTTTTGCTTTGTCCTACAATTTTAGATCTAGGGATTTTTCTGATGTTAGAAGATTCTTTACATTCCACTAGAAATGTGATGGCAGCTTTTGAAGAACTTATACACAAGATTTTCACATGAATTACTATTTGCTTATCATTTTATTTATGATATTTTTCATGCAGAAAGATGGAAGGTATGTCCTGCACATACAGCAAGAAACCATTTTTGCTAGTTTAAATTAAGCCCAAAATGTTAAAATGGGGCAAAAAAACCCCAACCCAAACCAAAACAACAACAAAACCCCCCAAACTCCTGACCTTTAATTTGTATTTAAAATCCAAACAGTGATGGACAATTGCTTAAGATTTTGTTGCTTTGCACATTATTAAGAATTAGTTGTCTATGGTCTGTGATATAAAAATTCCATATAGGGCTAACCCACATCCTGGAAGTGTGGTAAGTAGTACCGCTTAATGATTTATTATGGCTACTAACAGTATACCACATTGACCTGTGGTTTGCCCTGAACACTAACTGCCATCTGTTCTGATGTATTATCTGCTAACATCACTGCCTCCAGATAAGATAACACATCTAGCTAAAAGTGGCAAGGCATTTCCTGTTTATGATATTCCCGGTTAAGGAAACTTGTGAAAAGGTTAGAAGAAATAACTTCCACAGGAAGTTTTGTGAAACTGAATTCTTCTGAGCTACAAGTTGTAATGAGAATAAAGAAAGCAAAAATGTAAAAAAAAAAATCTAGAAATATTTTAATTTCTCTTTCATAAATTGTTTTATTTATTGTGTTTGGCTGCAAAAAGAAAAGCTGCAATAAAATGAGAGTGTTGTTAATTGAGGCATCTCTGATTTAACCAAACAAAGAAACCTCTTCCTACAAGTGTATATTTATACACGGCTTTTAGATTTAATTCCAGGATTTAATTTAATCATTCTATAATGGTGGTAGATTTACTTCTTTATATATTAATGACCATTTAACCTAATGAAGCCAATTACAATGGATAAAAGATATTACTGACTGAATCAGAGAAACCAGTGCAAGCTCTGTCTTTGCTCAGCCCCAAACCAAAAGTGCTGGGGAATTGTGATCATAAACATCTGAAATTTCTTTTGCTTTGCTTTGGCTCAAGGCATCCTCTAGTGGCAAGGTGCTGTGTTGTAGTGAACTGAGCAATCAGGCTTTATCAGCTTATGATATGGGCTGAGGTTTAGCATGCACTTGAGATGTGTCCTAGTAAATGAGATTTAGGGAATGCAGGGAGATCCTGGATTTGTGCCCAAAGGGGCATTATTTAATAGACTCTGGTTTCCATGTTTAGGACAGAGTGCCACAGAATAAGGCTAGAGCATTTCCTGTGAGAATTCTAAGAGGGTAATAGTGTGTCTACTTTATAAAGTTCATGTGCAATAAGCCTGAAAACTGTAGACAGCAGTAGTTCAATGCGTGGTATCGTACATGCACTGCACAGGTCCATCTCTTCATGGCTGGTAGAGCCAGCCTCTCTTGGAAGTGCTGAACTTCTGATGCATATGTGGACAACCTGTGCACTGAAAACTGTGTTTCAGCACTTTATCTGGAGCCTCAGCCACTCTGCATATATGTAACATGCTCACCTGGATAATAAATTTGATTCTTGTAGGATCTGTTTAGTGGAGATACTTACCTACTATGAACACTTGGGTCTGCCGTATCCTGTTGCAGCTACTGTACATTTCCTGAAACATGTCTAGAATACTATAAACATAAAAAGTCCTCAAAATCTTCCCAAGCAAAATTATAGGGAAGATCTCCAGTAACTAATCAAAGAAATTTGCATTCTTCACTGGATCTGGAGTCCCATGTCCATCTTTTTACCTTTAAGGCAGAGTTGCCTAGTTGGATTTTCTCTGGCTTCTGTTAGTAGACCATTTTTGTGCGTGCATGGGCCTGTCATTCTTTTGTATTTAGAAAAATACCTACTATTTCTGCCCTTTTTCTAAGTCTTGCTTTTTTAATTTTAAGTAGGTGAAATATATGAATTTCAAAAGGGAGAATTGGATCCAAAAAGAAGAGAAAGTTAATATTTTGTGGGGTGGTACAGACGAAAAGCATTTGGAAACTCAATACTTGCACAGTTTTCTGTATTGAACCAAGATTTCAGCTTTAAATATTTTTTCTTTTTCCATTTACATTATTACATGGGGGAGAAAGGTGAAGTAGAAAATGGTATTGTAGGCAATTTACATTGTAAATCTAAAATAAAAGTAAATGGAGAGTGCAAATTGAAGTTTCCATAGCAATAGTAGTATAGCAGCATTGTAAATCTGAAGTGTTTGCAACTGTCAGCTGGACTACTGTATACTTTGGTGACTAGTCTGTGCATCTGATGAGTTAATGGCACTATGGGAACTTTTAACTGTTTTGTTTACTGACTGCAATGAAACAAATCTCTTCATTTCCATTTTTGTATTATTTTCCATCAGCTTACTTGCCCGTAAGAGCTGGGTATACTTGCCTCTCTGTCTCTGTAGACTTTGTATTCCTCTTTTTTCCTCTCTACCTGACTCCCACCCCAAGCGGTATAATGGGTTAATGGACTGCTCTCCATTATTCTTAATAAGTTAAAGCTAAGCATACTGTATTGATCTTGTGAAACATGCTCTCTATTGGTTTGACAATGTTTAGATTGCTTTTGAATTTCATCTCTCTCTTTCTCTCTCTGTATATGAACTGCTTGGTCCTCTTAAATTATTATGGTCATGTTAATTGCAGTGTATTTAGCATCTCCAGCTAAACCAAACATATAAGACTGTTACTTTCATTTCCTAATCAAGGGACGGGAGGTATGCAATCTCTCCATGTATAATATACTGCATACCCCACGTTTTTATATTAACTATATATGCCTTTATAAGACATACTATGTAATATAAAATAAATGAACTGACAAAACCCTTAAAATCAAGCAATTCCATAACCTGGCAGCATTATAGGACGTGGAATGAGGCACGTCTCTCACAATCAGCAGAAGGTTGTTACCACTGGTGGCCATTGTCTCCAAAGGAACAGGTTGTTCCAGTTCCACTGTGCTCTGTACAAGTCATATCTTGCTGACTCAGAAAAGAACCTTTTCTAACTTACAGACAGATACTTTAGTCACTTAATGAAATTTTAATGTAGTACTAGTGATGAAAATGTTTGGAAAATAGGATTTTTTAACTTGAATCTGAGCACAGCACAGCAAGAACCACTGTTTGATTTTTAATGAAGCAGGAGCTGAGGTATGGACAACCACCTGGAAAAACAAAACATATTTCTTAGAGACATTCACTGAGCTTGAAGCACAGATCTTGAAAAATCATGCTTTTCTTTTCCTATTTTGTGAAGACTTTAATATACTACTGAAATGCTCCAAATCACTGCTAGTATATGTATGAGGATCTCTAGGTACTGTTGAAAGAATGGATAGAATATATTAGGTTGTTATTAGTTTTCTAAGCTATTATTACTTATCAAAAATATAATTTGTATTTTGAAATACAGCTATTAGCTGTATGTATGAGCTCTTGAAAGGAGAGAGAATATCTGAAGTCTACATTAAATAAAAAGAAATCATGAGTTATTAAATTAAAAAGTTTTCTTTTGACATTCTTTAAATAAGCACTTCATACTTCTTCCATTGAAATAATCTTACTCTTGAAATTCCAAATTTTGAAAAAAAAAGAAAATCTTAAATGAATAATTTAGATATAATTTTGCCAATGCAAAATTTAAAGAAAAAATGAACAATTCTACATAGAGTTTAGAGGCAAAAAAGAACTGCTTTCCCAGTAAACAAAAACAGCAGTTATTTCTCTTTGGTTCGTTATGAGTGGCTAGTATTTACCTGGCTAGCAACTTTTAAAGAACTGTGTGTTGTATTAACTATGCATAGAATGAAGCAAGACTGCATAAGACATTATTAGTTTGTCCTTCATTTCTCATTCCTTTATTAAAATGAGTAATGCAGACAATCTGCATAATTATTTAATAGGGTTTTAGAAGCAACACCGTATTTATTTTAAATATATAAAATGTACTAGTGTAGTATAGATAACGGGTAGTGATTACTCTTGATGAATATGGCATCCAACAGTTATAGCAACGAAATGGTTGATTTTCAACAGCCTATGAAAAAAAATCATAACTTACTGCTGTTGATTGATAAACAGAAAGAAGCTGAAACTTGTAAAACTTTCTTCCTCAGACACTTTCTTCCTCAGGAGTCATAAAAGTGTATACAGCATCATAACATACAATATCATACACATCTGGAGCATTGTGTGCAGTTCTGGGCACCACAGTGCAAGAGGGATGTGAAGCTGCTGGAGAGAGTCCAGCGCAGGGCCACAAAGATGATCAGGGGCCTGGAACATCTGCCCTATGAGGAGAGGCTGAGGGAGCTGGGCCTGTTCAGCCTGGAGAAGAGAAGGCTGAGAGGGGATCTAATCAGTGTCTAGAAGTACCTCAAGGGAGGGAGTGAGGAGAATGGTGCTGGCCTCTTTTTAGTGGTGGCCACTGACAGAACTAGAGGAAACGGCCAGAAACTGAAGCATCAAAATTTCCACATGAACTTAAGGAAAAAATTCTTAACAGTGAGGGTGACAGAGCACTGGAACAGGCTGCCCGGAGAGGTTGTGGAGTCTGCTTCTCTGGAGATCTTCAAAACCTGCCTGGATGCAGTCCTATGCCATGTGCTCTAGGTGGCCCTGCGTGTGCAGGGAGGGTTGGACTAGATGAGCTCTAGAGGTCCCTTCCAACCTTAAGCATTCTATGATTCTATGATAAGGAGAACACTCCAATAGAGCTTGGCTGAGAGAAACACCCCAAAATCAGCAAACATGCTGAGATCTAGAAACTCTCTTCTGAGCAGGTGCAGGGTCTTAAAAGGTGGGATGAAGATGGTGCCATGACAGCCACATTTGAAAACAACCTGGAGACAACAGTGGTAGAACACATCACCGTAACCATGTCCCATTCCAAACATACATACATATCATCATAGCAAATAGCTAATTCATAATAGAAGACTTAGTCTAAGTGAGACTCAAGCAATGTAACAAACAAACTCCTTAAGACTCTTCGTTTCACCTTACAAAAGTATTAAAGAAGACAAAGGAAACTTAGGGTTTTTTTCAAGAAAATACCTCTTTGTCTTTTTTCTCTCTTCCTTTTAATGTACTAATGAGATAAATACTACATCAACTATGTTGTTGCATGCTGGTTTCATTTCACACTTTTTACACAGAAGCATTTGGTACACCTTGCAAAATAAATAAAAGATTACATGGCTTCAGACAGATATTGTAGAGAGAGAGAGTCTTGCAAACAGAAAAATGGAAATCATGGTGTTAAGAAGATTCTGCTGCCAGTCTCATGCATGGAATAAGCTGTTAATCCCTGTTTTATTAAATCATGAGGGTGTAATTAAGTGTCCATTCTTTACTCATCCCTGAAATGCAAAACTGTATGTGTTCATTCAAAGATCAGCATAGGGAGTTAGGAACAGAAGCTGACCTAAGTCTGGTTTCTTGGTGACCATTTGCAAATATGAAGATGATTGATAACAGCAATATTTGAATTCAAAAAGGAAAAAGCAATGCGCATGCTTCCACATCCATATCTATGTGTAAGCAAAGTATGAAGCTAGGGAATATTTATGTGAGTCTGAAAAACACCCAACAGTGAGGGAAACTGTGAGCATTGCTTTGGGAGGAAGCCAGTAGAGAGACAGAGAGAGCTTCTTTTAAGCACAGAACTGACTGGAAAAACAGACTTGGGTTTCTGAATAAGGAGATGGCCCCCTATTGTTTATTCTGCTTGTTAAAAAAAAAAAAAAAAAGAGGCTTGAGACTCCGTAATCTTCCTTTGCAAATAAACAGAGTTGTGCTAAAGAGATACCTGAAATAGGATGGTCCATTTCTCCCCCACATCTCTCTTCTTTAGAGAGATATACATAGTCCTTAGGGGAAATAAGCATGATTGATAGTGGAGCTTGTGTGCAGCTCTTACAAAGATCTTCATGAGAAGAAACTGCACAGTAAAAGATTTCCATCTCCACTGAGCCGTGTAAGGGCCATTACTGGTGACCTAAGGAGAAAAGATTGCTGCCTCCTACCCACTCTCACGAAAGGGGAGAATCAGAGATAAAACTGGGCACTAGAAAGAGACATAAAAAAAGGGAAACTAACTATATTCATCTAAAAGTGCTGGAAGACATGTGGTTTCTTGAAGGTATAGCCACTTGTAGGTGATGCTCGTGGTAGTTAATAATTTCTGCTGGAATGTCTGCATGCATGTACATACCACACAAGCTAGCTCTCCTTGCAGCTTAATAAAAAGAGGAAATCCTTTAATGATACAGGGTTTTCAACCAGTTATAGCTGTGCAGCTTGTCTGAAGAAAGTGTTAAGCAAGATTTGTGGATAATTCCTTGTATTGCTAGGGGCAAGTATTTCCATATGGATGGAGTTGCTTGGACCACTCTGGCTGAGAATGGTAGGATAGTTCTTCTCTACTTAAATATTTTGGGTCAGGCTTACATCTCACTGATAATATTACAGATCAAAAGTAATTTTTGCTATCAGTGGAGCTACATAATTTAAAAATGGGCAACATAAAGCATAGGAGCCATGCCATAAACCTTTGTCTCTCTCCTCAAATGAGCCATAAATTATTTTGCATGGTAATTTTGCCATGTTCTATCTGAGGTGCTTATTCATTTATATATTCAGTGTAAATTAAAATGTTTCACATCATGGAAAAAAAGTGAGAAAAGAAGATGGAAGCTTGGAATCACGTAGAGCAGACAAGCTAAGATCCCTTTTACACATTATTAGTGCATCTCTGTCTAAATCATGTTTGCTATTAGTGACCACAGTGCTAAGTGCTAAGATAATGTACTTTTCAGGAAATTAAAAAAAGGAAAAAAAAAAAAAAAGAAAAAAAAGAAAAGCTAGGGAGTGTGTAGGTAGCTTTGATTAGCAATAATGGGAGTTGGGGCACATTCACAACTTTGAAATAATCAGTTTAAAATCAGTTTATCAGATAATGGCTGCAAGACTTGGAGCACTAAATTAACACAGCTTTTCAGACCCACAGTGTTTGCAGGGAAACAATTTATTAGTGCTCCTTTGTATTAACTTCAGTTGCGTTTTCTTTTCAGGAATTTTTTTAATCTTGAAAAACATTTTAGAAAGGGATATAATATTAGAACCATAAAAAAAAAAAAAAAGTTTTGTTCCATTTGGTCTGTTTTGCTTTACCTGCTAAGTAACTGCAGTTACTTTTATTCTTTCAGTGCTGCTTAGAGACAGTCTGTCCACATGTGAGTTTGAAAACCATTAATGCAATGCTGAAAGTACCACCAGTCTTCCAGTCTTTCTAAGACTGGGTTAGATTGAATATTTTGTGTAAGACATAGTAGTGCATGTATCTCTTTGCAAAAGCTTGGTGAGGTGGAACCATGCCAAAAAGCTACCAGATGTAAGGAGCTGCCTCGGTAAGTTACTCTGTTGAATAATTCACAGTAACCTGAGGCAGAGTATTCATGAATTGGTTCAACTTAAGTGGATGTCTTAAAAAATCATTTACATAGGGCTATTTGAACAATATTTTATTTAATAGTGAAAATTCCTGGCTCCTAAATGAGGAGCCCTTCACAGCAGAGCCACATGAGCTTATCACCCAGTGAGACAGAGGGAAAATATGCCAAATAAATAAAGGAATAAGATGATCCCGTATATCTAAGGTGCAATAACTACTTAACTTTTCCTATTTCAAGGCAGGTTAGATGCCTTCCTTTTCCTGCCTTTAAATCTAGGCATTGATCCTGGAAAATCATTGATGATAAGTCTATTCATCAAATCAAATCAGATTTCTTCTTAGATATATATATATTTTAGATATTTAGATATTTAAATGACATATGAACAGAATACCAATAAGGGATCTGATTTTCTAGAAATACTGAGGTGTGTTCAACTTCATTAGGAGGTTCACATCTAAAACTGGAAATAATAACTGCAATAATAAGTGGAATTTAGATTGCCTATACAGAATCTCAGCTGTTGGTTTCCAGGGTCATATTTAAATAGAGGTATTAGTTTTGATAGATACCTGAACAATACTGATAATGGCATGATTAAAGGATATATTAAGTTTCCAGTTATCATTTAGAGAACAAATAGACCTAATGCTTCTGGACAGATCTGATTATTTTGAAGGTGCCGCTTCCCAAATTGGGTGGAGTGGATGACACTCCAGAGGGCTGTGCTGCCATTCAGAGGCACTAGACAGGTGGGAGAATTGGGCAGAGAGGAATCTCATGAAGTTCAGCAAGAACAAATGCAGGGTCCTGCACCTGCGGAGGAATAATCCCAGGCACCAATACAGATTAGGGGTTGGACCTGCTGGAAAGCAGCTCTGCAGAGAAGTACTTGGGTGTCCTGGCTGACAACAAGTTAAACATGAGTCAGCAATGTGCCCTTGTAGCCAAGAAGGTCACGTGATTCTATGAAATTTATTCACTAGAAAATAATAAACATAAAATTCAGTAGGAAAAACACTAAATATTTTGTTAAATAAAAAAATCATGAGGTGGAGTTCTCCCAGGATTCGGTTTAAATGGAATTGAAAAGTGCAGCTATGGTTCAATTTTAATTACTTTTTTCAATTAAATAAACCAAATTATCATAATTATTGAAAGTAAAATCAAGTGATCAGACAGACACTTGAAGGTAGAGGATGTTTATAATTATGAAACAGATGTTGAAATATCTGTTTAGAATTTGTGTCTTTTTTCTTTTTTTAACTTTCTCAAGTTTTTCTAACCACTGTATTTTTAACAAAATGTCATTTATATATGTTTCTATAAAAATCAAAAGGTTGCCTTCCATGTTGAATAGAATGCAACTAAAACAGCTAACAGAAATGAGGTTTTGATGCACAGAGATTTGTCAATGTAAAAATCCATTTTCATGGAAGTTAACATAATACATCACACACACCACCAGTAATGGGCCAGGAGGTTATCTTAAATTCAGAGCTGATGATGGAAATGTGACCCAAAGCATAAATTATCTTCTTTCAGATATGTATGATGAGCGTTTCTTCTTAAAATTCAACATCAATGTGATCGAATTTAGTCCCTATGCCTATTATCTCTGCACCAGAACTGTGCAGAGATCAAAAAGGAAACAAAGTTCAATTTTTGTCACTTCACTTCCACCAGATTCTTTAATTGCAGCAGCTGTTAATTGTCTCCAGCATTGCAAAGGCCAGGGAAAAATTTCCATCATATCACAGTGTTCTAAGTACTTTCAGAAACATTTACCTTTGGAGGTAAAGTGTCTTATGCTTGAGCTCTATACAGAGCATAGTCTATGCAGTTAGTCTAAAGTCCTGGGGGAATTAAAAGGAACACAATATTCTCTTTATAAACGGTCCTTTTTTTTTTTTTTTTTTTTTTTAACAGCAGGCCAGGGATGTTACCCTATTCAGAGTAGCAGAGAAACTGGTTATGGATTCTATGGATTGAGCATTTTCTGTTATAATTCTGTGTAGAAACTAAGTGTAATAGCAGAAATTGAAAAAAAATATATAATGGAGCTCACTTTGCCTCTTAATACTTTTAATTTTAACATTTTATATTCTTTTGACAATGTATAAAATAAATTTGACAGTATACTTCATGTTCTTTTGACAATCTAAGAGGAAGAAACTACTGCATGTGAGCTAAACTGTGGAGCCCTTATGCATATGGCCATTTCTGCTGTAAACAGGCTCTGTGTAGAGACAGTCCTGAGAGAACTGAATTCTGCTATTTTATGCCTGACCCCAGACTTAATAAAATTCCATGCTATATTAAAAACTAGATTATTATTATTATTATTCCTTTTTGCACTGCGGCTAAAAATAGACATCAGATCCATATACTAACTCATTTTCATGTTTTATCTCAGAGGACTTTAAAATCACATTTCCAGATGTGAAAGGTTAGTACAATAATTTAATGCTTGAATTGGATGGTTATAGTTGAATGTGTTAAACCTAATTTCCAACTGTTGTAAGTTGTAAATAAGAACTGAAAGGAAGCTGAGAAAAGGGAGTCTTTCCTCTATTCCAAACCAAGTACTGAAAATTTCATACAAGTTGCATATAATCATGTTAAGCTATAGCTCATACTCTTTGATCAGCCACTTCACTGACTTGTATTTGTTCTTAGCTATGTAATTTCCAGATAGGCCAATTTGGGCAAGAAAACAGATCAGAAAGAAATTAGCTTAGGCTTCAGTTTTTCTCTCATAGGAAGTATGAGTGCCACTGATTTGACTGGTTTATTTCTTTTTCTTCTCACTATTTTTGAGAATTGCCCTGCTATAGCTTGGGACAGCAGTACAAAAACAACAGAGTAATGTTGAAAGTTACATAATACATTAACTTTTACATGAATTATAATTTCATAAATTAGCATAATAGAAAAAAAAGATTCAGATAGACATCTGCAGCTTTAGTAGGTTTTGTACAGCCGGTTTAAGACATCACATGTATGTTTCTCTGTTTTTATTTTCTGTGATGGTAGAGAGCTTGAATTATTTAATGTTTAATAAAAGAGTTAGAAGGTAATTGAAAATGTTCCTAAATTTCTTCCCATTAGCCAGCACACACATTATGCCCCCTCAACACACTTAAAATAGTATTCCTGCTAAAAATAAAAATAATAAAACCTGCCCAATTTAGCATTTTAGAATAACCTGCACAATTTAGCATTATAGTACAACATTGTCCATAAAATAATGACATAATAGAGGGTAAGGAGTCAAGGTCTAGAAAACCTGACTTTGTATCTGAAAATAAAATCTTAAAACCCTTCTATAATGAGGAGATAACCGTTTAATCAGTTTTGTCTATGGGTATATTTGGATATGCTGATTCCATTGTTATAATGGTGATTACTTGTTTTATATGGCATTCAAATTCAAAGTAAAATCCCAAGAGTTCCAATAGTTCAAGAATTTCAGTGTCCTACATGCTGTAAATGCCATACTAGTGCTAGCTGTGGATAGTTTAGAGAATATTCACTAGCTATATTTTTCAGGATTTTCCTTTTTTTTTTTTCATGTCAAATTTAATAGAACAGGTCTTAATAGCAGAGGAAAAGTTTTCATTTATTTGCTCATCTCTCAATCCACAGTCACTAGCTTGCATTCAGCTAGTAAAAGAAAGTTAGGATAATTTAAAGTCATAGCTGCGCACTCAGAAAAATGTTCATTCCTTTGCAGTCTTTGCTTAAAGAAGGAAAACATCAAAAGCTTAATCAGTATGAAATGGGACTACAAGGACAGAATGCGTCTATAAATGAAGTTAGTTGTGCAGAATTTACTGTCATTCTTCATACTGTTTCATGGCATTTCAGAGCCCTTTGCAGAGAATGGTGAAGGCTGTTGATTTTATATGACCCTTCTAAAGCCAATCTGTAAACAAAAATTATAAAAGGCATGATACGGTCCCAAAGTTCATGCTTAGCTACATTCAATGCTTTAGACTTATGGATTCATTTAAAACATGATTAAAATTATATTCTCCTGATGATAGCTTATGATGATAAAAGCTGAATAATTGTAGTCCTTGCATTCATTCTGGAGCTATGTTTTTAAAATTTATTGATTATTATTTTTTTAATTTTTTTGTTTCAATGGGAATTGCAGATAGCATTTGCAGTACTAATTATAGTATGCACTAAAAATGACTCAAACCACAGTGGTTCAGAGTTCGTTCTGCATCTCTGCCACAAATTGCCTTTAATTTTCTCCTTAGTGTGTTGGACCTGGGGTTCACAGAATCACATGCAGGCTCTATTTTAACATCTCTATGTTAGAAACATAGAGTGAGATTCATCTCCCTGTATTTCAGAAGTCTGTTTCTTGGCTATGAATTCAATATGCTCTTCTGGAATGCCATTCATTTATTTGTTACTGAAGTAGATATTTAAGGAAAGGCAGATAAGATGTGCCTATAAGCCGTATTTCTCTTTGTTGACTATAAAGGGTGCTGTAAGTGTCTAGTTCAGACATCCGCAATCTGGACTGTGACATAGGTTGATACAATCGCACATTTATGTTGCAATTTAGTGGGTAATAGGTGCAACTAAAGAGTGAAAGCCCAAAGATCCTGATAGTCAGCACAAGAAGTGGCTTTATATAAAAGCTACAATTAGTTTTAAAGTGATGTCAGGTGAAACGATTGCTGAGGTATCATCCTGTCAGGTCAAAATCACTAGCATTTTACTTCCTCTTTTCCCCTTGAACTCACTGTCCAGGTAGAATGAGTAATATAAACTTGGTTTTAATCACAAGGAATGCACTTACTTAACACAAGTCAGTTCCCATTGCTCACTGTTTTCTGCCAGTATACCCTTCCTAAGCCTTTGCTTCACTAAACTAGTCAAGCTCTGTTCTTTGGTCTTTTTTTGTCTTCCTAAGCACAGATTTCTCCTCTGTGTCTGTCTGAAGTTTTGTTCCTCTGTCTTCAACAGTATGATGATAATTACATACAGTACCCCAAATTAGTTCTCAGATGGACTCCTTTTCCTAGCTGAAAAGTATTGCATTTGCCTTGGCTGCATTATATTGGCAACTCATAGCATCCAGACATTTAATCTCCTAATTTATTTTTCCTCCTCTGTCATTTTAGGCTTCTAAATTTTCCGTTCACAATATAAATTCCCTTATTGGTCTCTAAATCCATTATGTAACACTTTTCACTTTTATATTCCTTCCCATTTCTCTGGTTCCACCTTCAATAGTTCATTACAGTAACACTTGTTGCCACAAGAGCAGGATTTGATTCCACCAGTAGCCCCCAACTTTTTGTGTGAGGTTCTTAAAACTAAAATATTAAATGAGATATTTGAGAGAGATAAATGAGAAATGATCTGGAGGAAACTATTTGTTGCCTATTTTCAGCCTGATGGAGGAAGTTTTCCCTTCTGCATCCCCTGTTGCTACCTCCCCTTTTGCCAATCTCTTATTTAATTTACAAACTTATTTACTAACCTCAAATCATTTACTAATTCACTTACTAATCTCAAATTCTTCAGTTCTCACTGTGCACCACATCAAATGTTTTACCAAAACTGAGATAGACGTGGTATATTTCATCCCTTTCATCCAGTACTCTGTTTGAGCCTGTCATGATCTTCTCATTTGGCAGATGATTTTCATTATTTTTGTTAATATAGAGGAATCAAGTATAGGGAAAAAAAAAGCATTCTTTTGCATCAGATCTTATCTGTGAACTTTTCCTCATGCTACTTTTATTTTGATACTTGTCTGGAAGGAAGCAATAAAACCTGTCTCAATTAAAACCATTCAAAATTATCCACTAACTCAATTAAAACCATTTAAACCAAATGAACTATTTTATCATCTGTGTTTTCTAGGAGCTGTTTTGCATACTGAAAATGGTTCACAGTATTATGAATAGCTCTGAAAGTATCTAAACTTGTTATGCTTACAGCTAAATTAAGCCAGAGAATAGCTTTATAAAACTGTTGCTTTGACATTACAGCAGTGTATGAAACCTAGACTTTTGGAAAATAGATTCCCTTTCCATTCCAAATATATATGAATTACATACAAGACAGATGACTTTTTGATGACAAGCAGCTGCACTAGCAAAGTTTATGTTGTGTACTAATACAGTGATTCAAGTAAAGATTGGATTTCTAGGGAAGCCTCCACTGAAATATAGGGGGAAGACCAATAATATTCTTAGTGATGAGAAAGTTTTGAAATAAACACATTTGAACATATTTAGGAGGATAATGAGTATATTCTGCTCAGGCTTTTCATAGTCATTGAGTGGTATAATTTTTAAGGATCTCTCAGACAGTTTGTGAACAAGAAGAGCCTCAGGATCTCTTTCATTCCATCAGACTTTTGGCTTACCAACCTATGAACTGACAAAAAGCATATGCAAGCAGTGCACCACTGATGGGTAGGAAAATGCTCTTAAAATTATGACAGAGCCTCTGAATTAGTGATAAAACCAGTGTAGCTGGGATTGTGCCTGCCTCAATAAGGTGTCTCAAGTTTTAGGATACATTTTTTTTAAAGTACCTATGCAGTACCTAAAGTACCCGGGTATGGATAAAATCAGTGGAGAAAAAGAGATGTCACTGAAAGACCCCTGAGAGATATTTGGGCAATGTCAATTCAGAATTACAATATTGCATTAGATCAGTAATCTGTAATATTCAGTACTCTAACTTGACTGTAGACACAAATAAAGTAATCCTGAGAGATTTATTCTCTCGAATATGATTCATAATGTTTAAGACAGATTTCTTGTCATGAAAATGTTGGAACACTTAGACTTATTCTAAAATAAAATTACATTAATTGAATAATTCTATAGCTTTTGAGATGAGTCTGGTGCCAGCTCCCTGAAATCAATGGTATTTATTTGTCTGTAATTTTATTTGCACAGCCTGTAAGAAAAAAAAATCCTTTCTTGCATAAACTGCTGGTCAGAAAGACAGATATTCAAGAAAATGAATTATATACAAAATAATAGGATAAACGTTCTTATTTCTGTTACATAGCTATGTGTTATTTTCTATTATTTTCATTTTATCTATAACTTTATGGGGAAAAAAGATAACACAAAAACTAAAGTCATGACAAGAAACTAGACAATAATGTTAAATGAGAGTTTTGGAGATAATTTCTTACACACTTCACTGAGTGTTTGCACAGAAGTAACTGAATACAGGAAAAAGCTAAATAGACCTTTCGCTGTTAGGATGGTGAAAGACTGGATGTATTTCAATGAAACGTTTTTGAATTTGTCCAGTGAATTAGTCCAGTGACCATTAGGTGGCAGCATTAATCAAAATATTCAAGGCTGCATTTCATTGTGGCATTTTACAAAGAAAAGCTCTCCAGCATATTCTGTGAAACATTTATTTATTCGCTTGCTTTTGCCATTCTGAAGGAGAATTCATATTGAATATTTATTCTAAATAAATTGTTAAAGTTCTAGGATGTATAACTTCATAAAATAGTGTCTGGTCATGTAAAGGATGAGGACAAGGGCAAAATAAAACAAAACAAAACAAAAAAACACTTCTGTTATTGCGGTAAATCGAAGAATGTGAGAGTAAAGAAGGAAAAGGGAGCAAAGCTCTGATACAGAAGGTGGAAGAAATAAAAGAGACAAAATGAGAAATAAAGTTGGAGAAGTCACAGGGAATATCAGGTAAACAGTGGAAATCATAAAAAGATGTGTGAAATTATAGAGTTTTGAGCACAGGATTAGTATACAAAAGTTGATTTCAGTAGGTATTTGAATTATTGAATTATTGATCACTAAACTGACTTGCTTTCAGTGACTTGCTACTTCTTAAACAACTTTGTGTAACCTTTATTAGTCTTTTCTGAATTCAAATTTTATTTTTTTTTATAATTGGCAATGTTCAAATCCAGTACTTGCCTAGAGCCTGGGTTCTCAAACTGCATCACAACACCTGATGGCAAAACAACTCATCCAACTGAGTCACTCCCAGATCTTTTCAAAATTTTCTTTGGATGAAACTTATGCCCTCGGATCCCCTTTGTTAAATACCAATTATAAAACTTTGTAAAATTTAATTTCCCAGCAAGACATTGGAAGAACCTGTTCTAAGCAACCTGGTCCCAACAAACCACTCAGACCCTGTAAATTTCTACCAGCAAATCAGTGACTGTAGTCTATTTGTTCAACAGGGGCAAGCAATAAATGTGCTTATCTTGACCTAATAAAGCACTTCTTTGTGTTGTTTCTTCTCGACAAAAACAACAAAAAGGAAACACCTTCTGAGAGAAATCATTATCAAGTTAGTATACAACTTGGCTGTAAAATCATACACAGACAGAGGTTATCTATAGTCAAAATGAGAATAGATTTTGGGTCAGATCCCAAGAAACATGTTCTAGACCCTAGTTCTCATCATCATTACCTGGTGTCCTCCTGGAGACTCTGCTTCCTTAGAGGGGTTTGGCCAGCACTGGTGGCCAGCTCTGCTCGTACAGGCCTGCAGCCTCAGATCAGACCACTTGGACAGTGAGAGGAGACATTTCTTGGCTCTCGTGGGGAGACGTTTCTAGGAGTGGGTTGATTCTCTCTCTTCCCATGGAAGCTGCATGGCTTCAAAGCCAGCTGAGCTATGCAATGGCCATGCTTCCAACTGGCCAGAGGCCCTGCTAATCCCAACCATAGCAATTTAGTTATGAACTTGGATGATGGAATAAAAAATATCCTACATGATCCCATAAGGATCTTTGATTTGAATAAGGTGAAGTTCAGTGATGACCTTTAGTGAAGAAATCAAATAAGCAAATAAAAGAATGAGGAAAACCAGGCTCAGCAGCAGTGCTGAAGAGAAGAACGTATGCTGAACACAAATTAGAAATGAGTCATCAGTAGTGTGTGCTGCAAAATAGGCAGTTCTCACTCTGATATATATTAGCAGACACATTGCACATGAACTATGGGAAAAAATCCAAGATCACACCTGGGAGAGGCTTCAACTAGAATATGTTTTCCATTTTGGGCACCTTATATCAAAAAGACTCGGACAGTTTAGAGAAAAGCTAGAAGAAAGAAAAAAAAATCCCAAACTACTAAAAGGTTTGAAAAGCCTTAACTGTGGGGAAAAGCATGGCTTGGATGACTTTATCTTTCAGATGTTTAAGAATGTCATTATTAAGAAATGATCAGTTGTCCCCCATATTTAGGTAGGTAGGTGTAAGGAAGAACAGTATAACATTAGTTTAAATTGAAAAAAAAAAAAAAAAGCTTGATAGTTAATATTAGGAATATCACTCTAAGTTTAAGAACACTGCATTGAGGAGGCTGTAGAATGTAACTCACAGTTTTTTAAAAAATCATGTGTTTAGAGAAGAGTTTGACTTTAAACTCTCCAGTTTCTTGAAACACTTTCCAGACTTTCATTTCTGCGGTATAATAGATTTGAACCACATCTACATTTTTTTATACGTACATATTTTGTTCATATTCCCCTAATACTAGTGGGAGTTCTGCAAATGTAAGGTGCACAGAGCCCAGGAGATCATTTAATACAAATCCTGTGATGGAATTTTTCCTTACAATGCATGCCCAGCTCAAGCACTCAAGCTCAAGGTCACCAATTTCAAGTCATTAAATGCTGTGTAAGTTCCTTTAGATGTTGCATCACAGATAGATTGGTACTCACCGAATAACCCAAACCACACATGCTACAGCATGGAATTATAATATTTAGAAGCTCAAAGAGATTTTATAGGGTCTGAAAATATACTTTCATGTTCGGTAGGCTAAAGACAACTAGTTTGTTTAGAGGCTGAAGTTTGTGTTTATAGTGCCATAAAACATGCCCTGTAGCTTTATTACAGTGATCATCCTTGGTTTTATTCTTGACAACCCTATCTAGTGCAACAGAGATATATCCCTGCTGTGGATTCTTGCTGTATGAAAAGGTTATCGTAAATGCATGAAAATCACTATCATGAAAATGTTGGAGCATATTTGTATGTTAGGGTGAAGGGAACTGTATGCGTATTAGGTTTAAGAGGGAATAGAAGAAGAGGCTAGAGATTGAGGGGAACAGAGAACAAATAACAGTTCTTCAAGTATTATGGTTCAGTTTTTACATTTATCCAAGAATAGAATTAAACAGTGTAATTCAGCAGATTTCTCTGTTTTCCTGTTTTGTCTGTATTTCCTTCACTCTTCCATTACATTTTATTACTTGATTGTGAGATCAAAAACAGTTTTAGTGTTTTAAATCATTTTTAGTTTTATTCTTTTAGTATTGAAATGCTAGCAATTTATTTTTTGAAACAAATAAATATCTCTGTATGATTCTTTCACAGAAAAATCAAGCTTGAATGTCTACATAAAAATATGAGCAGTACTTGAAAGGATAGTTTTGTTCCAAAAATGTAATTTCTCTGAATTATAACAATGCTACATGCTATCAGTATGTGTAATGTCAGCCTTCTTAAGAATCATCAGATAGGTGCTATGTCACAAAATGGAAATGCTCTGCAGATAGTTTTGTGAATGTTTGTGCCAGTTAATCTCAAAATAAGCATTAGATGGCACTGTTTACATAAGAGTATCTTTACAACACTCCTAAAAGCTTTAAGGCATTGTGCATTTTTACACGTTCATTTATACTTTATTTTAACCATAATTGTTTTATCAATTTTTTACTTATTTTTTACAATACTAGCAGAAATCACACATAAAAACTCTGAGATCCACTTCCTGCACTGTCATCTGTTGCAACACTGCTTCACAGATGTAGTTTGATCTTTATTTTAATAGTTCTCCTAATAAGCTTTAATTTAAGTAATCAGGGAAAGGCCAGGCAAACCATCAGGTAGTGCAGATTAATGCTCACCTTAGCTGTTTAATGAGGCATGAGGCAAAAGGACATCACCATCTCATCTGATTTGTTAATAATGCAAATACAATAACCATTTTAGAAAATAAAATGTAGATTTTTAATGTTTAAATATCAATATGACTGAGTTTTAATATTCTATTTTTTCAGTGAATCATTCTACATTTAAAAAAAAACAAATAGCAAATAATCAAATTTTCCCGTGTCTCTTCTATTCTTCGATTACAGTTTATTTCTTGTAGGTTCATGTTATTAATATTTTTAATAATAAAAGTGAAAGGTTTTATATTAGACTAGTTTGTTATTTATTTATGCTTTACACAGACTGAAAAGTCCAAAGATGTTATAACACAGATATCAGAAATCACAAAGCCTTCACTATCAGGATACTTCTGGAAAGCGATTTTTATCTTCGGTCAGTGGCCATGTTAAGCTTTAAGGATGATGAAAGTTAGCTGCTACCAGGAAAATATCTCTTAATTAGTTTTGTCCCTGGCTGAGATTATGAATTTCAAAGGAACATGATCATCTATTGCTGTAGAAAAAAATGGCATCTTGGAGAAAATATCTGAGTATTCTTCATGGTGATCAGAAGACAATCACATTAAAAGGCAACATTATGAAACACTGAGAAAGCAGATACTCTACACTCTGGAAAACAGAAAATTCTGGAATAGCTATATGTTATAAATGCCAAAGTTTGCAGAAGCTTTTCGCCACTAAACGTCATAATAGATCTGAAGCATATATCAGAAAATGAATAGCTTCACTATGTAAACGAGTCAATATTGTCTTAAAAAGTATGGATGTGTCAGTCCTTGACTCTGTGGGGTTCTTCTGACTAAATATAGATATCTACAGTATAAATGTCTGAGTTAGGATAGTTTCTTAAAAGTCCTCATTTCTCTTCTTTGACTTTAGATGACTAACTCAGATATGGACAACCACATGGAAACTGAAACATTTAGACTAACGAACCCCATCTTTTATACCTTGAATTCTAAAATTTAAATTCAATATTAATATTTTCACTCAATTTGGATTACTTTGTGAAGTAGTAGGCAACCCATTTCATTGTTTATACCATCTGCCTCTATTTAGTCTTTGGCTAAGAAAAAGATAGAAAGTGCAGTGAAAAAAGAAGAAAAAAAGAGAATTTAAGTCTTTCTTTCCTCTTATTGACCACCACATTCCTTTTTTTTAATTTGTCTTAGTCAATCTAAGAACTTGTTTGCATTTTGCATTTTCCCTTAAAAAAGTGCCTAGTATGAAGAATCGCAGTCTTTCCTAGACTAAAAAATATTTAGAGCTTTGGACTATTAATGTGAAAATGCCTAAGTAAAGCTACTCCTAAGAAAAGTATATTAACAAATGATGTATCATTGGAAAGAATAGCCACAGTAGATCCTGAAAAGCCAGGACTGACACCTCTCAAATATAGAAATACAAAAAATCTTTTTCAATATTTGCATAACTTGTCATGCCAAGAAAAAATTTCTGTCTTTATATGTACTTGAATGTCATTAACTAAGCATTGTATAGACTTCTCCAGTTTAGTAGACTTTTCATTTTATTTTCTTAAAAAAAGGAGTCCTGATTATATGTATGCCGTAGGCATCTGGCTGGTAGTAGAGCCCTCTAAGGGAAGAGAAACATTTAACATCTTTTTCCCCTCAGGAGAGTACACTCCTGTACCAAACATGCTTAAACGAGCCTTCCAAGTCAAGAAATATAAAGCAGCCTAGGTACTTTCTTCAGTTCTCTAGAATTAATCTCATTAATCTTATCGTAGAAACGTGTTCTGTTGTCAAAGACTCCCAAAGCATGCCGAAGTGCTACCACACAGGTTTTGGACTTGATGGGATCCATTTCTCTTCCTAAAGGCCTGTATGAATTATTAACGGGTGGAAAACCCATCCACTCAGAAGTATAAGGAAATACAGGGTTCAACCATGCTTTCAACATATTTATTTAAAGCAGCTCTTCTGCAGTTGTAAACTCACTTTTTTTCTTTTTTCTTTTTTTTTTCTACTTGTATGGATATGACAATGTATGCCAGTGAAGCATTTACACCATAAGTTTCCATATTGATAATTTCACATCACTGTTACTTACAATTTGTCAGAGACATCAATAAGGATGAAAGCAATGATCACATGGAAGCTGAATAAGGTCTGGCAGTCTACCTCTGGTACAAAGTCCTCACATTCTTCATATGATGATAGGTAATGAACTTCTTGTTTTGGTTTGTTTTGATTGCTATTGTACATGTACATGTATGCAGAACATAAAACTATGTCAGAAAATGGCTTAAGTGTCTTTTTATTTCACTTAACTTTGAAGTGCCTGTGAGACATGGTTCCAAAAAATTAGTTTTGAAAGAGATGGTTGCGAAGTCCTGAGACTTTCCAGGGGATGGCTTCCCTGGCTGTAGGTTGCTCTAGCACCAGCTGCTAGAACAGACAAAGAAGCAGTCTCAGACAAGACCTAGGATGAATCTGCAAGTCTCATTTTCAACAACAACAATCACCACCACCACAACAAAATTGTATTCTGCACCTAGTTTTAATTTCATTTTCACTTATAGAACAAGAATGACAATGTAATCTAGAGGGGAGAAAAACCTAAAATGTGATCAAAGCCCTGGTATTTCTTTCACACAGGGCTACACATTTCTACTATGCTAATATGGAAAGATCAATAGAGATTATTAACTTAGTTTCCACAATTTATCTTTCAGCAGTTTAAGAAAAAAACACCTTTGGTTCTACTTATTTCATCACCTTTATAGAAAATAAATTAGGGGAGAAAAATGTATACATATAGTATGTATTTTAGATTCAATTTTCAATTTTCTCTGTTTTGGAAATTATAGTTTTTGTTACTAAATTATTGGGGTTTTTTGAGTAGTAGTTTTTAATTCTTTACACATTCAATGTAATTTGCTATCTTTTAAATATTGTTTTGGCAAATTAGGATATTTACAGCATAGTAAAAAGAATCATTTACATATTCTTAAATGATGAAAACAAATTCATCTTTTGGGACTCTAACATGGCAGGTCTTCTGAAACAATTATATGCTTGTGGAAAAAAAGAAGGGCTAAGGCTTGATAACATTGCTAAGAACAAACATTGTCACATTTGGGTGAGAGATGGTTCTTTATTTTTAATTATTTTAAGCTATTGCATTATATTTTTACAGTTTATATGATTTGATTCTTGAGGGACAATTGCATGGGTTAGAAAGAGAGATACAAGTCTTGGAAAAGATATTTCTGGTGATTTCTCTATGATCAGAGGGACTGGAACACTTGCAGAAAGAAATAGCAAAGACTTAACTTGAGAAATATTTGTTCTCAATATGTCTGCAAAGCAGACATCAAAATTTAAACTAATTCATTCTAGGTCACCTTAGTGATCAATGGCAAAAAAAAAAAAAACAAAAAAAAACCAAAAAAAAACTCAACCCGAAAACGCAGTGCTTCTGTCTCACTCACCTATCTTAACTAGATGCATCTAGAAGGTGCTTATTCCTCTCATTTGCTAAAAGGGGTGCATGTGGCAACAAGCCGAGAAATAAAGTTTCACTTTAAAATTCCATGTAACGACAAGTTCTTATACCTTACTAATTTGGTCTTCTGTGTTACTCAAACACCAAGTTCACTTTCAAGATGCGTTTACTTCAGGCCAAAAGAGATGTGCTTTAAGAACCTGGAAGCTTATAACATTAAAAAAAGGAATCAACCATTTTGGGGGGGGGGCAGTTATCCAATTCCAGATATGTGCTGGGGGCTCACATGCATATAGCTCTCTTACTTTTGGAGAATATGTCATCTTGGTCAGTTTTGAAAACAAGGCTTGCCTCAGAGGCCTCCTTTTAAACTCTTCCATATTGGAAGAGCAAGACAGAAAGGTTCAGAAATTACCTTGCTGTCTTCTTTGGGTGTACTTATATCCACTTATTCCTGTCTGCCAGAGAGTTTCCAGTGCCCACAGTTCTGAAGTACTCTCCTTAAACTCTGGAACTCCCTTGAGGAATGGGCTATATCTTTACTTTTGTACTTCCACCTTGGTGTCTGTAAGGAGTTCTGCTTAGGAACAGAGGTGAATTATGCTCTTAATCTTCTCTAAAGCAGAATTCTAAAAGCAAAAACATATTATTAATGCTTTTGTGGTAGAATACATTTCCATTTTTTTAATTCTCATTTTTATTCATACTGCCTCTTCTGAATTACATTAATGGTACTATCAATCTCTTTGCATTACTTTTAGGAATACAAGAACTGCCATGCTGTTTTTTTGTTTCCAGGTACAGGGCAAACTTTGCATTTTGTAGAAAAAAACATTTCAAATCTACTTTAAAATAACCTACACTCCCCTTTATGCATTTTTTTTTCTTTCTGGAGGAATATAGCCTTTTTCAGAAGTTTGATTTATATTCCAGTGTATCAACAGAAATTTTGTAACTAGGTTTTTGAATTGCTCTCACTTAATATTGTTTACCAGTTCAGTTAATGGTTAATTGATTGGTGAGTAAAAAGTTAACAAAAAAACTTCTGAAGTGCAGGAGCTCTGCCTAGCTCTGCTGAGGTGCAAGACCGATGTCAGAAAAGCCTATCAGAGACGGCAGAAAAGTCTATCAGAAAAGCTACCATGAGACTTTTGGTGATTTCCCTAACAACAAAAGGAAGGGGGATGTCTTGTGTAGGCAGGGCGGTCCTGCTTCACTAACATTTGCAAAATTCTGCCCAACTCACTGAAGAACGGATACACTTGCAAAGCACCAGATAAGGGGCCAGACTCATCTGAAGATACTGAAAGGACCACCTTGTGAGGATCACAGAATGGTTAAGGTTGGAAGGGTTGTGGAGTCTCCTCTGGAGATCTTCCAAACCCACCTGGATGCCACTCTGTGCCACGTGCTCTGGGTATCCCTGCTGGAGCAGGGGAGTTGGACTAGATGATCTCTAGAGGTCCCTTCCAACTTCAGTCATTCTGTGATTCTGTGCTTCTGTGTGACCTCTAGAGATCATCTAGTCCAACTCCCCTGCTCCAGCAGGGACACCTAGAGCATGTGGCACAGGGTCGCATCCGGTCGGGTTTTGAAGATCTCCAGAGAAGGAGACTCCACAGCCTCTCTGGGCAGCCTGTTCCAAGGCTCTGTCATCCTCACAGTAAAGAAGTTCTTCCTCATATGGAGGAAGGAGAGTTTAATCAAGGAGATTAAACTTCCTATGTTTCACTTTGCACACGTTACCCCTTGTCCTGTCACCGGCCACCACCGAGAAGAGCCTGGCCCCATCCTCCCTACAATCACCCTTCAGGTACTTGAACATGTTGATCAAATCTCCTCTCAGCCTTCTTTTCTCAGACTAAACAAACCCAGCTCGCTTAGTCTTTCCTCAATAGATTCTCCTGTCCCTTAATCATCTCTGTTGCTCTACATTGGACCCTCTCTAGAAGCTCAATGTCCTTCTTGTGCTGGGGAGCCCAGAACTGCACACAATACTCCAGGTGCGGCCTCACCAGAGCTGAGGAGAGGGGCAGGATCACCTCCCTCGACCTCCTGGCAAAACTCCTCCTAATGCAGGCCAGGATCCCATTGGCCTTCTTGGCCACGAGAGCACATTGCTGACTCATAGTTAATTTGTCAACCAGCACTCCCAAATCCCTCTCCGCGGAGCTGCTTTCCAGCAGGTCAAACCCCTAATCTGTAACGGTGTCCAGGGTTATTCCTCCCCAGCTTCAGGACCCTGCACTTGTCCTTGTGGAATCTCTTGAGATTCCTCTCTGCCCAACTCTCCACCCTGTCTAGGTCTCTCTGATGGCAACACAAAGGATGACCATAGCACAGTCACATTCTCCTTTCCAAAGGTGATAAAGGACAGAGTCTAGCAGTGATGAGTTGAGCATGGATCAGGAACGACGCTTGACCAACTCCTCTGGCTGGACCATGGATGCCCTTAGCCTGGGAAGCAGGGCTAAGATAACACCTCTTGAGGTTGAAAGTTCCCTGTACATTCAGTGTGTGGAATTCCTATCATTTTCACCTCCTTGCAAGGTTAAGAGACCCCTATACACACAGGGTGAGATAATGAGCTATAGCATTTATTTTATTTTATTTTATTTTATTTTATTTTATTTTATTTTATTTTATTTGTTTCTTTTGCTGATTGCCAGTTGCTAATTACTAATTGGTAAGCCCATCTCTATAACAATTGTACCAGTTAATGGTGCGATGGACATTGTTATAACAAAGATCTTGCACTGGTGAATAAAAACCCAACTAACTAAAGCCCCTCAGGATTATTTTACTGTCTCCTTTAACACAGACCTAGCAGGACAGTAAAATTTGGTGTATTCGGCAGGATAGCACCACACTAAATTACTATTTTAATATAGGACTATCTTTTCTTAAATATCAGATTAGATATGGTGTGTTTATTGTCAATTGTTACCCAGGTAACAGAAAATGTAACTCCAGTAAATAAGAAACAAATCTGAGTTCAAGGACTGTCACTCAGATCTATGTGTAGGTCATTAAATTCAATAGAGTACTTCTGTAACATGTCAACACATTTAAGATTTTTGAATCTATTCTATTTATTGTTGCATACATATCCTGAGAGAAATTAATCTACTCCTTATCCAAACACTTTGGGATAATTTTTGGATCAAGTTATTTTACTTTCTCAAGGAAAGTAAAATAAAACTGCATTCTGATATAGAAAACAGCTCACTGTGCAGCAAAGCAAGATCATTTTATTCACACCATTAAGACAGTCCAAACTTAATGGTCCTGAAAAGCAAAAAGATCTTTTGACTTCAAGCTACTTCCCTCTGGTAAGGCGCACAGGACAAGGTACCCAGATGCAGGAACAAAACCAGTGACAAATGGTAGCAGGTAAAGAGCCATCTTACCTCCTTCAAGGCGGGAAAGTCTTGAGATGCCTTTGACACCTGATAACCCTCAAAAGCACGACAGAGGGCTTTCCTTTTTACTATTAATGATAGTAGGCTGGTGGCAACACTAATTGTGCCTGTGCTTAGTGCTGTACTCTTGAGGCACATGCAGCAAGGCAGCCCATAGTCTGCAATACTTTTCTGGAGATGATCAAATGAGAGGACAAGTAGGAGTTTTTAAATATCAAAGGGAACTTGAATACTAGAATAAACTTCCAAGGAAGTGTTATAATGAAGGCAAGTCATTAGGATCAATAATAGCTAGGTGAAAATTAGTGGTCTGCAGTTAAGATCAAAGCTGCATCAAGTCATCAAGTGCATAAATGCATTAATTTTTCAGTGCTCAGTTCAGATCATTAAAAAGGTTTAAGGAGCTTTGAAATAGTCACATAAATGGATGTAAGGGTGGATTATCACAGAAATTATGGACAAAAAAAAATTACAAGGGATAACCAGAGATTTAAGTCTTGATTATACTTGACCAGACATGAACTGTCTCTGCCACTGCTTCTCTTAAAAGTTAAATGTGCTCTCAATCTATGTGCCCTCTAGATTTTAGCAATTTCCCCATAACAGCATTATTTTGCCTGTATGGAAAAGCTATGATCTGTCTTGCTAATCTGCCTTTGTTCCTTTGCTTAATCCATTTCCATAAAGGTCAATGGAAAGGCTTTTGTCAACTTTAATGAAATCTGCATATGAGTTTTATAGCTTTCTTGAAATTCTTGAAATTTATTTATTGCTATGAATCTGCACAGGTTCCAGTTCACCTGCTTCCTGTGCCAAGTCAGAAAATGCAGGTATCCTTAAGAGAAAGCCTAGACTGGACTAAGTAAAAAAGCAAATGAAGCAAGTAAAATACTGTTATTGCAGTTTATGCAATGTTCCTAATTAAGTATAAATAGCTACAAGAGCTACCTAACATCAGATAATCTAAGATATAATTGTGCTTTGTCCTGTAAATGAGGATATAACAATTAGTGGCTATTGTCTTGTACTGTTCAGCAAAGATCTCAGCTGATCTTAAAAAGTTCATATAAAGTAGTAGTTCAGAGAGTTTACATTTTGTTGGCTGATGGATCCTGAAAGACCTACAGAAAAATGTCCCCTGCTGAAGCCATCAGCGAAAAAAAGTTTTTATTCTCCTTATTGTCCAGTGTGACCATTGTTGCTTCAGAACTTTCAAGCAACTGAACAATCCACATTTCTCTTTCAGCATCAGCTAGCTCTCTTTTAACCCCAGTGGGAAACAAAACAAGTTATCCAAGGCTAAAATGGGTTGAGGAGGAAAGTGCAGTGGAACAGGTGAAGGTGATGATCTCTGGTGAGGTTCACCTGTGTTTTCTCAGCTGTCTTTTTCTGTATGACTTCTATCCTCTCTGATGTATTATGTTCAGTGCTTCAACTTCTGATAGTAGTTTCCTGACTCATAGGTGACACTCCAGCAGCGTGTTATTTCTTTTTTTGGGGAGAAAGTGATTGGCATGCCACAGGATACTTTTGCTCAGATGTTTTAATTCTGGTGCTATAAATACATAGTTTCTCTTACTACGTTTTTGAACAGATTTATTAAGGTAACAGAAACAGATGAAAGTTTATCAATCTATTCTCCGTCGTGTAAAATTCTCTGGAGTGGTATTTGTGTTTTTGTTTTGAATTTTACTGCTCCTGACACTCCATTCTTCGTAACCCCTTAGAGAGATTTTAGACACTACAGTAATACAAATAATTATAATGTATTCAGAAGCATAGGTATTGGGAAACTTGCAATATCACACAAAAATATCCACTCTGCCTCATTTCTGTGTCTTTTGTGTAGTGTTTAACTAATCCTGCACAAATCTATACTCAGATGCGTGTGTCTCTGGACACTGTGAGAGCTGCAAATCACTAATAAGAAGTAGATTATGAGCCAACATTTGCCCTGCTAATAGAAGGCTTATTTCTGAAGGCATTGATCATTTGTCTTCCATGTTATTCACCTGGAGCTTCTGTGCCTTGTCTTAAGATTAGCACAAGTATGTCCTGGAACTATTTTATTAAGGTACACATATGGGGTGGTGGACTGGTCAAATTAGGGTCAGTCCTGGAAGGCTAGTGGTCACATATGTGTAGCATTTAAATTTCTGTGTCTGCATATAAGGAAGTCAACAGAATCACATAGCACAAAGGAATCCTATCTACATTTTACAAACCTTCCTTTGAAGTTGGGATAAGTGAGGTTTAGTAATGATAACGTCAACACAGGTCTTCTTTATTGGATTTTTCAGTTTTGTAGCAGTTTTTAACTCCTTTAATGTGGATTTTCCTTTGCAGCATCAAGAAACTTATTGCACTGGTATTTTTACTGATTTTGAAGCATATGGGTAGAATGGTATCAAATAAATACAGAAAAACCTCCCTAAATTCTTCAGAATAATAATCTTCTGACCAGCTTTAATAAAGAATATGTTTTTTAGCTTGATTATATAAGTGTGCACATATATATATATGCAAGTCTACACCCTTTCTAGAAATACAGACCGGATAGAAAGAAAGTTGTGAGAAGGGGTTTCAGAATAAACATCTCAAAGAATTTCAAGTCTAACTGTCATGGAAACAAACATTAAAACTGCCAGTGAGTTTCTCTTCAGCTCCTGGGAATAAAAGAAAAATATTTGGTGAGACTATTAATTTTTTATCAAATAGTGTCTGTGGATAAAGGTATGTTCAAAAACTAAAGCAATGGTTACAAAAAAAAGCCAGAATCAATCCTGAAGCAAGTCCCACAAAACCTAAAGAGTCTGTCTGTAGAAGGTTTTTTTTGCACGATCAATGTTTTATTGAACCCAAAAGCTATTCCACAGGGGTGGAAGCTATTCCACAGAAGGAAGGCTTTTCATGAAGCATGTCTAAGAACTAATTTTTAGAGTTCTAAAATATTTTAAAAACAGAAATAAATAAGACAATTTTAAGTTTATGTGTCTTGTGTGAACTCTCTCTAGATCTCCATGAACTCTTCTTCCAAGTCACAGTCTCTACCTGCACATTTTGTAGGTAAGTTGAAACTGGAACACAATCCTGCAAAACCACTGATTTTGCCTTCTTGTTATGATCACAGGGCAAAAAGGCCATTCCATTGGCACGCCCCTCTATTCAGATTAAAGCCATGCCTACTTGCTAACAGTAATTACCTTCTTGAAGACGACTCTCTCCTGAAGCCAAAGAGATGACTAAAATTGATTCTGAATAATTCAAAATTGATTGATCATTCACCCAAACGGAATATGGCCATCAGTGAGCTATTCTTGTATCCATAAGGTAGATATGGCAGAGATGTTTTATGTCATCAATCCTCCTCAGTGCTCTGAGAGAAGGTGGATCTCATTGTCTGAGGTGGTTCATTGCATCCACACAGCTCCTTGCTTCATGTTTATCAACACATCTCTTTCAACATCTATTATTCCTATTTATGAGGTAGAGATTTTGAGATTTTTTTTTTCCTGATTGCTGGTTTTCTAATATTAGTTTTTGGCTTTGGAAGCACAAGTTAAACATCCTAGAACAAAACTCAAGTAAGGATTTATCAGCCTTTATATCCCTTGTGGGTTCTTGGGCCACTCAGCTTTTAGCTCTGACATGGTTTTGTTTCTGGCTTGCTTCTTTCTTAAAAGCTTCTTTCAGTCAAAGAGTGATTTGTCAAATAGAAAACCTGAGCAACAGAAAATTTACTTATGAAACAACATAGATCTCTCACTTTTTCTCTATAGCAAATCAAATACTTGAAAGCGATCACAGAGACGAATTTCAGTATAATAATATTTTTGACAGTATTTCCATTTTTAAAATCTCTAAAAATGTTACAGATTTTGAAGAGGTATCTTTTTAATACTATTTGCAAACCTTATGCTAATAGTAATGTGGCAAGCCAAGAGTCCAAAAGTACTCTACATATCAAAAGATATACTCTTGGTGATGAGAAACCAAAAAGTGGCATGTATGTTGATTACACGACATGCAGAAAGGTAATTTGGAATATATGCTGTTTCAGTTATTCTGTAGGCACTGAAAAATACCTCAGTATGAAATGGTTACACAATCAGTTACACAATGGAAATTTTCCATTTCAAAAAAAAAATACATTTTGTACTTAGAAATTGAGATTTTTTGTTTCATCAGTTGTTAACTTATCTTTCTTTTTAAAATAAAAAGGGTTGGTCATCTATGTCTCAAAACCATGCACCAATTACTTAAGACATCACCATGAAACAAATTTCAAACTTAGCATATCTCCTGTTTCTCCTGCTCCTTATAAGAAATACCTCTGTTCACACAAAAAGTTTCCAGATACCTATAATACCTATGCAAAGTATTTAGTAAGCAAGCAATCACTGTTTTCCCGATGTCATGGAACACAGTCATGTAATCCTGTCTTAAATTCAAGAAAAGCATGCTTTTCTACTTTTAACCTTCTTTGGGGAAAGCTGTTGGCTTTATCAGAAGGAAATAACACAAGTGACACTTCCATCATGACAGTTGTGAGTGTCATCTTTGTGTGCTTTTTTATATAGAAGATAGTATACCATCTCCAATTTCAGGTGATTCTAGAGAATCCCTGCGAGGAGATCTTAGTCTTTCCCCAAATATTTTTTGTTGCTGTTTAATTTAAAAAGCGATGATTCCAGACCATCTCTTGATGGGCAGGTCTGGAACCTGCCCACTTATTTTGAGATAGATTGCCAGCATATCCTCCATTTGGAATTTCATTTAAAAGCATTTCCAACTATTAACCCTTTAACCTTTAACCCTTACTATTGTTTTCAATGACATACTCTTGCCTGTTATGTCCTTTATCCTTTGACCAGATATTTCAATACATTTGTGCTGGTGAACAGATGCTTAAATTCATCTTCCTACTTTTTACTAGAGGCTGACTTGTTCCATAAAAACTCCTCTGAAACAAACGAGAATTTAGTCATTACTAAAGAACAGATGCTGCACTTTCTCGTTTGCTTAGAACATCTTTTAGGGCCAAGTTCAGTGATAAACTTATTGAATGAGTGGTGTAGACAGTTAAAAATCAATAGCAAGCTCAAAGTCCAGAGGAAACTGCACAAGCAAAGGCTGAAAATAGAGAAAATAACAATTTTATTTGTTTTGTTTTCTGTAACAGTTCATGGAACATATTTCTGCTTTACAGCAATATATTTCTAAAGCATTTCCACTAAAATTAGATTTACAGCTTTTGCAACTGTCACGAAAATCTCTACTCTTTTCACATGATTAGAGCCTTATTTGCTAATTGGATGTTCAGTATCTTCCCTGAACTTGACAGCGAGGGGGAAAGTTTTGAGGAGGGGTATATGGATCCTTTGGGTCAAGAGCTGGTTATATAGAAATTTGGCTTTTGGAAGGACGGAGCACACCTGACCAAACTGGGAAAAAGCATTTTTGCCAAACAAGCTGGTCAATCTGATAAGGAGAGCTTTAACCTAGGAACAAGTCAGGTGCCAGATGACAACACACAGTCAAATGAGGAAGTGGCAGATCTGTCTGGCTACTGAATAGTGTCAGGGGTCAGTACTGAGCCCAGTACTGTTCAACTTGTTTATTAATGACTTGGATGAGGGGACAGAGTGCCCCCTCTACAAGTTTGCCATTGATACCAAACTGGGTGGAGTGTCTGACACTCCAGAGGGATGTGCTGCCATTCAGAGGGACCTAGACAGGACGGAGAGCTGGGCAGAGAGGAACTGCATGAGGTTTAACAAGAACAAATGCATGGTCCTGGACCTGGGAAGGAATAATGCCAGACATCAGTACACATTAGGGGTTTGACTTGTTGAAAATCAGCTCTGTGGAGAGGGATTTGGGAGTCCTGATTGGCAACAAGTTAACCATGAGGCAGCAATGTGCCCTTGTGGCCATGAAGGCAAATGGGACCCTGGCCTGCATCAGGAGGAGTGTTGCCAGCAGGTCAAGGGAGGTGATCCTGCCCCTCTCCTCAGCTCTGGTGAGGTCACACCTGGAGTATTGTGTGCAGTTCTGGGCTCCACAGTACAAGAGGGATGTGGAACTTCTAGAGAGGGTCCAGCGTAGAGCCATGAAGATGATTAAGGGACTGGAGCATCTATCTTAGGAGGAAAGACTAAGCAAGGTGGGCCTGTTTAACCTTAAGAAAAGAAGATTGGAGGGGATCTTATGGACGTGTATAAATACCTGAGCAGAGAACATAAAGAGGATGTGGCCAAACTCTTCTTGATGGTGGCCAGTGACCGAACAAGGGGTAATGCGTACAAGTTGAAACACAGGAAGTTCCATCTCCATGTGAGGAAGAACTTTACTATGAGAGTGAACAGGCTGCCCATACTCCAGGTTGTGGAGTCTCTTTCTTTGGCGATCTTCCAAACCTGCCGGGATGCCACCCTGTGCCATGTGCTCTAGGTGTCCCTGCTTCAGCAGAGGGGTTGGACTAGATGATCTATAGAGTTCCCTTCAACCTCAGCCATTCTGTGATTCTGTGGTTCTGTGAAATCAGCATGACTAGATGCCCCTCTGAAGTGCTTGTTCACTAATGCAGACACGATGGAGACCAGCAGGAGTCTGCATATTGTTGTAGTACTATGATTTTATTGGGATCATAGGGATGTGGAGGGATAGCTTGCCTGTCTGGTGCCATAGTAGATGAATACATGCTCTTTAAGGAGGGCAGGCAGGAAGGAAAGAAGGAGGAGCTGCCCTTTATGTGATAACAACTGGAGACCAGTGGATGGAGCTCTACCTTTGGACTGGAGATGAGCCAGTTGAGACATTATGGATCAGGTTTAGCAGGCAGACCAATATGGGTGATATTGTGGTGTGTGTCCTCTGTAGAGAACCTGATGAGGAGGAAGTAGCTGAGACCTTCTTCATACAACTGGAAGAAGCCTCTTGTTTGCAGACTGTGGTCCTGATGGGGAACTTGTATAACCTTAATACCTGCAGGAGGAGCAACACAACAGGGCTCAAGTAAGATTTTCTGGAGTTCATTGATGACAAATTTCTGACAGAGATGACTGAGGAGCCAATGAGGAGAGGCGCTCTGTTGCACCTCATACATAACATACAACAAAGAACTGGTCAGGAATGTGAATGGGAGGGGCAAATTTTGATGCAGTGACTATGGGGAGGTCACAATCTTGTGAGGAGGAAATAGAACAAATGGTATAACAAACACGGGCTTCAAGAGAGCAGACTTTGGCCTGGAATTAGAGGGAATATCCTGTGCAATGTGCTCCAGGTGTCCTTACCTGAGCAGAGGGTTTGGATTAGATGATCTGTAGAGGTCCCTTGCAACCTCAGCCATTCTGTGATTCTGTGAATACGGCTCTGGAGAGGAAAGAGGTCCAGGAGAGCAGGTTGATATTCAAGGTTTACCTCCTCCAAGCTCAGAAATGATCCATCTCAACAAGCAGAAAATTAAGCAGAAGTGGCAGGAGGTCTGCATGGATGAACATGGAGCTGCTGACTAAACTCAAACACAAAAAGAAGAAGTAGAAGCAGGGGCAGATGACCCAGGAGGAACAGATACTTTGATTTTGTTATCTTAATCTTCAAGAAAGTCAAACTAGGAGTGTTTGATACATGAGATGAGTGTATAGCATCCAGAAGGACTGGCAGGGTAAAGAAATGGGAGACATGAAGAAATTTTATGAAGTCCAACAAAGGTATTTGCCAAGTCCTGCATCTGAGAATGAATAACTTTACCCATTGGTACATGCTGGGGACCAAGCAACTGGAAGGCATCTTTGCAGAAAGGGACCTGAAAGTCTTGGTGGATGAGAAACTGAACAGGGATCAGCAATATGACCTTGTGGCCAAGAAGGCCAATGGTATCCTGGGCTGCATTAGGAAGACCATTGCCAGCAGGTTGAGGGAGGTGATTCTTCCTCTCTACTCAGCACTGGTGAGGCCACATCTGAAGTATTGTGTGCAGTCCTGGGCTCCCCAGTAGAAGACAGGGACACCCCAGTCATTGACTCCCCAGTACATTGACATGATGGAGCAAGTCTGGTGAAGGGCCATGAAGAGGATGATAGGATTGGACCATCTCATATGAGGAGAGACTGAGAAAGCTGGGCCTGTTTAACCCAAGAGAAGAGAAACTCGGGGGAAACTTATCAATGAAGACAATGGAGACAGACTCCCGTGGGAGGATGAGGGGTAATGGGAACAGAGTGAAATACAGGAAATTCCATTTAAGTGTAGGAATATTTAAACACAAGAAAAAACATTTTTACTAAGAGGATGGTCAAACCCTGGAGCAGGTTACCTGCAGATGTGGAGTGCAGATGTGCAGATTCTGTGGGACAGAAGTGAAGATCTTTTTCTTCCCTCAAAGGAGCCCTGTGCAATTGAAATGGTATATGCTGAAAAGCATGACAAACAGAATGACAGGGTTTTGCAAGAAATGAACACTTTTAAATTAAAAATAAATTAGCTCAGGTTTTCTGAAGAAGAACTGAATAGATGAATGATTTTGAACTTAACTGAATGATCTTGTTTAAAAATGGTTTGACGTTTTATAAATTTTACTCTATTCTTACTAGCCACAGTTGAATAAACCAAAAAGACAGATGAAATTAAACAATCCAAACCAACAGAGTAATTATTCAAGTCAATCATAACTCTGGCATTGCAAAATAAAAGAAGCAAAATATGAGATGTTCTTCTTACTTTTGATTTAATTCAAACTTAACAATAAAAATGACAGGAACTCTGAAATTATAGAAGATGAGAATAAATGCTTTGTACCTCCTAAGCAGTGCCTGGGAAATAACCTGATCATCACCGGTCTGTTTCAGAGTCAGTGTTCATACTGCAGAAATCATTCATGAATGACACACTCCTGTTTTCTCTGGGCCAGGGATTATCAAATAGAGGGTCTTTCCAAAACTCAGTCATGACTGAATGCTCCTGTTGAGCCATAAGTAACCACTCACAAATTGGAGTAGTTCATAAACCATTTAGTATTATCCTGGGGACTGAAATAACTCTCAGTTGCTTGGCCAGTGCTGCCTCTCATTGTTTAGGGCATGTTGCGTAGACAATGACTAATTCTTCAAGATGTGGAACATTTCTAGTGAGTTTGAGTTGGCAGTATATATGTGTAAAACAGCAATGACTGTCAACCCCCAGTAAAATAAATCCTGAATGACTACAGGTTCTGCAAAAGTAGCAGTAAGGGCAGACACCTTCTGTTTTTACAGCTGACCTACCTATTTAATCCTTGCAGCAGCATCATGATCTCATATCAAGCATTAGTGACTTAAGACTGAATTACCTTTCTCCATGCCAGGATGGGCATTACACATACTAAACGTGCATGTACTAAATGTACTATGCCCAAGCACGGCAAGGGAGTGACCTAACAATGAAAACTACTATTCCAAACTGTATTTAATGTATAATAATTTTATCCAGCCATTTATCTAGATGTAGTCAGATAACTGAGTATTGTAATTCTCCCTGCATAGGCAGCTTGTTAGGGGCATCTAGAAGGACTATGGACAAGTTGCAATATTTAAGCTTTCCTCACATCATGTTTACTTAGATCAATTGTGTCAACTCTGAGAATATGAAAAGAAAAATATATGGGCTAGAAATTCCTGTTGCTGTCTTTATTCTCATACTTTTTTGTGACACTGGTTTAGATTTCAAGCATTTATTAAGAATATTTTTGAGACTACTTCCAAAAATCATATGATTTTTTGAATCATCTGATTCAAATATGAATAAATAATACTTTTTTCAAATAAAATGAACCAACCCATTGTCATGAAGTCTAGACTTAAACAAGGAAGGAGTCAGCAAAGTCTCCTTCAGAGAGCAAATTAATTGGTGTGTTACCTTTTTCTGCCATCTTTGAGAAAAGAAAGGTAAAAAATAGTGATAAAAAAGTCCACTGGATACATCTAATTTCAGCAAACTATGCCTCAGGGTCACGAGAAACTTTAAGATCTGCTCAAACTTGGTAATTAAGTCAAAGAAACTTGAAAAAATACTTAAGAGAGTCAACAGGAAGGTAGGCAGTAAAATCTGTTATTGGAGCAAGCTATCAATTCTCTGATTCAGGAGAGCAGTTCTTTCAGTTATAGTGTTTGACAAAGTTGTTTGGCTCATATTACTCTGGATTTCTGGTCAGAATAGAGACAACAGTTATATCATCTAGCCTTCCTAACACAGGATATGGAAAAAATACTATACTTTGCAATAATGTGTACAGTACATAAAATAATACTGATTACTTGTGCTTGAATAGTTTCTGTTAAGTAATGGTCTCTCAATCTATCGTCTGTCAAAAATCAAAATCATGAAAAATTTTGAGGAAATGTCTGCGGAACACATTTGCTACTACTTATGCAAGTGATTTCATTGGAGCTGCAGTCCTACCCAGAAGTTTTAAATATCTCATCTACCAGATAAGCACTAAATTTATAATCTTTGCCTGGTATTTCTATGCAGGTTTCTTTATTCCATTTTCTTTTAACATTTTTGCCCTGGTTTCCCTGGGTCAGGATGAAAAGTTCCAAGGTTAACGGTTAAACACCATATGCAAAAAACATTTTTTTTTGTACAAACGTCAGCAACTCATGGTAGCTACTCAAAATGTAAAGAAGTGTAACAATACAGAGCTAAATAAAAATATCTTGCATTTTTCATGCTAGCTGTGTATCACAAATTGTAATTTTGTGAAATAAGCACAAGCAACAGAATTATTAATGCACTATCCTCTGTGCAGAATGCAGCACTATTCTCCCACTAGACCTGGAAATTCCCTTTTAAATAATAAGCATTTTTTTTCCTGGAAACTAAGCAATGACCTTTTATTTATTTGACAGATGACTTTATAAATGCAATTTAGTTTTGGGAGATATGACATTGGCAAGCATTCTTGAATGTGAACTGGAAAAAATCACTAAACAAAAATTATGCTTTTGTCTATAAATGTAAAAGTCACCAAAAGACTGATCTTTGCAGAAATCTACACCATCTCAATCATTTTTAATGACTAACAGCATAATCCTTTTACACATAAGCCCTCTAATTATGGTTTTGGGGGTCACATTAAACTTTTATTTCATCCATTTCACACTGTTTTTTGAAATGAGTGCATGTTCTGTTGAGCTAACAATACAATGAAGCAGATAGATAGATAAGCTGTAAAATTGAGGGCTTTCAATAGCTGCACATGAAAATTCCTTTTAGCTTCATTTCCTACTCAGAATTAAAGTGTTTTAGAATCAATCAGACAAGCAAGGATCTAATTCTGCTTGAATTGATTGCTTTTCAGATAACTCTGCTGTGCAAAGTTTCACATTTCAAGACCCTTCAGTCTTGCACCAATGTAAATGGACAGCTACCGAACAGATAATTGAAAATCAGACCCATTAAAGGCTTGATATAGCAGCTGGTTGCTATGTAATTCTTCAAATCTTCAACTGAGAAATGAAAGTTGTTTTCACGATGAAGTGTAAACAAAATGAGCAGTATAAATACATACCTTTACAAACAGAATTATTATATATATCTCCATAAATATGTTTGTATATATAAGTGTGAGAAATCTCAGCATGTCAAATTTTAGTTACAGGTCACTACTGGAGGTTCAAGATGCAGCTGAATTTCTTTCCCTGCAATGTCATTTTTTTGCATTAAAAAAAAAGTTTTTTTAAAAAAATCTCTCTCTCAAAGAGCATTTCTCATTTGTTTTAAAATCTCATGGGATTTCATCTCCCGTGTAATGTTTTTGAAGGGCCATTTTTCAAGTACTCCCAACTAACATTGTAAGATGAAATAATATTTTTTATGCTGCATGTGGAATTGATTAGTAATTTTCTTCCTTTTCTGATATAGACTGGTAATTTCAGTGTACATGTTACTGGAATAAATACAGCAGCTGAAAAACTGCTGAGATCTATAATTATTTCTGATATTAGTAAACACCTTGGTATCTTTTGTATACGCTCAGTTAATAAAATTGTTAAACAGGGATATAAAATAACCAAAAAATGAAAAGTACTTTCTTCTTCAAAGATCACTCCTCACTACATTCCTTTTCCTTTTTAAAAACCCTAGGACCTCTATGACCTCTTATCACCTTTACTGAAGAAGTATATATATTGCATATAACAAAGACTAAAGTGATAGGCAGAGAGAAAATGAAACATATCTTCTGGCAATATTTAAGACCTGGGATGCATATGCAAAAAGTTCCAGTTTTAACATAGATGATTGTCATATTTACAAACAAATAAACTGAAATTCCTGACTCTTCAGATCTCAAAGGACTCTCAATGTTCTTGGTCATCACTGATTTTTTTTTTATAGATCTCTACACCATCTCTGTAGAAATAGCCATAGTATTTGAGCTGTAGAAAAATGTACTGGCTTACTTTTCAACTCCATTGGTTTCTAACTTTTCATGAGCACTTAATTCCTCACATAGAAGGAAACAGTCATGCTGTCGAAGCCTGTGGACCATGAAGGGTAATTGGATAACATCTTTTGAAAGATTTACAAGCCTGCCAAGGATTTTGCCAGCTTTAAAACTGACTGATTCAGTGTGAAAAGATCTGAACAATTCTGACCTAAAGGTTTAGAGAGAGACCTTTTCTGTGAAAGTGTAATTTAGAGCCTGTAATAAAAGTGTGTTGAAAAGAACCACAAGGAAGAAAACAGCCATAAATTGTACGGCTTAATATTGCTTTACAGGACACTTCAAATGATGTGTCCTTTTTTTCTTGCAGCATACCTCTGTTGTCTCAAGCTGTTTTTAATTGTAATAATGGTAGCTTGTCAATAAAATAATAGGAAAGGAATTTGTTTAATACAGCTGAGAGTGTTGACTTGCTCTCTCCCTATACAAAAACATATATGAAGTAAGAACATACCACTGCACAGTTCCATAAGTAAGAAATAAGGGACAAAGCCATGAAAATAATTAAGAAACCTATGTCTAAAATGTAAGTTTTCAAAATGCCCATTCAATCTAATATGCACTCAGCAGTAAAACTCTATGTGTTTCTTCATTTCTATCGCTGTGCCAACATAACCCAGTAGTGATCAGCACAGTGCTGTGGGATGCAGGAACTCAACACTTTCTTTGGTCTTCTTAGGAGCAAGACCTAGTTTGGGGTCAATCTTGGCACATTGTGACGGATGTGCTCCTTCCCCAGCTCAACCTGACTTTTCGCAGGTAGTGCTATTTAGGTGTTAACCACAAATGACATTATCTGGTCCTGGTGGTTGCCTCCCTGATTTCTTCCCACACTCAGACATTGGCCATCAATAGCAGTCCTGATAGCTGCATCCTGATGGTGAGATAAGGCTGTGCATATACCAGTCCAAAGTCATCTGAAATGAAAGAATGACTATATATCACTCATCCCATGAATACGGGAACAGCCTGAGAGCCCACTGAGCTCTCCTTGCATTGCAGTGGGCTGCACACCAGGATCTCCCCTTGAACAGAGACACCTCTCAAGGATACTCCTCAGAGTTAAGAGTTCCTTGCCAGGTCCTAACAGATCCATAGTAACTGGCTATAACATGCTCTCTTTTTGAATTCGTAAACTTCACTGACGTAACTGTGCACAAAATCCCTTAGTCATAAACCGTTTACCGAGCCTGGGACTAGGATTGGATCCAGCTGCACCCAGACTTCTCTCAGAAGGAGTTTGGAAAGCAAGAAGGTCCAATCTGAACCCCGTGACTCAACAGGAAGATGTCCTTGATAATTCTGTGTATAGTGTGTACCCCATACAGTAAATAATAAGTTACCTTGCCATAGAATCTCATGAAACCATTATCCTTATCAATAAAACCTATTACTATTTCTTTCACACAAGTGAAGTGCATCATGTCACTCACCTCGACCCTGACTCATTCCATGAAACGTATATCTCAGAGAAATATGAAGCCAAACTGGTTCTTTCTCCCTTGTGTCTTCACAGTTCCCCAGTGGTACGGCACTAAAATCTGATGTGAGAGATCCATTAAATATCATCTTTCCTATGGCTGAACTGAAACACTGACCTGAAGCCAGAGACAGAAGTACCTGTGCACGTTGAGTATGAGTATTCTGAGACTAGGATTCCCATTTTGAACGATCCTGCTGACATTTTTTTGTGATGTCAATAACAAAGGCATTTTCTTGGAGATTCCAGGGCAAATTCCATGGTATGGATCTCAACGTGTATCTCCTGCGTCCAGTACTGCCTCTCTCTCTAGAAGAAAGCTAATGATTGTCAAACCTTAGTGAAGGGTGGACTGCATCATCCTCTCTAGTATTTTCTTCCCCCAAGGAATGAACTGCAGAAAATGAACCTTATAGGAGCCTTTTTCAAGAACATAACTTATCCCTACCTGGTGCAAAAAACTTAGGTGCCTGACTATATATACCATGGAATCCCATGCTATGGAAAGGCACTTGAACATCAAGTCCTTCAAAAAAAGCAAAGAGAGCATTTTGCTAATTTTTGATTGCCAAGACTTCATGCATAAAATAGCATTGACATTTATATAGTTGCAAGCATACGTATCTACAGCGTAATCTCTTAATTTCCACTGGTTCTTCGTGTAATAGTCAGATAGTTTATAATCTTGAATTACACTTCCTTTTCATGGGTTTTACAGAAGGAGCCTGATTCTGTGTTTCCTTTGAAATCCATGGTCAAGTTACTCCTGGGCAACTTGACCATGAATCTCAAATGAAACACAGAGACTTTTGCACTGCTTTGTGTTGTTCAGGCACAAAATAATATCACTTTCACCAAAGGCCTAGCATCTTTCTTTCACAGCTTTTTATCACTGACCTTTGAACAATATTTCCTCTTTCTCCCTCCTTTTTCTGACCGTAGGACTTCTAGGGTTGTTTTTCTTGTGTTCTGCTTTATGGCGTGTTCCTATGAGTAGAGATTTTGGGAAGCATGTTACAGGAATATAGAAGTAAATAATAACTTCATGAGGGCTCACAATTGCTGCATTTCAGACCAAGTTTACTCTCAGGTTTCTGTCTGATTGCCCTGGTGGGCAATCCAAGCCTCCAGGGCATCCAAGAACTATCTCCAGGTCGGTACCATGGGGGCAAAGTGTCCAGAGATATCACAGCCCTGTATGAAGGGCAGACCTTGTGGAGAAAAGACCAATGAATCACTGTGAGGTGAAGGTACAGGGGACAATTGAGGACATGTCCAAATATGGAAAAAAAGCATCAGAGACAACTTCACCAAAAGTATTAAGGAAGCACCAGGAGACAGTGAATCTACTTGAAGAGGACAGACTGAAATTATTGTTTGTATTTTGTTAGACTTTGAATTTGGAGAATGGGAAATCCACAGTAGCTGATTCAGTGTTTCCTACTTTTTTCTCTGCTGAAATCAAGAAAGGTAGACTTTATTCTGGCCTGATTTACACTAGCATAAACTTAGATTGCTTCCATTAAAAGTAATACGGCTCCATAGGTGTTGCAATACTGGCAATCATATTGGAATCTGAAGTCAGATTTTCCTGTAATTAATAAAGTATCTCTTTCATGACGGGAATTAGAATTAGCACATTAATAGATCAGGTCTCTTCCTTATTTTCACACTCTGGCAAAATTCAGACAAAATGGCACATAGCAAAGATAACAACTGAGCATTTCTTTTTTTTTTTTTTTTTTTTTTTTTTGTGGATAAGCCTTCAGAGTGAAGGATTACTAGAGTCAAATTTGAGAAACGCTGTTATGGAAATAATTAGGGTTTGACATTTTGCAGGTACTATGGGACATGAAGATTGCTGCTTTAGGAATGTTCTCAAGTGCAATTAAATTGCATCTCTTACCAACAGACCATAAATCATTATCCATAGTTCAGTGGGATATTTCCAGACCCTGCATTTTAGAGGAATTATTGTAGTTTATCATACTGTGTACCTTTGGGGAGCCCTTAATCTTTACATAATTACAATGATAATTGAGAGGAGACATACTATTAGACACACTTGATGAATCAGGTTATTGATACTCCAAATCAAAGGAATTATGCTGCATTGTTTCCACGATGTTTAGGCATATTTGCAGTCATAAAATTACATTCTACGATACAACATGATTCAAAATAGTCTTTATTCATATGTTCTTTGACTTCTTAAACACTTTAAATAACTATATTATGTATTATAATGTATTAGTCATAAATTATCTGTCCATGGATCACAGAAGCGTATCAATGACATGCAGTATTGCAGCTCTTCTTCTAGATGCAAAACTGGAAATCCTATGTTTTGTTCCTTAAAGATTGCTCTTTTTATTGTTCATTTCCAACACACAATGCTTCCTGAAAAATGTACTTCTTAAATACTATATGTTTTGTATTATGACTTTCTTAGTAATCACTACTATTATACAAAAGCACAGAATAGGAATTATTCTCATGGTTGGGGAATGTTTTAAAAATGTTAATTTCTTTTCCTCTCTATTTCAAAACTGGACAATTGCAGTACAGTCTCTCTTTCAGCCCTCAGCTATAGTGCATTAAGTAGAAATTTCTATTTTTAAGTAATTATTTCTGTCCTTCCTTCCTTCCTTCCTTCCTTCCTTCCTTCCTTCCTTCCTTCCTTCCTTCCTTCCTTCCTTCCTTCCTTCCTTCCTTCCCCCTCTCCCCCCTCTGGTTGTATACCCTTCTTCCTGGCTGCATACCCTTTCTAACCTCCTGTTAGTGCTGGTCCAAATCAGTAGGTTTCTAGTTGTGGCATTTCTTTGCAGTGGATGGGGGTAGACACAGGAGAATTATTCCCTGTATTATCTGAAATTCATTAAAACGTCTCCTAGGTAGTCAAAAATGAATAGGGATATGTCTTTCTGTGGCAGCACAGTAACTCTGCAAAGTGAGGTGTGATACAGGATTTGAGCGCCAGCCGTAGGCTGGTGTGAGTTTGGGGAGGATGTGGGGTTTTTTTTCTGAGATGACATCCCACAAGGAAAAGCAGCATGTATAAGCCTTCTGCTAACACAGTCTTCTGGTTTGGGGCTGCCTCACTTCACGTGTGTGTAGGAATGGGGGAGAATAAGTGCAGAGTGGCTCAGAGTTCAGGCAGCACTGCCCTAGCCCTGCGCCGCCATGCTGCCCAGATGGGTTAACTCACGCAGTGACATGTCATGTAGATATACCAATAACATCATGAGGTGGCTGCTTTCTGCCCCTCTGCTCCCATCAATCTGTGAAATAACAGATCTGCAAGATATGCTAGGGACTTTGTGTTGTTTTGGTCTTCTGGTGAACAAGTCTGGAAATAGCTTGTACTTGTACAAAACTTGACTCATGACAGCTGAGCACATTCTTCTTGCTCAGGAAAAGAAAAGCTGTGATCAAGAAAAAAAAATCTGACCTTTGCACTGTGCCTGATGTCTCAAATGTATCCCAATAAGAAGTTTCATAGGAATAATAGATTTTAAAGCCATCTGGCTTGACCCCTTGCACAGAGCAGGTCATAGGATTTCACTGTGCAATTCTCTCAAAAACATAAAATGATGTTGGTGCTGAACTCCTCTGTAAAAGATTAAACCTTTTGAAATAACTGTCACACTTTTGCATTTCCCTGCTGAAGTTAATGATACTGACAGGGAGTGAAGGATAGAATGGGAGCTCAGATCAGTGGATGTTGAATGAATGAGGCAGGACTGGGAAGTATTTGCTGCTGTAGCACAATGAAAAAAGATTTAAGAAACTTTAAGAATTTTCTGATTTCTATCCTGAACATGTCAGTTACTTGGATGAGAACAAATATTCTCAAATACTTTATTTTATAAAACTGAGCAGTTTACACTTACTGTTCTTCTAGTTCTCAGCATATCTATCCAGTTGCCCCACTATGCACCATACAGTACACATTAACAAATTCTGAACTAGTAGAACAGCTACACAACTATATGTATATATAATGCTTATGTTTTCTTAAATATGAAAAAAAAACCACAAAACATCCAGGTTTATTTAATGGAAAGTTCATTTCTGAGCATGATTCTAAAGTGGGCAAGAATAAATAATGTAGATGTTAAACAGTGCTGCTCAAGCAAGGACACCCAGAGCACATGGCACAGGGTGGCATCCAGGTTGGTTTGGAAGATCTCCAAAGAAGGAGACTCCACAACCTGGAGTATGGGCAGCCTGTTCTAGGGCGCTCTCACCCTCACAGTAGAGAAGGTCTTCCTCACATGGAGATGGAACTTCCTGTGTTCCAATTAATACCCATTACCCCTTGCTCTGTCACTGACCACCACCAAGAAGAGTTTGACCCCACCCTCTTTACATTCTCTCCTCAGGTTTTTGTACATGTTGATAAGATCCCCTCTCAATCTTCTCCTCTCTGAATTAAACAGACCCAACTCACTTAGTCTTTCCTCATAAGATTGATGCTCCAGTCCCTTAATCATGTTTGTAGCTCTAACTGTCTTTTAATTGTGTCTATTTAATTAAGATTTTAATCCTAAAGTTATATGTTAATAGTACAGGTCACTTATCAGATACTATTGCAAACTTCATTATTTTCTTAACTATTTCAAACAAAATAATTTCAGGAAATCAGAAAGGAATCACAAGCCAATTGAAAAAAATGCACATTGTCCTATTATGCTGCTGAATGACAAATCTGTTGGTCCGAAGGTCACAGTCCCTTTCGTAACAATTTTCTATAGAAATCTTCTGTTTCTCATTTCCTTTTCTTTGGTTGTTACTAAATCCAGGAGGTTGTACATACTTCCAGTTGTGCTGCCAGAACTGTCTTTAGTAAAAGCTTAAACATTTGACACTATTCAAATGTGAAATTAATAAAGAAAATGGATGACTTATGTGATGTTGGAGAGGCATCTCCACAATAAAGGGAAGTAATAGGAATTAAGTTTGCTATTGAAACCTATTTGGGAGGATTTTAGGGTTACCTCAGCTTTATTGCAGCATTCTGACCTATTGATATAACTAATTAGGTCACGGCTTCCTTTTTATTTGACTGCCAAATGATAAATGTATGTGCATAAAAATCCACATCCTTTTTATCCCCCGTTAAGAATTTTGACCTGTTAACATGAGAATTACAACTATAATCAGAATTAGATTTCCTGTTAGAAGCAAAATCACTGCAATTTACAACACCTCTTAAAGGAAAGTTGGAAAACATATAAAGTGAAGGATTAATCAAAATTACATTCTTAATTTTATTACTGGACTTGGATTGATTCTATGCATTTGATGAAAAATAAATTCTTTGTATTTCTTTGAAATCTGGATTTTTTTTTTTAATTATAGTTTCCCTGCTAAAGATATGTACTGTTCATATATTATCTTGCACAAAAGCATTGTCAATTTGAGTTCTCTTCTTTCAGGCTTTGGCATCCTAAAGAGAAACCAAATGGAGCAGAAAACTTCAACCTCTTGTATCAAGAAAATAAGCTTTAATAGTCATATCTCTTACTGATGCAAGTCATAACTGCAGTACTCAGGAAAAAAAAAAATTCATGGGCATTCTCATGCATCTTCTCCTGTATTCTTTTTATAGGTTCTCCCTTTCTACTCTAATATTGCAACTGTCTTGTCCTTTCCCTCAGTTCCCAGATACTTCTTTCTCTTCATGATACATCAACTCTGCAAGTAGGAGTAGATCCTTTCTCTGTAACTATTGCCATATTTATCCTTGTCATCCCTTTGAACATTTGGCTCTTTGCCTAGCTATACATAGACACCTAAGTCCTTTATTAGATCTAAATTTTTGCTCTTTGGAAAGGTAGAAGCTTCAATAGGATATAGACATAGAGGTGCCTTATTTTTAGGAATCTCTACATATAGCCATGCTGTAGAATGATACACAAGGAGCTCTGGTCAAGAAACAGTATAGACATATTGCTGCAGTGGTTAGTGCAGGCTGTTCAATCCCATGAAGAAAATCGTATAAGTGCAAATGAAAAGAAAAAAGAAACAAAACAAAACAAAACAAACAAACAAACAAAAAACCCCAAAAGCTTACATACAGTACTCAGCCTATCTAGGCTTTGCAGTGCACTGAATCACTGAATCAGGTTCTCTGCTATTTGAAGCCTCAAGGTGTTTGTGTGTCTGGGAGTATGCCTGGGGAAAGGCAGACTCCGAGGATAGGTTTAGCAAAGGCCATCACAATGCATGAAGAGATGTAAATTAATCAACAAAAATATTAAAGAAAAGGATAGGTCCCTCAGGCTTTACTGCAGTGAAGCAGCAGCAAACAGTATTTAGTCAGTTTAGTCAGTTTGGAAGATCAGAAAATTGGTTTTCAGTCTTTGTTTTCACTCTTTTGGATTGAGTGCTTGAACTCCAACTCCAGCCTTCCAGAACTGCTCCTCGATTGCTAGGCTACCAGGTGTTGTGCATCCCCTTGAAGAAATTTATTTTACTTTATATAAAATACATAGAATCAGAGAAACATAGTTTGAGCGCACATTCCTACATTCCAACTCAAGCTTGTTAATTCAAGGACTTACTTTGAGACTGTAAAACCAATTTCAAGTTTCCTTCCCCCCACTTTTTTTTTTCTTTGTTGTTATTATTGTTGTTGGATTAATCTTTTCTTTTTCTTTTCATAACAAGCAATTTCAAGAGGGACTGTGTGCTCACATGATCTGTAGCTGTGGGTTGAGGATACTGTGCATCTCTTCAAGTAGAGCTGGGAATTAAACCTCCGAACAGATTTGGCTAGTCACTCACTGGCTATGGCTAATCAATGCTGAGTCAATGCTGCCTCTAGGTAGGGAGGGCAGATCTATCCTCAAAGTGGTTAGATGGGATGGTCCAAAGCATGGCCAGATGGTAAGCGGTCAGGCATCTGAAAGCCCTGGGTGCACTGCTTGAGCTGGTGTCCGGCATCCTCAGGGATACCTCCCTGCTTGTGACTCTCCACTCACCTGAGCAGGAGCAATGTTTAACCTGTGAATCCCCCTAGGACTTAGATAAGAAATAACTCTGATTGATTGATAGTAACCCCGAGCGTTTTGTTGCCTGGGGTTTTGTGGGAATGCCCGGGAGCAGACACCTGCTGCTCTATGCCTTGCAGGAACTGTTTGCATGAGCAGCACAAGAGCTTCGTGGATGCCCAGCCGTGGAGATGGGATCCTGAGGACCCACCGTTTAGACCAAGGCAACTGCTGCCACAGAAATGATGCTTATGCGTCTTCACAAGCCCCAGAAACTCTTTTAAATTACTGCAGTCTGAAGCTAGTAAGTTTTTCAAAGAATCTAAAGTGAGATTTAGGACACTACTAAGAAATCCCTAGAGATGCAAAAATATTTTGAAAATTTGCTTCCTTGGGTGCTTTTTAAAATATTCCGTTAGTGTGAATTGTTCTCAGGAGCAGCGCAGCAAGGAAATGTATATATACATACATATTCTGACTCTAATGTAAAGCACATGTTATATTTGATTGTTCTCTAACAATAAAAACTCAAATCAGAAAAAAATGCTTTTTTTGCTTCACACACCAGGCACTGCCAGTCTGAGGATGAAGTGGGTGCAAGGTATCCATTTTCGTCTAATTACCCAACCAGGTTGAGCACAGCCAGTTCAACAAAACCCCAGCTGTATATTTTAATTGCCTTAAATGAGCTCCTAAATAACTATATGGAGTTAAACCATAGAGCAGAGAACACAATACAGGCACACAAAAACTCTGAACACCCAGGGCTCTAGAGTGCTCAATTAAACCTTTCTTGATTATTCAATAGAATAGAAGTGTGCACATAAAAGCTTTCACGCTACAGCAGGCTACGACCTTATTCTCAAGTTTCAATATTGCAATGGAAGTTAATTAAGATATTCCCCATACAAAGCATAACCCTAGAGGTAGGTTTTGTTCCAAATACTTCATATAGGCATCTCTCCTGCTGTTAAGTGAATGGCTCTTGGTGAATCAAAATAAATATTGTTTTGGCATATACTCATTTTTATTTTGCACACTGCAAGAAAGAAACAGTATGAAATCATTAAAACATTTAAGTCACCATGCTGAAATGCATTTCCTAAAATCTTGTTCTCTCTGCATTCTGAGTGCAAAATATCTTAAAAATAGTTTGGGAATGGGTCACACTAATTCCTGGTTCTGTGATAGCCATCCAGTTGGAATAAGAATAAATCATACTTACTTATGTATGGATAATAGCAGGTGCCAAATCTTGTCTCCATATAAGTCAATAGTACCTAAACAGAAAAAACACTATTTGAGTAAAAACAACAGTTTAATCCCAGGCTATTTCTAGCTTCATATAATATCATGAAGTTTATTGTTATTAACAAACGCAAAATACACCAGAGTGTACATGAAAGGCCTTTTCTGTTCAAATATATTATTAATTATGAGAACAATGCAAAGCACATTAGATATGGTCATATAATACTGGTTCTGCTATTCTATGTTGTTTAGAGCCTTTGCAATGTACCTCTTTTCTACCTCTACTCTATGTCTTCTATTACAATACAAGCCTTACAAATAGAACTATTTAATATAAAAAGACTTTTGAAACAAGTTGTGTACCTCTAAATGTTTGAATTATGTCCCAACTCAGATTGTTAGTTTTGGTGTAAACAGTATACTGATGTTTCTCTTTAAAGAAGCATTTCTGAGTAATTAAGCATTAGCAAAATTAATTATTGAAAGCAAAGATACTGCTTAATTTTATTATGCATTTTTTTGGCCTCGATCATCTAAGTGCACTAAGAAAACCATGCCACTCTAAATGTTTCACTTCAGTCATTACACAGATTTATTTGCTGCCTCAGGTTGTTTACAACTAGTAGACTTCAGAACCATCTTTTGTATTGCTCTTGACTTCCATTATCTTATCATTGTCTTTTATCTCCCATCCAAGAAGTGACACTAGGAACTGTTGGTTTGGCACCATCTGTTGATTGAATCGATCATTTTAGGAAATTAAAAAAAAAAAAAAGGAAAAAAGAATTTAGCATTCATGCAAGAGCTATTTTCTTTGACCCAATGATTTTGTAGTGGGGTATATTAGCTTAAACTCTCCTGAGGCATGTGAATTTAGTCTTAAAATCCCTGATTTTTAGGCACCCAGATATTGTATTAGATCAAGATATTAGCATTGACGACAGAAGATTCTCAGTATTCAGCTTAGTTTAAGGCCCCAGACTGACCTAGAAGTGGGCTTTCTACTTTTGAACATTTTATGTTTCATGTGTTTTGTAAAAAGATTAGCACTCTTTTTCTCAAACCAACTGACATGATAAATTGCACATGCATAAAAATAAATTTGGACATTATATTCTAACATTTGTCTTAAATTTCTGAATAGCTACTCAAAAGACACATAAAATCAGTAACTAAGAATATAGTCTTGATTCAAGATCAAGGAACTAACATAAAAAGATACAATTGTTAAAATAAGTGTTATAGTATGTCAAGTGAGCTCTGAGGAGAAGAATGTGAACTTCTTCATTAGTGAAGCATAAAGACTAGAGTTAATATCTATGTGAAGAATAATGTTTATAACGCTCATACTTACTACTGCTACTCAACAGCAGTGCAGATAATATCACCTAGAGCACTGTGCAGAGGCAGATTTGTTGCTAGAAATTTGGTAAGGAGCGCTGTCCTGATAAGGGGTATACCTTTGGCAAAATCAGTCCAGAAGAGGCAAAATGTGTATCTGTTGTGATCCCACCAGAAGCCTTTTCTTTGCAACTACCAATGCAATCAAGAGCTGACAGTTGTACTTTCTCACTTAATGTTTGGGTGATAGATCATGTTATCACAGAACAGCACAGGTCTTTTCACAGTCTGTTCAATCATGACAGTCTAGTTCACACACACTGAAAATCAGATTGGGCAGGGACATGAAAGGCAGAAGAGAATAAGGTTAAAAAAAGAAAAAAATAAAAGATACATTCTCATAAAGTTTCAGGTGAATATTTTATTTGGTGCATATGCTTAACCATTACATCTCATCTTTTTTTTTTTTTTTTAAATAGTCTACATGATCTATACCTATGTTATCCACAATATGAATTCTGCATATAGATATTAGTCAACCTTTCTTTTTACAGAGATGGGAGGTCTTTCTTTTCAGATCACTGCCATGTTCTTGGCAATAGAGTAGTCAATCAAGAGCACAAAAATGGCATTTTAATCAAACTATGTGAACAAAATGGCCTTTACAAAAACAAGAGGCTAAGGTTGAAAAATTAACCTTAGATCTGCTATATCTTTGAATGTATAAATACCACGATCAGTCATTAGACAACCTTTCTGAAATCACCATGATAAATCTAATGGTACAAAATACGAGAAAGTTAGAGTTTCAATACAGTTCTTCTAAATGATTCACCAGTCAGAAAACAATGTAAAATAACAGATTACTTAAATATCTTCTGGAAAGAGAATTATATTAGGGGAGATATTGTATCTTTAAGGCTTGCTTAGACCAGAAAGAAAGAAAAAAGAAGAAAGCATATTCATTAACTCTACAGCTGATTCTCTAGTTTCCTTCAGTCCAATGAATATCCAGGCAGTAGTTGATGCTTCAAAATAGTGCAAAAATGTTCAGAAATTATTTTTATTGTGCAACTTTATAGGATCATGGAGCTGCTAATTAAAATATCACTAGCTTCTGATTTCTTTTATGAGTTAGTAGTAATGTAATATTTTCAGGAAAGCAAATGAAAAACAAGCATTCTCTGTTAACATAGAAGTAATCATACATAATAAACATACTATAGAAGTAATGCTAAGGAACAGCTGTCCTACCATTTTCGGCTGCTCCAGTTACAACAATCATTCCTTCTAATTGCGAAACACCTGTCTCATTATATTTGACAGAAATTGTCAATTTCATTTAATTTACAATGTCTGTTCTGATTTTTTAAATATTTTATTTCTCTAATGTACATTTATATGGTTTATTACCTTAATTCTTCTATTTAATCTTAAGAACCTTAAAAATTATTGGGAGATTAATTGTGCAGGAAAGAAACATTTCTCATTTATAGCTTAAATCAGATACTTGCTGGTACAAGAGAAAAAGGAGACGTCAGAATTAACAGTTTGCTGAATTCCTAGTGATAATGCTGGATTATTCTGTAAAGTCTGCTCCTGAAACTAAGGCCATCGTGACATCATTGACAAATTCTCAAATTTAGAACTTGAAAGGGTGTTTAATACAACACAGCAGAAGCAAAAAAGGGGTAAGATGACCATTTCGTTCAATAAAGAGCAGTAGTGAGATAGAATCTCTAACATCTTATTCTCACTTACATAAACCATCTGTCACAGACAAAGCATGGAGTGATTTTTGGTTTTCCTATCAAAACCGATGACACAATTTTGGTATTTCAAATTATGCTAGTTTATGAGGCACAGCTGTTTCTCCACTGTACTTGAGGGTCCTTTGGTATGTGAAGAGTTAAGTGATCAGTTACTTCCCATTAACTGCCCCAAATTAAATCTTCCTCACTCAAATATAGAGTTAGGATCTTAGGGAGTGTTATATTTAGTTGTACACGTGATACAGTAATTATTCTTTCTTTTTTTCTCTCTTTTTTTATGATTGATCTTAGAAGACTAATTTTGCTGTGAGTAATGTGGGCCTTTTCTGATCTATGGGCACTGTAGGGATGTAAATGCAGTGATAAAGCATACTAGTCACGGATCGCACTGGATGCCGTTCCTGGGCCTGCAGCACACAAAGGTGTCATCACTGGTGCCTCAAATGCAGAATTACATTTGGAGTAAATGGAGTCAGGATTTCATCCACTTAAGTTCAATAACTGGACTTGTTTAATATCTTAGCTACTTCTGCTTTTCTCATTGACAAATGATGATAGTAAGATGATAGCCAGTAAGATGATAGCCTTCACACTTGGTGAGGAAAAGAAAATCCTTAATAAATAAAATGAGGAAAATGCTAGTTATTTTCAGGGCTTTTATGAATCTTTTACTTCCCTAAATTGCCAGTTGAATATACAGAATATTTATTTTCTACTACTGGCAACCTGTTTTTGAGCTTCATTACTGAGACCTTCTTTTGTTCAGTTACAGACTTTATTAGTCAAGCTAATAACAATGAATTGTACTTCATTAATTGAAACTTCAGTCTCAACATTTTTAATAAAAAGCTTCACATCCATTTCTTTAATCATCTTCAGAAGTGGTTAGTTCCTTCCAGAGGTGAATTTGTTCCTCTTTTTCTGTGTTTCTGTGCAAGATGTTAATGGTGATTTTGTTATTAATAATCAGAAAATTGCAAAGTGTTTAATGCTCTTATGGTTATGGATAACAAGTTGAATATATACCACAGCAAAAACAGAAAACTTGAGATCTTAATCCAAGGCAAAGTCATGAGGCTACAGTCCATGACTGATGCTGAAAATACTTTTCCTCTGGTTGCCTCTTTTCTTTTTTCCCCTTTCACCTCTTTCTGCGACTTTTACTGATCACATAGCTATTACTGAACTGAATCAGAGTTCTTCATAAATAAATATTGGCAAAGCCATCTTAATTTAAATTTATCATCTTCATCAGCCTGCTCATCTAAAACAGCAAGTACAAGTTTAGATGTTCAGATGTTTTACATATCTAGATATTGCAAAGCAAGTACTATGTGGTTCAATTCTTAAGCTGCGCATTTGAATGGACTCATTAACTTTTAAAGAATCTTAATTAAGTGTACTGCCATGTACGAGGTGCTGAATAAGTCACCAATATACTGAGTAGCAACTACCTCAGTCATCTTGTCTTCTGAATGGTTTTGTTCTGAAAATTTTAAATGAAAAAATTCAGAAATGTCTAAAAGCATAAGTAAGTGTATTTATTTGTCTGAAAGCTTTCTGTAATTTTAAATGTGCATGTCATTTTTGAATAACGAAAAATCCACGTAATTAAGAATTTTGTTTATTTGCATGTGATTCTTTCCTGGAGGAAGAGGAGGGGAAGGGTTGGTTGAAAGAGTGAAAGAAGAGACAAAGAGGAGATGAGAAAAGGAAATTACAAAAATAACCCTCTCAATATATTTTCTCACTCCTGCTTCTGAGTAATAGAGTTTGTCTTTGAAAAAGTGCACATTGCTAACTGTGATTAGCTCTCCCCAGTAGGCTTAGCTAAAGTTTGGGTATTGAAAAACTGCTGTAAATCGAATGAAAAGCTAATGATGTTGATAAGTTTGCCTGTGACTTGGATATGTTATAATAACAAGTTGGTTGAAGATAATTGAGAAATTAATTTTACCCTATGCTGGGTTCTGAGTACAAATGCCTCCAAAAACTTGTTACCTGCTGTCTTTTAATATACTAATTATAACTAAGAACTCTTTTTGACTGTTACTGTTTTGGCTTTGAAAAGACTGGTATCAGTATGTAAATACTAAATTTTCCAGCTGATGTCAAATAATTCAATCATTTCACCTGGGGAAAACCGTGAAAGTTTTCCAATTTATTTCATGAAATAAGAAGAATACAGTAACCCATACATAACAAGGCAGGAGCAAAGTAAAGTCCATATCTTTTGGATCTTAGATCTGAGCCTGCATCCCTAAGACAACATGTGATTTACCAGGCTAGAGAGATGTGTGTATGCTTAGAAGCAAAAGAAAGGTAAATGTTGGTGGCATTTGTCAGTCCCTACTCTTATGAAGAGGTTGTATAAAACGTTGTATAAGGGTTTTGTTTGTTTGTTTGTTTCTATAAAATATTTAAATATGCATTGTTGTGAGGCCTTTAATTTACCTTAGTAGCAAAGCTATAGAATCAATCTTAATTCGTAACTACATGGCACACAATCGCTCCAGTCTCACTGGTAACTTTTCACTGATTGAAAAGCACAGGGGATGCTAACCTTAATAGTAGGGCAACTCACTGGTTTTAATGAACATTAGATTAGGTCTCTATCCAACAAATGTGTAGAGATCTCTAGTGTGAAGTATTTTACTTTTTGGTTCACAACTGTGAAATGTTGCAGTTTGAAAGCTGTAGTGGTACTGGTAGTGGCGGGGGAAGGAGATATCAAATCAGTATCGGATTCACAAATAGTCCGTAGGTCCGATCGCCTTCCTAGGAGCGAATCGAGTTCCCAAATAGCGTAATCACCTATAAGCTCAACTCTGGCAGTATCGGATTCACGAACAGTCTGTCAACTGTAGGTCCGATCGCCTCCCCCCAAACAAGTAGTGGAGTACACAAACAGTCTGATTTATTCAAATGCAACATTTACAAAGCAGGTTTCGGATGTCAGTGCAGGAAATTCTCTACTAGAGCATGGGGTTTTTAGCTAGCTTTGATGTACAAATGTGCAATCATCACTCACCCCAGAAGATGGGAGAGGGCTCTCAGTCTCGAGTCTCCTCAGGAGACGCGCCAGTCCGAGGAGAGGAAAGGGGGATCAGCCCGTCAACTGACCCAAGAGTTACGATGGGTTCTTCCCTCCTCACTCCTTAGTCTCCTCAGGCAGCATGCAAACCTGAGGGGAGCGAAGGGGGCTCAGCCTCTCGACTGACCCAGGAGTTACGATGGATTCTTCCCCCCAAACTTTTCATCCTTAGTTCACCTTTTATACTTTTCTTTACATTCAGGTGGAGCTTGAGTGACTAGAGTCATATTTAATATTGTTATTGATTGGCATAAAAGTTTCTCACTTTCATTTAAAGGTACAGTCAAGTGCAAATCTAGAGCGCATGCTCAGTGAGGGGTGGTCGTACCTTGGAGGCGGGTAGGTTTTGGGATGGAGGTGTAGTTTACACATTATAATAAGCAAAGTTCAAGCAAAGTTCATCTGAAAGGAGTGATTTGCCACCTTTGCTGGCTCAGCACCGGACATGTTATCGTATATCTCCCATTAGACAGTCACTGTGAGGCTCATCAGCAGCCCAGCACAGGGAGTGCAACAGAGTTTGGCCGCGGTGTCTTCACCCCGCTCCGTCCTCCATTACTCCCCTTTGCAGCTCCGAGAAGGGCAGATTGTGCTGCCCAGGGAACTGTGGAGGAGCAGAGTCCGTGCGCACCAACCATCCTGGAAGTGGAAACTGTGTAGCACCCCAAGCAGGCCTCTGTAATGCCAAAACTTCAGTTAGGCCCTAGTTTTCCTCTCAGTTCCTGCTTTCAAACAATTCTTCCATAAACAATTCTTCCACAACAACGAAGTCATGTAATTCTTTGCAGGCAATGCAAGTAATGGTGTATGTCATGTTGTCATAGGTCATTGGCCTGAAAAGATTCTCTTACATATCTTGTGCTTGTGTTGTTTAACTTCACTGTCGTGATTCTGCTTTAATTAGATATTCGTTTTACAAATGACAAGAAAAAGTAAGTTTTCTGATTTTTAATAGACTACAACAATTCTTTCTATCCAGCTGGCATGAACCTAATTATGTAATGTACCCAATGGCACGTAATTCCTATTCCAGATGTGAAGCTGAAGATGCTGGAAGTCTCCACATTTTATCCACAGTGGCAGCCCAGGCTCTCTATGTAGCTATGAATGGTGCATTTAAGCCATGTGTACACTCATTTCCCCTTCAGAGGAAGGTAAACCATCAGGTTTTTATAAATGGTCTCCCTTAGCACCTGCAAAACTGCTTTTCCCTGCTGTAGGCAGATACTACCCTTTCTGGACCCCCTAAGGTTAACTTCCTCCCTCTGAAGAGCAGAGGCCTCTCTAAAAGCCACCAGGGCCTATGCAGCATGTTTGTTCTGCTCCGGATATACTGTGCATCAGCAGGGTATATTTTTACAATTTAGCATCTGCAGATTGGTCTGTTTGTGGAGATTTTCAAGGTCTTTCCCCACCTTTCTCCCCCTCACAATTCCTGAACTACTCCTTCATGCTTCTTTTTATCCTTCACATTGGATCCATTTTAGATCCTCCACCATAAATTACCTCTTCATTCCAAATTATATATTTTATTTTGTCTTTCTCTTACACTAATTTTTACTTCTACCTGTAGTTTTCTCCTTAGGTCGTAAACTAAAATTAAACCTAGCATTCATTTGACATATCTGGATTGACCTGAACACTTGAATTCCACTATGCCTTGTTCTGTTTCATAGCTTTCCTTTTAAACATAAAGCAACAAAGAATTTATGCATTGCATTGCAAGAGTTAGCACTAGTACTGATTCTTAATGATGAGCCCTTCTGCAAAATACAAACAAGAGTGGGGAAAGACTAAGCTACAAAAATCTTTTTTCTTTTGAGAAATCATCTTGATGCCTAATAAAGCCACACAGACGATCCTGGAAGGTGGTTGCTTGGGTTACCTGATCTTATTTGGAGTTTACTTACTTTTAAAAAGAATTTAATCATTCTAGTCTCACAGGGTAATGTGTTGAAACAAATATAGAGAAAGATGTGAGCAGCTTTTCTTGTTAATGCCAGAAGTATTTTCTGAAAGCTGCAAATATTCTTCCTTCTCTTCTTTACAAGGCCTTTTAAAGTGCCTAACTAACTCTAGAAGTTTTATTTTAGATTGAATCCTAGGATGATGAAAACTTTCATATCTCAGGGAATGACCAATTTCCAATTTCTCAAAAAATCAGCCCTGTTCAATGCAAGCCATGTTATTGGGTCAACTAGACTGAATTTGTCTTTGGACACTATACAAACTAGTTATATTAGAACTGAACAAAGCCATACCTTAGAAAGATAGACACAGGTCCTGAAAGCACTTGTATAATATGAAAAATGAATTATTAAGTATAGATAAAGATAGTTATTGCTTGAAGGAATGTAGTTCAGTAGAAAAGAAATAAAATGTAAGCTGAATTATTATTATTATTATTATTACTATTATTTTGGAAAAGTTCCCTTGTGTTTTGCATTTGAATCACAGGTTGAGAACAGGAAATTATGGAGTTTGATTATGAAAGGATTTAATGAATAGTTAAATATTTATTTATTTATTTTTGAGTAGTAGTTGGGTGTTCTCTCTGTTCAGATGCTTTTGGTGCATCTTAAGTACTGATGTCTCTCAGGAACACACTGTTTTTGTCCTTAGGGACTTCTTTGGCTGTCTATCTGTGAAATCATCACACAAGAAGGCAGAGGATTCTGAATAAATGATACAGTTCTTTCTTTGTTCCTATCCATTTAAAATGAAAATCTACACAATCATCTCCTCTAATATATGATATTTATTTTATATGTTAACCTATAAATATTGCTGGTTTTAGCTATCTAAAACCCAGTTATGTGGGATAAAATGGTTGTCTGCTATGGTCCCAAGGGACATGCAGGAAGAGTGAACGAGAAAAGGAGCATTTTATCATTGTCTTGCTGCTTATGAGGTCATTTGCATGAGTGCAAAGGGGAAAGAAAATGCTACTGTTTTGTTATGAGTAATATAGAGAAGTAAACAGGTGCAGCTGCAGCTGCACTATTAATGATGATGGAGAACTGTGCTTCTGCATAGCTGCCATTGTACCATGTAACTAGAAGCTTCTATGTTGTGTTGATACAGTCTTCCATCCTTAAGTAAATCCAAGTAAAACTTCTGACATATAGAAAGTGAAAATAGTGCAGAATCAATGTGGAGACATCAGCACAACATAGGATGATAGACTTGAAAGGGTTAGAAGCATAGCTGCTTAATGAACTAAGTGCATGTTTTATTCCTGTGGAAAAGTATTGTTAAATGAAGTTAGTAGGATTAAAAAAAAAATCAATATTTTTGAGATAGGTATGTAATCTCCTAGTACCTTGAGACTTAACCTAATAATTGGTTTCCTGGGTTTTTGCCATTCAGGTTATCAAAAAATAGTCAGAAAAAAACGGGTGACACTCTGTTATAAAATTATTCAGAATATTCACAAATAGGATGCTTTCAGAAAGATCTTGCATCTTGAGCTACTTAATGATAATGAAAAATAAAATAAAATGTTAATAAATGCAAAATAGTGCAAAAAAGAAAAAAAATCCTTTTCATATGTATACAGTGGATGAACTATAATTTATCTACTATGTTTATCTACATTTTTGGAGATACTGTGGATAGTTCTCTTACAGTATTGACTCAATGCTGTACAGCAGTCAAAAAGGCCAATGCAATTATTAGGATGATTAAGAAATGAATAGAGAATACTGTTGTGTTTTGTCACATCCATGGTGTACCCAAAGCATGATAAATCCATCAAGTTAAGAAGTTACGGTTGCCAGGGTTTAGAAATGACACAATAGAAATAGGGAAGATGAGATACATTAGGAAGTATAATCCAAGGCATGGAAGCATTTCAAAAAGAGCAGAAGCTATGTAGATAAAGTCCTTTTTGTGAAAAGAAAATGCAAGGTGTCACACATGCACAGTGGAGTTAGTTAAAATAAGTAGAAAGATACCATTTTTTCTACAGTAAGAAAAGCCAAATCATGATGTTCATCTGTGATGAATCATTCTGAAAGCCAAAGGTGTGTTTAATCCAAAAAAAAAAAAAAAGATTCAGCTACCAAACACAGTGATCTGGATACATCTGAATCTGGAAAACTTAAAACAGGATTACCACAACAGGGAAGATATGTTTGTGAAAGCTTTTGATGCACTCCTCCCCTAAACATCTGCTGCTGGCTACTGTTGAAGAAAAGATGATAGGTGTGGTGTGGGTTTTTGTTGTTGTTGTTGTTTGTTTGTTTGTTTTTTCAGTTCAAAGTATTTGAAACAATCTGAGGTCAACCCGCTGGATTGGTATTTTCATAGCATAGAACCGAGAATGTCTGTTACAAGCTCTGGGATGTGGCATGGGGGCCAGCAGGGATACTTGAGTTTGCAAATCATGTTTAGACAGTGTTGGGATGTGAAAGGAGCCAAACCCCAAGGAGTCTTGTTCAAATGACATACTGAGACTGGCAGACAGCATACTCTGTCTCCTGAGATGTGCCATGCATTTTTCCAGCAACTATTGCTTGGCATAGCCCATACTCGACTCCCAATGGCCAAGAGCTAAGCAGCTGAGATTATCTGCGGACCCTCGCTCAAACTTCTTTCCTGTGTAGGTGTTTTTCTTAAAGCAGTATTTTATAGACATAGACAAAGGGAAGCCTTGTTTTCTTCCTATTGTAACAACATGGCTCCTGTTCAAATTTCTGGGGAAAATACCTTAAAAACCTGATAGACTTAGTTTTTTTCTGTAGTCCTTAATTTTTTTTCCCTGTGTTTAATTTTTCTAAGTTTGGTGAAGGATGATTAAGCATGCTATTATAAATGAAGGCACGACTATATTTGAAAGTTGTTTCAGGTCTGCTTTGAAGTTATCTAGAAGATGTAAGAGGATGCTGCCTAATCCTGACAGAAACGGCCCCTGTGCAGCCGTAGTAGCACATTGCACAGGAGAGTATGGACTGCTTGAGCTGTTGCCTTCGTTCTCTACTGTCTGTTGGGAAATCAGTAACTGGCAAGTTTGTACTCAAAGCAGTGTGTGATCGTGTTATCAAGCTCCTTTCAACCTTGCTCTGAAGGTGGCAAGCATATAGGTGGGAGTCTTACCTTTACTGCTTTGTTGAATTGTATGTGTTTTGGGACTTACTTGTGTGCTGTGAGGGGAAGTCCCTTCCCATCCCTTATCTCTTCACTACTGGGTGAGAAGCATCCGAGTTTTTGGAAGAAATGAAGAAATGCTAGTGGCAGTCAAGAACAAATCACATTCAAATGCTGGTACATAGCCCAAAAACATGATGTCTCTTCAGTATGACTCAAGAACAGAAGATTCAGAGCTAGCACAAGTCTTTCGCTTAGTTCAAAGATCCTTTGCTGTAGATTTTTAGAATTTTTAAAATGTAGATTTGTAAAAGCTATAATCTTTCATTGTCTCTTCTTCTTTGGAGTATTTAAGTTTAATTTTATTAGTCTGCTGTCCAAGCAAAACCTTTTGAAATGAATTTAGGATGTTATCTGCTCTTATTTTTCTTCTGTACCTTGCAGACTAAAAATATCCTGGACAAGCTGTAGTACCTAATATTTGGTCTGTAATACCATGTAAGAACAGAAATTGTGCATAGCTCGTCAGTAACTTTCACTTTAGTCTCTTTTTTATAACCTCTTGCTTTTTCAATAGTCATTTTATTCAGTGGAAGAAATTTCAGTCAACGGTTGTGCAGAATGTTATGCAGAATAAAAGTGGCGAAGAAGTTTAACGGATCACTTAGGTGAAGCTATGAATGAAATGAATCATTTATCTCATCCACATGTCTGAGCCTACTTACTCTAGAATATAGTTGAGAGGGAAAATTGTAAGGACACAGCAGAACAGGATTTTGCAGCTCTCTAAATAACAAGAGTAATATTTGTATTTGCCTGAGAGTCTGAAAACACCTTACAGGCACTGAATAGAGCTGCAGGGACCCTGGAGATAATGACAGGTAGTTGAAGGAAGGGATCTGCTCCCCTCCAAATTGGACCAGGTGAAGATCCTGGTCTCCTGGAGGTCTTGGCCTTCACCATCTGCATGCAGACCTATGACTTGTTTTGATAAGTTGCCTTGTGACTTGAACAACATCCCAAAAGTCAGAAGATGCTTAGAGGCTAGAGAGTCCCCACCGATGGGTTATGAGAAATGCAAAAGAAACAGATTCTTCAGAAATGACCCTGGAGGCCAAAGCAAAGGGTTGTAGTAAATTTTCACTTGTTCTGTGCAGGAATGACTCGGGCTGAGAGGAGTGTGAAAGGAATCATAACAAGCACAAGAAAGGCAAAGAAGGCATAGGGAAATAAATAAAGAGGCAGAAATTTGAAAGAGAATCTGTTATTTACAGACTATAAAAATGATGGATGTGTATACAGAAAAGAAATCCAGCATCTGGAAAAACAAACACCTGATGTTAAAAACCAGCCCAAAAGACTTGGCGCTTTATTCAGGCTTGTATGGCTTGGTTTTTGAGTGCGAGCATCGGAGTGAAGTCCAGTACAAAAAACCAGTACCTCTAGCCCTGCTACAATGGGTAGTCTCTGCAGCAGCTCCCTCGAAATCCCTCAGTTCACCCCGTAAAATGACTGTCATATTGTACTTAGTGCACATTAGTTGTCTGCAGGCTCCATCTCAGCTATTCTTTCAATCCAGCAAGGAACTGCAGTACTACTCCAGGCCTTTTGCTGGTGATTCAAGACTACAGCAGGTGTAATTAGGCTCAGTCATGCTGATAGAAAACCCAGGACTGCGCTTACAGTATGAATGCACTATAAAAGAGGCTTCTGTTGTTATAAAAGAAACTGTTTTTGGTTTCCTGCCATTCCTATGGCAGCACAGGACTGATCTGCAGCAGGGAATCCTTTTAGATAAGGGCAGTAAGAATTGACTACTATGGGTCAGCCTGACATGCTTTTGTAGGAACTGGGTAAGGAGTTCAGAAAGCAAAATTATAGGCTTTTGAAGCCATGAATACCTAAATTAACTCTTTGATGCTTATTGTGGGGATTTTCTGATACTAAAACAGTAACAAAGTAACTCATATTGACAGTGGGATGGCTGGTAACAAAACTGGAATTTATATGTAAGATACTGATCTGCACTAGTATACTATATCAGTGTGCATTTATGGTTTGAGGAACTTAGTGTCGAGTTTTTGTCTAAGGAAAGCCCGAGTTTCATGTGTTTATAGGCCTATGTCAAAAGTGCTATTGTCCTGATTTAAATAAGTAACCATTTACAGTAAAGTTAATTCTGTCCATTATGCATACTGATATAACTGTGCTGTATATTAAAGATAAAATCTCCTGAAATACCAATATAAGAATACAATTTGCAAAACTGAATATTTGGTTTTCCTTATTAAAGTACTACCATAGGATATTGCCATCCTTAGAGCAACTCTGATTACAGATTCTTTTAGAAGAGCTGTAGTGTTCCATTTTTATGTTGTGAATGCACCAAGCTGATCTTAGGGAGAGCAGAAAACTTCCCTCTTTAGAACCCCTCCAAATTCTGTGGAATTATTGCTATTTAATTAACTTAACCTCTTTTATGCCAGTGCAGATTTAGAGAACTATTGTAATATGGTGTTTGAGTCATGCAGACCTGAGGGAAAAAAAAGAGATTTTGACGTATGTGGCATATCATTAAGAATTCTGATTTATTCTCTTTTCTCAGCATTGGACCAAAACTCTTCTGTTCTCTGCATCCCCAAAGTAGTGAGCATAGGAGCACTAAATGTAGAATAATGTATACAGAGCTATGCATTTTATACATGGTTAAAAATACCAGTAATGACTTTGCTGCATAAGATTATATAGAAAGCTACAGTTTTGCTCTGAGAGGAATGTTGTTTTATTTAATATCATCATAAAAGCAATCCTACAGCGATAGTACCTACTGCCTCTAATAAGTACATTAGCCACGGCTTTTGAAATAGCCTTACTAAAATGGAATAAAATGTCTAAAATGGAATAAACTTCTAATAGGAAAAAAAAGAAATTAGCAAACTACATAAGATAGTCCTTGCTATTCTATTCCCTCTACGGAATCCCCATTAAAAACTGGGCCTATCTGGATTCAAAACTAGATTTCATATATACCATTTGTCTGGAACAAAACTACTATCTCAATGTTAGCAACAAATATAGCTTTGTGATCCTCCTAAAAGCCTCCAGCATTGAATGCAACTCCATATTTTGCAATCACAGGAACAGATATCATTCTCTCAAGCACTCTAACCCTGCCTCTCTATCACACACTGAGTTCAAAATGACCATCAGAATCGCCAAACCCCAGACTTTTTCATTTGTTATCACTCTATCACTTTCATGATTAAGGCAGTTTGCAGAAATAGTTCCTAAGATGTTCTGAGTCTCTCAATAGCAGGTAAATTGTAACTTTAATGTTCTGGTTGTGGAGAGGTAATGACAGTACAAATTGTGAGCATATTTGTAATCTGTCCATGCAGCTGTAGCAGGAAACAAGCCAGCTTGGAGCACAATTCAAGGCAGGCAGTCTTTGTTGAGCATAAAGACAGCTTTAGAGCACAGGACAGTTGCAGAAGTAATACTAGTTTATTGGGGTTTCTTATTTATTTATTTTTGGATTTGGGACAAACTTCATTGAAGTTGGAATCTGTCTTAAAATAAGGAGGACACGGGGGGCATTAAAAAAAAAAAAAAAAAAACACTTAGTGCTACAAGCATCAGAGCAGCGAGCCATACGACCACAGACCTATTCCTGGAACTGCTGCCTTTCGTCTGCGCTTCAGCTCTCGCCCTTTGCCTGCCGAGACGATGACGGGGACTTGGAGAAGACAACGTGGGTGGGAGCCGCTCACCACATGCCGACTTCTGTGTCTGAGCTAGTCACCCTCAGCCTCTTGCCAAGGTGCACTTGGTCTCCTCCTAATTTGTCAGTCTGCAGGAGGTCAGACGTGCCTGTGCTGGTCCTGCCTGATTGTCTCCTGGGATTATTTGCAGGAAGTTCCGTGTGCCCGACTCATGCTCAGCCCCATCCTACGTGTGGGCGCACAGCAGAGCTTAAGGCACAGAAGGACCAGCTTCCAGTGAGGTGGACTGCGGGAATGGCAGCATTGTAACACTATAGGTAATAGTAATAAATACAGTTTCCTGTGTGATTTGTTGCCATTGATGCAGGCTGCACAGAGTTTCTTCCAGCCGCACTGATTTGCCCTTGCATTTGTGGAGTAAAATAAACCTACTTTTTATTTATTTACTTATTGTGTAACTTTCTACATCTATGCTCACGTGCCACAAGCCCCGTGAGGGCAACAAAACATGTTGGTGGTGCATCAGTGGCTTTTAATCAGTGATGATAATATGCAAGGAGTAGCCCTTAAGAAACACTGATTCTGGCACCGAATAGAAATTTTATTCAGCAACATCATCTTTCTGTTCATTTTCATAGTAATAATGCTATTTGATGCCATAGCTCTCATCTTTAAAGTAGGAACAACTGAAAAAGACCACTTCAAGCAAAATAGACTCCTTCAAAGGTTTTTAATGCATGTAAATGACTGCATATAACTGCATATCTCTTTCTAATAAACCATGATCAATTTAGTTCAGATACATGGATCTAAAACAGCATCTATCACCTCTAGCCTCACTTATTTTTTTGCAGTGAAAGTGAAAGTAGTGTATATTCCTATCCAGAACTACTAACATGAAATTACACATTTATCTGAATGGTTAAATAGAGAAGACATCATTGGTGGTGTGAGCTAATTAGTTCTTCTAACTTGTTTTTAATAAATTCCTGGAGCAGGCTGCCCAGAGAGGTTGTAGAGTCTCCTTCTCTGGACATCTTCCAAAGCCGCCTGGATGCCACCCTGTGCCCTATGCTCTAGGTGTTCCTAGGATTGGACTAGATGATTGTCTAGGATTGGACTAGATGATTTCTAGAGATCCCTTCCAACCTTAACCATTCTGTGATTCTGTGATTCTGTGAAATTCTTCAGTGTTGTTTTTAATCCTTAAAAAATAAAAATGCAAATTAATTGTCTTTATTTGATTGTCCCTTGTCCTGCCACCTCTGCTGATCGATAGTTATTAACAGAGACAAGCTCTGAGGCCACAATTTAGATGTCCTTGGTTATAAGTGGGTAGTGTTTAATACCTGTGTTTCACAGATAAGAATGCTATGGAATTCAGGGGAGTTCAGAAGAACCTGCTCTATAATATTTAGATAATGTTTTTCTGGTTTATTTTTTTCATATTCTGTGCATTTTTGCAGTAAATTTCCCAGATAAAAGTAATGCAAACCTTCAGTAGAGCAGCCAGTAAATCCCAGGTGGTGAGAGTCTAACAGTCTTTTGAAGACTAGCCTTGTATTTGAAAGTGTTCATGTTTTAAAATAAGGATGTATAATCAGCTGGGTTCTCCTTGTATTGCTGTCCTTGCCAGAAGAGAAGCTGCTTTTGTGGACCAGAAGTAATGCTGGTAGGAATATGCCACCAAAGTAATTCCTAGAGAAGAGAGAATCCTTAAAAGGCCACTTCACCCACTTAAAATCTATTCATGCTACAGGAGTAGCACAAAATGGCTTCTTGTTTGTTTGTTTGTTTTGAAACTGGGATTCATGTGTGTGTGTTTTTCCTGGGACAATCCATTTACTCCTGATGATAAAATACACATGGATTCTAGGGCAAAGTATCAGTGTTGCTTGTTTTACAAATAGATGTGGAAAATAAAGCATTTATTTTTATTTTTATTTTTATTTTTATTTTTATTTTTATTTTTATTTTTATTTTTATTTTTATTTTTTTACTAGTTATATACTACACCATGAGGTGAATAATCCTGCTTTTTTGATCTTGTAACTAGGAGCAAGAATGTTTCACTGACCAAGGCCTAGAGAAGGGAGAATGAAGTGAATTAGTCCATTCTTTGCGATTGTAACAATGGGCCTTTTTATTACACAAGGAGTCTGTGGCTTTGTTGCATTCTCCAGTGGCAACCCTGAGTCTTGATAATTTATTAGCAGAGTCCTTTTATAATGTAGTCTTGTCTTTGTGAGTCCATGAAACTCAATGCATTGATCTATTTCTCATGATTTCTTCAATTATAGGTTAACTTAACATATTAAGACATATTCAATCTGGATGTGAGGCTTCAAAGAACTATTCTTTTTTTCACTTCTTATTTAGTTATAATGTGCTATTTGACTTGCACGACTTGTTTTATTCTCAGTTTTAAAACTGTGGTAACACAATGGAAAAGTCCCCAAAACAGAGTTATCAAGAAGCTTACCAGATATTCTAAAAATAATTGCTGTGATTTGGAACAAAATATTCCAAATTTCATCCTGTTATGATAAAGAATGTATCTTTGGGATGAAAGTGATTGGCAGACTACAGTCTTGTTTATATATGCATGTAAGGTGCCAAATGGAGTTTTGTGTCAGAGAAGTCAAGACCTGCATGAGTATTTGGAAGAGAAAAAGTAGAGCTTACTTTCCTCTCTGCCTCTTACTATCAGTGTAATGAGAGTTATATTCCTATATATTCCTATGTTTCTATGAGTATTTCTTAAATATATATCAGTGTTTTTTATATTTTCAATATCTCTTTATTTTTGAAATCTTTGGCAATTTTTGAAATAAACAGCAAATCACACTTCATTTTATGAGATGTGCATCAGTTTGTATTTGCTTTTTCTATTTGACTCCTTCAGTTCTTAAGAATGTTAACAGTTCAGTTAGAAAATTAGTGCTGCCAGTTGACTGCTTTAAGGGGACAATTTGGAGACCAACAATAAATACAAAAAACCCACAAATGGTAAGTAGGATTCAGATTGAGCTGTGCTATTGAATATCCCCACATCCTTGTCATTTTATAGCACTAAATACACCGTAAAATTCAGATGCCTTGTGTAGTCCGGCAATTTTAGCTATTTTGTAGTGGGCTATTTTGGGGGCACAAGAAAGAAAGGGAACACTGTACACGGAATGCTAGCAGTGAAAACCTTTATACTTTCAAATGACTTTATAGTTTCTGTGTATGGGAAGAGAGAGAAAAGTCTGGGTGTATGCAATTTCTCCCATGTACTGCCTTCCCTTACATTAGTAACAGTACGAGGAGCTTCTTGTCTATGACACCGGGTGTTTTGACTGCATCCAGCTGTGATTTTCAAAGCAACCCTCCCTGTAAGTATTAAAGCTTCCCAAGCTCTCCCAAACTTATTCTAGAAGAGAGGTTAAATGTTAGACTTCTTTTGTTGTTGTTGTTGTTGCTGTTGAGTTTTTTTTCCTGACATGCAAAGAGCAGATACAATCAAATTTCCATTGGAGAAAACCAGAGCAGTATTTTTTTTTCAGGTGTTGCATTTTCTGGTAGAGTAGTTTTCTGTTGAAATTAGTGTCTACTACTTTAAATACGCAGGTCGTTAGTGGTGTTCCATTATGATGAGCTATGCTATCTGCAATTCAAATGCCATTCCCCAGGGAGAGAGAGAGAGAGAAAGAAATTCCAGAGAATGCAAAGCTTGGATAACAGCCTCATATGTAGTTATACAGGTCACTGCCTTCTGCAGTTTTATGCTGGCAGATCTTTATAAACCATGCTGTGCTTGCTCTCTTGCTCAGAAATATATAGTAAATCCCCTTGAGTCTACAGGGAATTTTTAGGACAGGTATGCCTGTTGAAAAATAGGATCGAATTATGAATATTCTCAGAAATCTTCTAATATACTTGGATTAACACTGAGCCTTCTTGGACATGTCTGTATGTTATAGATGTTAAATGAGGCATTGTATATGCATATATTAGTCCATGCATTCCCCTGGCTTACCTCAGCTGGAATCCTAATTATTTGGGTAATGTAGCTTCCTGTCGTATTTGGGAGGGATTCTTGTCATGGAAAATTAATTCATCCTCTCTGCTTATATTGGTTCTTTGAGCAGAAGATGAGCCTTTTTACGTCAGTATGATTTTTTTAGTGCACATTTTTTTTTTCAGTAGAAATGAGTGGAGTGGAGTTAGTTAGGATTTCACTGAATACCTGAGAAGCAGCAGCAAGTGGGATAGACATGCATTGCCAAGCCTGAAACTACTTTTTGAGACCAGGTCTCTGCCTCTGCCACATCCTGACTTTGTGTAATGATGTGCAGTGCACCTCATGCCTTGCTGCCCTGTTTCTTAATCTTCATGGAACAGAAAAGGATAGGCATCTAAGCTAGGAAGGAGTGGCAGCACCTCTGTGATCCAAATGAATGGAAAACAAGGGCCTTGGAAAGCTTTCAGATAACCCTGGAAGCAGCCTGTCACATAGGTCTGCCTTGTTGCCAATAGTGCTAGCAAAAGTGATATCTTTGATGTCGCTTGCCTTCCCAGGTGAACCAAAGTAAATAATGAGAGCAACTTTGTTCGTTTTGATGTTTCAGTGAAAGTCTTATTGCTTCCCGAGAAAGGACCAGCGTGATAGTTGGACTTGGAGGGTGGGAACCGAAATTTAACCAAGAACAGAAGAGGAAACGAATGGACTAAATTTTGCTTGATGTAATCCCCCCAGCTGGCACATTGTATGTTCACCATTTAGAAGCACTTCTGAGCAATATTTTAAAAAAGAGAAAAAAAGAGCATAAAACTTAAACTCTCATATATAAATACATTTATTCTGTATATATGCTTGAAAGAGTTTATTGTTTTTCAAATAAACCATCTTCCGTGGAAAAAGTCGTCTTTTTTTATAAACATATTATCTTTTTTTCAGGATAAAGGAATCAATCTTTTTCACCAAATATTTATGAAACATCCAGGTACACAAAGAATAATAAAAATTTTCAAGACCACAGACTAGTTGCAATTATTATTTACATAAGAAATACACTTTGAAAATGCAAAATACTATTCTTTGATATAGAATAGATTAGAAGTATCTTTTATGTGTTTTATTTAAATTTTATGATTAGCTGTAATCATCTGGAATAAATTTGATTCAACTAGCAGATGCTCTTTTTCAGTACGAGAAAAAGTAGCTTTAAAATTTGTATTGTGCGGTAAGATGAAGATGTTGAGCTTTGAATGCTTCAGAGAAGATAAACTGAAGTAAAATCTCTGTGAGGGCTGTCACGTCTTATTCCAGATTGACTTGATTTCATGTTGATGCTCTGCTTCATGTTGGATTCTAAAAATTTGCCTTTGAAGCCTACAAAAGCCATCATGGTTTTCTCCAAAGCCAACAGTGAGAAATCATCAGGAGGTGCTGGCTTCTGCAGGAGCTTTTTCACTGATCAGGGTCCATGTCCCTTGATGGTTAAGCAGCAGGAGACATCCCCAAATCTGACTGAAGTGGGCGCTCACATTTTCTTTGTGCTCAGAAGAAATCTTTTTTGAGGTTTCTGGCACACTGGTGCCTCTGACACCAACTCTTTTCCCAGATGGTGTTATGACTGACCTGCCCAAATAAGAGAATCTGATTACTACATGCCACCACAGTCACTTCTTACTAGAAGCAGTTTCAATCACACAAATTGTGACTCTACTGTTAAAGAATAGGGTCAGAGACAGATCCATGATCTCAAGAACTTTAGACGTGCTTGGATCTACACTGCCCAGGCCAACCCCTCCAAAGCAATGTGTCCTTTTCCACAGTATCCAATGTCAAGCTGTGGATATCTTCCAGTAGAGTGCCATCATGCCATGGATCATGGCATTATTACTTTTGTTATTGTTATTATTACCCATGTGTTTATTCAGATTATAGTGTGTGTAGCAAAGCAAGAGCAGTGCTGCATGTATCTCACTGAGTTTGTATGGCACAAAAGTAGATAAAGGTAATGCACTCATGAGGTGTGGTGTAAAGGGACACAGAGTGTTTCTGATGATCAAAAAACTAGTAGGGTAATTTTGGACAGCAATATAACATGAAGAAGCCAAACTGAGCACCATCTTGACCATTCAAATGACTTGGAGAAGTCCATGGAGGACTCTCTCCTCAGGATGGTGCCCAACCCTTGTCTTGCAGAGACATAGCTTGTCTGATCCAGAACATCAGTCTCTGAGAGCTCTCCTTGGATCTTCCAGGGTGGAAGCATCTATTGGGGCTACATAACAAGCAAACAGCTCAAAAAGTTTAGGTTATCTTTACCGACTCTTTCTGGAAGGTGGATATATGAATGGGCTTTAAGGCTACCATCACCCACATGAATGGTGTGGCTTTAATCTATATATATTTATGTAATGTGATCTGATGGCAGAAGTAAACGGTAAAGACAATCGAATAATGCATGCAGGATAATACTCTTTTTGTTTTGTTTTGTGTTGTTTGTCTAGGTGGAAGCTCTGCAGTATTTTCTTCTTACACTAGATGGCAGACATAGACTACATATTCCTTTATAATTAAATTTTGTTAACATCCAAACAGGAGAATTATCCTATTTTCTAAAAATCTGTATCATTGTTTAGGAGCATCTGCATGTTAAAAAATCTTATTTCTTCTTAAATAGCTCTGTTTTAAGTACCCCTACACAGTTACAATACTGAATAATAATAATAAAGCTCAGGTTAGAATAAACATGGATTGGAATTAAATCATTTCTGCTGCATTAACCTTGAAGTCAAGCCTGTTTGTTTCTTATGTTTTCATTTCCCTAGAGTTAAACAAGAGTAAAAATCTTTCTGAAAAAGACTAGTTGCTTGCATACACAACAAGCAATATGCTAGATCTAGCATGCAAGAGGTTATTTGAATCTGGTTTAATTTCTTCTGGTAGTTTTATATAAAGAGTTACTGAGCATCTATTGATCGAAACAGTTACATGGGAAGAATGTTAAAGAATAGATTAAAGTATTACAAAGGTATTTTTGCTGATAGCTAATGGAGCTATGGCAGACTCTAGAGGTGTGTTGCTGAGCTACAGATGACATCAGAGGCATTAATTCTTGCATGCTCATGTTAAAAGGAGAAGAAAAATGGAATCACTCTTAAAAAAAGGTTGTACTAATATGAATGGCAGGCAAGAGGTATGGGCATTAGATTTTTTAATTCTGTTAAAGAACATTTTTCATGCAAATATGTTAACATTTGCTTTCTGCTGCTGTTTTTAACTTATTCCAGGTTTGCCAGACTCTTGCAGTGTGGGTTGCTCTACTATTTTTTATATACGCTCTTACACTGCTTATCATCATAATACCTAAGTGCCTTATGGTACTGCACTAAGTAATTAACATCCACCGCATATTTGTACTGTCATCTCCTTCCAAGGAGAAAAATGTGTGTGAAAGAATTTCTTTTCGCAATTAAAACAATGCACAGACACACAGTGATATGTACTAGAGAGGGCACACTCCAAGAAATATGCCTTGTAATTAGAGCAATCTGATGATTCTTTAATTCCTGTGCTAGGGTAAGACATTTTCATTTTCTGTTAGCTCTATTTTTCATACATTTGCTTTTGCTGCAAAAAGGTGAAGGGCCGTTGTTTCATGAGAACAAGGTTATTGGAATTTTAACTCATGCATATGATTACAGAAGATATGCATGCTTATTTAATAAGCTTTCAATAGAATGTGTACAGATATAACGATAATTGGAAGGAGCTTTTACACTGCCATCTGTACAATTGATATTCCATTAATCGTTGCAGTCTTCCTGCTCTAGTATTTTTAACAGAATCCTTTAAAATCCTACTGCAACAAGCAAGTGTGTTACCTTGAAAAAACATCCTGTTGTCTTTTTTCCTTTCATCATTCCTTCTGTCCTTGCTAATCAGATTGTTATATTGTCATGCTAGCCAAGGGCAATACGTATTTGGGTAACTGCTGTTGCTGGGAATCAAGGATATATACTGAAAGATGTATGCATGATAAATTCTCCTTGTTTAGCTAACAGCCTGGTCACTTTATATAACTATTACCACTATGAATGGAATGGATGCGAACTCTCCTCTTGCATCCAAGAACAAAATCTGTCAAAGTGATAATGCTGGATTATGTCTGAAATTGATCCTTATATTACTTAAATAAAAAGTAAATTAAAAAGAATCAGTTTTCCAACCTTTTGTAGTTTTGTTTCCTCACCACTCTTCCTTCCCAAAATAGAAATTATTCCATTTGATTTGACTTTTGTTAATATTAGTTACATATACTTCTCTATCAATTGCCAATGTTTTGCAACCGTAAGTATATAAGAATAGCAAATTCTGTGATTACCTATACGTCTTATTTCAATTAGTGGCATTTTGCAATTCAATTGCATTGCAACTGATGAACAAAGAAACGAGTCTTTTATTTGGCCCTTCTAAGAAAAACAGAACAGCTAAATCAAGCTTTTTTGTTTTATGTTTTTCTTAGTGATAATCATTTGTATTCATGTAGAAACTAAGCATCACAACCTCAGTATTCCCATTCTGCACCATACTCTAATACACAGAACAAAAATCAGTCTCAAAGCTTACAATTAGAGTATAAAATAAGGTGCAAGAAGTGGATTCGCATAAAGAAGAAAAAGGTTACATTTTGAATGTCAAATGATCTTGTCTTTATGCTCTGTGAAGGCTGAGCTAGGGATTTATAGCTTTTAAAGCATGTTTAAATTTAATTACTGCAAAAGTACTGCAATCCTGCCTTTCCATTCAACCAGGGAACAGAAAAAAGCACACATATTGGAAACAATGTCTGTAATAATGTTAAACCTACTTCGTTCATGGGTCACTAAGGCTGAGAGATTGCTTCTCATCTCTGTTTCTTTGCATCTCTGACTCTTGCAGGTACTGGAGTTTTAGAAGATTTCTGTGAGCAACAGTGGAATAACTAGATCCTTTTGTGTAATACATAAAATGGCCTCGATAAGAAAATAAAATAATAATTGTGTTCACCATTTCCATCTCATTACCTTTTATGAGAATTGTAAGTAGCTGGCTTTAGACTTGTCTTGAAAAAGGGTAGAACTAGCAAATATTTATCTTAAATCTTCTCTTTATTTTTGCATTCTAAATTCTAGCTTTCATTAAAACTGAAACTTATTCCAGTCTTTGTAATAGAGTAAAATATTACTAACAAACAGCATTGATATAAAGATTGTTAGAATAAATTGAAGATATAGGATTTATTTTAAATTAAAGATCCAGGTTACTGTGGATCTAGACCATTTGGTTTGAAATCTCTGTGCAACTGTATAGAGTTATATATGCTAATTTAATCTTGTTCACTGTATTTAAATTCATGAATGCATTTTGTTCATGGTCATCATTCAAGCAAGAAGATAATTGTCTTGAGTATCTGGAAGCATCTTTGGCTGTTATTCTGAATTAGACTTTGGGAAGTGCTTCAGTTGTTTTCATGAGTTTATTTTTAAATACATATTTTGCATCACTGTTCTGCCAAGAGGACAGTTAATGGTCGCACTAGAAACACAAGTGACCTTCTGGTAAAAGCTTTGCTAAACATATGGGTGCTGCCTTAGCTTTAGGTTTGATAATATTTAAATGGAGCTTCTGAGGCAGGCACTAAGTTAGGGTATTAGCTGTTATCTCTTCACCGGAAAACTTACGCAAAATCGTCCATTGTTGATCACATGTTGCTGTATTTATCCCATTCTTTATCACCAGACTATTATAATAGAATGAAAATACTTTTGCAGTCCTATGGTTCAGAGACCTATGGCAGAGTAGCCTGAGATTCTGACAATCCTAACTTCTATACACCAAAACTTAATTTTCAGTCTCCTTCATTCCCTAAAGGCCTTCATTTGTATGTACTTTTCAGATATTTTAAAGACGCATTCTAGATCCTTTAGGAAACAGTAGGAATAAATAGGAATAACTGGGCAAAGTTGACGCCAATGCTATGTGGGAAGTGGAAGTAGATTATTTTAACAGTGGATTATCTGGCACTGAAATTTAAGAGGTATTGTTTTCTTCTATTTATTATTATTATATTGTATTGTTTTTAGGCATTCCAAGCAAGCTCAAGATAGTTGGACATAACAACAACATGAGAGCTTTATGTCTACATTTTACCTGTTTACAGGTCACCTTCAGTGTACATAGAAACTGAGGCCAAACATATTTTACCTTAAGTTCTTTTACCTCAGAGTTGCTTAATTCCTTGATATTGTTTGATGCATAAGGCTCTAAACCTACTCTATCAGGATTAAACTAGGAAAAATCTGAAGGGCTATATGCTTTATTGTAAGTCATTGCATTTTTGCTCTATTCCATCAACTCAGAATCTGATTCTAGATCTCTTGTTTTACAGACAAATTATTGAAATATTGGAGTATGTTAGCAATGTGTGACTTCTACCTCAGACATTTCGGAGTTGCTTTGTGATTTAAAGGTTATAGTCCCTGTGTCATTATTTTTCCCTTACCCACGGAAGATATTCTTATGCATGTGTCTGAAATTCCCAGTATGTAAGTTTCTGCTTTGAGTATTTGTCCAATTGTGGCATTTTTATCTTTTTTAATTTCCTCCAAATGAAAAAAAGAAAGAAAATAGGTCAAAGGGAATAAAGCTGGAATATTAAATTAAGCCTCAGCAGACTTGATTTGTGTCTTGATTTCCCAACTGTAGAATGAAGAAAATATCCAGTTTACTGTTAAGCCAAATACTCTTTAGAAATTGTGCTATATCTTATTCTAGTAAGAGAAACTGTAGATAGAGTGTCTCTTCTGTAAATCAGCCTGTTGAAAGCTGCATGGAATGGATTTATAATAACTGTGTAAGCTTCCATGAGGAATTGAATCACTATAACTGCCTTTAGCTAAGCTCTGGAGACGAGGAGTCAGGTCACAGACTAAGATACCTAAATTTTAATCTGCAATGTAGATGTATAGGCTGTCACTATACTGAGTGGATGTCCACTTAATATGATCAGTTCAGTTGACTGAACATGGCTATCTAAATTTGCAGGTAAAAATAGTCTTTGGCTTTCATTTAAGGGCCAAGTGGGCTAAAAGTCCCTGGCTTCTCTAAGACTTACAGAGAACTGTGGGCTTGCACAGGCATGTTGTGCATGTGAAGTGAGCTCAAGAATAGTTTAAATTCAGAGTACAAGCCCCAGAACCTCTCCACAAGCCTGAATCGTAAAAGTGCTTCACTGAAAGTCTGTGTGTGGAGGAGATGGGGAGAGGTGATGATGGAACAGTGATGACTTCCAGAATGCCCGAGAGAAAAATGCTGCTCTAACAATGGAACAACGCATACAGAGATTGATAGAAGTTTACACTTTTAAGAACTTAGGACAAAATATAGGATGCTGCAAGGTTGAGATGGGGATATTGTTAGCTGTCCTAGTGGAGGCTATGCCAGTAATAGAAAGAAAGAAAAAAAAAAAAAAAAAAAAAAAAAAAAAAAAAGTGGATCATAGGTTACAAGGAAATAATCCAAGAGAGACTGTGGTCTTGTGGTTGAATGGTTACTGTTTTTTTTCTGCTGGGATAGGCAAGACATGCTTCTAGCTCTTGTACTGTTATGGAGACTTTCTATATTCTATGAATTAAAGAGTTAGTGGCTAAATATGGGAAAAAGGAGTGCAGAATATAGGAGAGAGGAGGATTCTTCCCTTTTGTCAGCACTTCCTGTTGAGTGGCCTGGGTTTTTGTCTGGTTTTCACTCTCTTCAAAAATAAGGCCTTAATTATCAGATGGGCACACCAAGGATTCGGGGAGTATAGTGTAAGAAGTGTTCTTTTTCCTTGCTTATGAGTACATTTAGGATTCTTGATACTTGTTTTTTTTAAAGTTGGTATGGCAAAGCTTTAATTAAGTAAATTATGTTTAGTAAGACCCAGTTCCACCTACATTAGTTAGACAATTAACTACTGTGTACCAGAGGGTGCCTAATCTCTCTAATGGTATTAGAGTAAGGCATTTTCAAAGAACAACTCAATGCAACTAAAATCTAAATTGGCCTCCAGAAATTTCTCTCCACTGATAGTAGAAGAAATGTGAACTTATTATCCACTTAAATTTAGGAGCCTGAAGTTAGGCAAAAGGAATTCAAGCCAATTGTATTAATACTTTTTTTTTTTTTTTTCTTACCATGGCTGTTACAAAACACTACTCCAGTCCTGGTTTGAGTTGAACATCATCTTAGTTTGATCAGAGCTCAATCCCTCAAGAAAGAAGTGAGAAAGGAAAGAAAGGAAACCAGTTATTTTACTCAGTGTTCTCAGCTGACTTCTATTTTGCTGATGCTGTCACACCAGGTTCATCATTGCTAGAAGCAGCAGTCTCTCTCCAAACCAAGTCTTTTTGTAAAGTCTTTTGGTCTGTAAAGCTGGAATTTCAGTGTATTTATCCTCAACTCCAAACTTTATCGAAGCTAAGAGAAATATGCCTGAGTGAAGCCCCAGTAATGCAGAGATGAGGCCATCAGTTTCTTTTGGCACAAGACACACTGACTGCAAAATACAAGTTGGAAGAGCTATATATAGTCATGACTGCAGAGTATTCTTCAGTTTGGAAGCTGTAATGGCACTCTATAATAGTTTTCAGACGACAGCTATTTTCCCTCAATTGCTGTGTAATTTATGGTAATAGCGGTAAGGGAACCCTTACATTGTTGATATTTGCATCCATTCATTTTTAAGCATCTGTTGCAGACATTAGGGTGCACAAATCTTCTCAGGCACTAGGTCCAATTATTTGGAATTTAAAAACAATTTTATTTTAAGTCACAGAAAACATATTTGTAGTTTTTTTTGTATTGAATCCAGAGACACCTTTGTAATTGTTCATATTATTATTATGTGACTATTATTAATTACGAGAATGATTATGGTCAATGATATGTTGAACATTTCAAGAACATTTGGAGTTGCCAGCTGAGCTCATTTTGCCAGGCATTACCAAAAGACGCAACCACAGACTCCGCATGTGTCTGGGTGCAAATAGATGTGGAGTATAGAAAGTGATTGCAGGCCTCACCTCAATAACAGAGGGAGTTTCTAAGTAATACAAAATAAGTTTTTTTTTTTTCCTGAGGATATGATTTAAAAAAAAAATGCATTCCAGCTTCAGTAGTTTGTTTTTTGTGCATTGTTCCAGAATATAGAGGTTAACTTTTAATATGTTTACTGTTTTACTCATTAAAAAAAAAATCTGTAGTACAACTTTGTTAGATCTTCTACAAAAGAACCTTTATAGCTTTAAAAGTAATTTTCAGTATTCAAACTATTGATCTATAGCTATAGAAAGACAAGTATAATCCTGTAAGAGCATGAATAGTATGAATTTATTCAAACTGAGTAAGCCAGCAGAGGATCTAGCTCAGTATGTTTATTTAGCAAATCAGCAGCTTTTTGTCAGATTCTCAAGTTCACAAAGTAAGAAAATGGGGGAAAATAGAAAAAAAGATTAAATGTGTAATATCAATACCTATATAGTAATTTATATCTAGAAGCAGAGTATCAAGCAGTACTAACTTAAGATTCCAAGTGTAGACCGTGCCTAATGAAAGCAAGATCTTTCATCACAGATTGGTCATGAGGAAATAAGTAAGTAGTTATTCTGACTTACTGTAATATGAGACAGGAAATGGAGCCACATCTTATTAGCTATAAATCAAGCAATGTTTCCTTTTTCTGTTGCTCAAGAAAGCTTTTCTGAGGATTTAAAGAAACCTCAAGTTTGATCTTGTCTTTATCTGCTTCCTCTGCAATGCCTCCTCTCTTTGCTTCCCTTTTCAACTTTACCAGACCTCTGAAAATGAGCAAATGTAGTTTTTCCTGATTATACTTATACAGGGTTAGAAATGGTTATTCATGAGATTAAATTCAGATCTTTTTTGGATTACAGCAAAGTACATGTCATTTTCATCTTACTTCTTTATTTAACAACATGGTGTGGAAAAATAAGAGTTTGAGAGACAGCTTACATTTTAATAGCAGGATGCTGCAGCCTGGATCGTGTGGGTAAAACTTGTACAGTGACCTCCTGCAAGATACATGTATCAACTCAGCATTCGGATGTTTCATTTTCATAGACATTCACCTTATTGATTGCAGTAGAAAAGACAACAGATAACAAATATTATAAAAGTCACTGCTGCTCAGATGAACACTTCTTTTTGCCCTATGTGAAAACTCAACACTGTAATTTGAAAATGTTTCCAATAACATGGGAAGGTACCTCTCTCAATCTGACATCTTCAAAGCAATTTTGCTACCCTACTTCACAGTTATCCTAGGGCATGCCACATATGTTTTCAGTATATATTGCAGGCACAAAACCTTTATATTTTCTGCAGGTTTTAGAGCATTTAGGCAGATATTATGCTTTTGCATATGCCTTACTGTCTTTTATTACTAAATCTGTCTCTTGAAAAAGATATCCTGTTTTCGTACATATACATATCTTAATCTGAACCTTAAATTCAGATAATCAACCTTGTAGGTTGATTTATCAGTATTATCAATGTTGAATGAAATGATTATTCAGGTATGTTATCACCTTTGTCTCCAAAATTGACAGGAAAATAATACTTCTTCCAGGACGCTGTTCTTAGGTGTTTCTAGTGTGGCAATTCATAGTGCCAATTAAATCCATGGACAGATAGGATTGGCTTCATCTGTCCTAATTTAAGAATCTGAAAGATTCTTAAATCTGAGCTAGTCGCCCCAGACTTCCCTGACAGCCAAATAAGGAAAATAGATGCCTCCTAAGAGTGATTCATCTCATTCTCAGTAGTGTTTAGAAAGTAGCTCTTTTGGGGAGAATTACCTGGAGGTGTGTCTTTCATCCAGAAAGGGAATCTCTGGCATTAGATCTCAGTGTCTATCATGTAGAAGTCCAGAGTCAGTTATACTGCACCTGTTCTTGAGCACTTCAAGACTGAACTCTTTGAAAAAAAAGAAAAGAAACTTATACAGGTATAAGGGCTCATGTGAACCCTCCTTGCCTACCTCACATCAAATACACTTGAGATTTAAATGCTGATGAAGATGATTTGCTTCCACTTTTTTTGGCATATGGGCATGTCAGAGCAAATTCTTACCACCTCTCATGTGGGGCTGCCTGCAAATGGGTGAGTGCAAGTGGTGGCACCAGCAATGTTTGTTAGCTGGCAGGCATTTCACAAGGAAATTTTGTGGAAGGCATGTGCGTGCATGTGCATAACAGTGCAAGTTTAAGAGAATGTCATCTTACAAAGCAAGAACAGTGTAAGTGGCATATGTTTTCATAATAATACTAACAGAAGAAAATCACTTATTTGTGATATGTTGGGAAACAACAACAACCAAAAAGGCTACAATCAAGGCTAATGGACCTTGTACTTTTGTCTGTTTGCCTCTTTTTGTGCTCAACCTCTTGCCTGTTTCTGCCGGCTTGACAACAGCCACCAACAGGCAGCAGTGTAGCCTGCAATGAGGTGCATGAAAGCATGACAGCTCTGCAGTCCATTTTCTGAACTTATTTTTCCAGCACCATGAATCTATGTTATTCAGTTCATAGAAAAGAGGATCAGAGCACAGAGTTACAGGCTAAATTTTCATCACTCACCTCATGAATTAAATCATAGGGCAACAGCTCAGCCTGACCTGCCACATGCCTGTCTCTGTGACTCAGGACAGACAGACCAATCCCCGCGGAAGTCTGCTCACCCTGTGCTGCTCTGAATTCTGCCCCAATGTGTTGTGGTGCAGAGGCTACTGTCAGCATGTGCAGTCCAACCTTAGCTCAATAGGGAAATGAAACTCTAACAGATTTTTACTGAAGGTTTTCAACTATTGGTGGGGATGGCTCCCAATTCTGACAAGATAAGAGCTGCCCCAACTGCCAAACAATCAGGTATTTTTAAGCAGCATTTTTAAGTGCTATAAATACACTATGTTGTACCCAACCTTCCTGGACATCATTGTGGTAGGTGTTTTACCTTTACAAGCAAGGATGCGTGGCGCGAAGGTTTGTAATTTGAAAGGACAAGTGAAGCAATGTTATGTCATCTGGAGTAAAAAGGATCTGAGGGTCTGGGGTTAATTCTTGGGATATTCCTGAAAAATTCGCTGGAAACTTAGACTGATTAGGTTAGCAAGTCTACCATTAGAGCAGCATTCAGATATTAAATCCAGGTTTTCTAAATTCCAGGCTAATTTCTAAACTGTAAGACTTATTCTTCCTTTCCAATTAAGCATCTGTTTTCTGCAGCTGGGAGTATGTTTTATTGGTACCAATGAGAAAAGCTGGCAACTTTCCAGTACTTTGCCATTTAGAAAAAAGCTATGAACACAACTGATATTTCATGCTTATTTTTTCCAGTTGTATTATCCTTGAATATATGGCTGCTTTATGGTAAAGTCAGATGTTAAATAGCATAGGATCAAAGGCTTTACAATGTGTTCTGCACCAAGGGAGAATGCTATTCTGACATAAAACATAATCTTTATTTTTATAAATCTGACTATCTCACTGCTCTGCTTATACAACATGCTGTCAGAAATAGCACCGGGCTTGATGTTCAAAAGTGAAAAATGGAGACGAGGCAAAATGATTTTTTATTCTTATAAAGACCTGATAGCCGCCAAGGAGATACAGTTTTTTGGAATGTGTACTTTTTTTTTTTTTTTCCTAGTCTGGATTTTAGAAAACTCATAATTGAAGCCTGTGTATATTTCCATTTTTGTTTATATGTTCCTTTTTAAATGCCTCTGTAATAAACCTGTTTTTAAGTGCAACAATTATTAATAAATTAGTTACACATTGTTACATAAACATCACAGATATTTAGAATATGACAAAAGTCTTTGTTCTCCTTTTCTTCTAGAAAATGCAGCATGTATTAGATTCAAAAAGGAGTGAGTATATTTAATGTTGAGCTTTCTTGAGATTACTGTGAAGTGTTATCATTTTTGACATTAAGCACCATGATTAGTCCAGAAATAGTTTTCCTTAGAAGTAATCTGTTAGTATTTATGTTCACATGTTAAAATGAAGGGCAGCTAGGTTTATTATTAGTAAATGAAAATACTGCTAAATGTGCACATTAATATTTTCCTCGGAATCTTATCTATTTTAAATATTTTGTAACATAATTATATAAAAGCAAATTCAGTTTTAATACATCAGATAGTGTTATCATCTTGCAGGCAGCACTCTGAGGTTAATAATGTCAGGAAATATAAAGTGTTTCTGACTATAAGATTAGACTTCTTATTTGGAAAAGGGCTTTAAATTTCATTTTGAAAGTAGATTTCTTGCCCCACGAAATTTAAACTGTGACATTTAGAAAACATTCACTTTATTGTAATGCAGTAAAAAATTACAGTGTACATGCTTCTTGCTCAATCCATCAAGACGGCTTCTTGATTCAGATTGGGAATCTTTTTTTTCAAGTAAAAATGTGATATTCAATAAATAATCAATGCTGCCAACTGTTCATGCTGAGGAGACAGGCACTCAGTGAGAAAGAATTACTTTAACTGTGTTCACTGAACTTTGAAAACAAAACCCATCAAGGTATTCAAATACGTTTAGCAATGTTTTCAGGAAAAGGTTTCAATTTCAAAGAGAAACTAGAGAAATATCAAAAAAAAAAAAAAAAAAACCAACTTAGCAAAGATGGTAGCTCTCCTCGTATGTACTGTTAAAATATTGTTTTAGCTTCACTAGATAATCCTGTGATCCTATATGACCTTTCCAGGAAGTGGGGATCATCCTATACAAGAAGGATATGTATTTTACTTCTACTACTTTTTCATACTGTTGCTGAAGTGCTTTCTGATTCCTTTTACTCTGTGCTGTCTACAGAAGAATTCTTTACGTGTCACAGCTTTGCATTTCTTATATGGAAAGCACTCATAATCCCTTGTGAATAATTATTTTTACAGGCTTGGACAAATTAACTTTATCATTGTCATTGACAACATTTTTTCAGTCTTCAGTTAGAAATTATTCTTCACATGTCCTAAGATTTCTTTTTGCTGTTTGGAGACTCATCTGACTCATGACTATGGTCTTTGTTTAACCACACATATCAACAGAGAAAGAGAAGAGAAGAAGAGAAGAGAAGAGAAGAGAAGAGAAGAGAAGAGAAGAGAAGAGAAGAGAAGAGAAGAGAAGAGAAGAGAAGAGAAGAGAAGAGAAGAGAAGAGAAGAGAAGAGAAGAGAAGAGAAGAGAAGAGAAGAGAAGAGAAGAGAAGAGAAGAGAAGAGAAGAGAAGAGAAGAGAAGAGAAGAGAAGGGAAGGGAAGGGAAGGAAAGGAAAGGAAAGGAAAGGAAAGGAAAGGAAAGGAAAGGAAAGGAAAGGAAAGGAAAGGAAAGGAAAGGAAAGGAAAGGAAAGGAAAGGAAAGGAATCTAGGTTTATCACTTGATATTTAATGTCCATCCAGACTAATATTTGTCATAATCTGGATATTGGTATCTGCTGAGACATATTGTGCTTTGTTATTGGAATGAGACTCCTCATCTATGATCTAGTTTACCTCCAAATCCAAATTTGGGCCATGGCATTTTTCCAAAGATTTTTTGGCCCCTATATTTGGTGGAGGGGTTGCAGGGATGCCAGAGCTCATCTATGCTACAGTCTAGAAAAAGTCCGACCAATTATCAACATGCTAGCATTTGTAGGAGAGCCAAATGACATCAGGCAAAATATTACCAACAGAATTGAACCATCCATGACATTTCTAAAGAAGTATAGAGAACAGTATTCAAAGGTCACGAGAATTTAGGAAAGATGAATTAAAACTGGTAGAGAAGGAGGGAAGGATTGCTAAAATGATAGGGACAATCAGAGTTCATCTTTGAAGAAGCAGTTTAAAGAATGTGTCTACTTAGCGCAGGTTGAGAAGCCAACTGACTGATGCCTTACATACATATATATGTATATATGTACACCAGACTTACTGAAGAAGTGGAAAACCTACTTAAAGATATACAATGGCTCAAGAACAGAGTTGAAAACTGCCAATTAATACATTTATTTAGATTGGAGATTAGTAAGATTTTAATTACAAGTTGACAAGAATCAAGTCCTGTAAAAGCCTTCTAATAAAAGTATTAGGAGCCAAAAGCTTGACTGCTTTTGAGGGGATCTTGGTAAATTAACAACGGGGTTATAAGATTAGTTTAACATCAATACCAGGGGATACAGGAAGTCTTTCTTGTAGGTCTGACTCTAAGGATAAATGAAGTAGGCAACTGAATACCTTTGAAGAATGCTGAAATTGGTTAAAAAAAAAAAAAAAAGAAGGCATATATGAAAAAATAGAAATATTAGTAATACTAATTTCCTGGTAAAAGAATGAAACATTTTGTTCATATCAACTTTATTATTTTATCATGGAATAAGGAATGTTCATTGTTTCATAAGAAATGCATTTGAGCATAAAGCAAGTGTAGCTAATTGCATTGAACCATTGCTAAAATGGGATTTGGTGGAAGAAGGGAAGAGACCAATTTAGTATTCTCCAGGTACCCTGGACCCTCCTCATGTAGACATACATATTAAAAGCCATATCTTACATTTCTGGGTTGCCCCACGTACAATTCATTTGTGTCAAACATGTAGAAATCATGCAACTGTGCCCTGTGATTAATTAGTTTTGCAGCTGGATAGATGCATGAATACCACTTCACTTGTCATCAAGCAGCATCTGACCATTCCTTTCATGAATCTCATGGACTATCACTGATTGCAATTAATGTTAACTAAATGGTGAATAACAACACAAGAACCCTGGCGGATTCTGTGGTTCTCACTATGAAGAGAGTAAATGTCTCTCTAATGCTGTTATACGTCAGTGATGGCATTGCTATTGTCTCCTTGGACGTCCATGATTTACTGCATTCTGGATGGTGCATTTTGGTTTAGTTAAATAGCAACATTTTAATTTTACATTGTTTTTCCTGGCATTAACTTTATTTGGTGTGATTTTCAACAGACTTATATAATAACTTAAAAACATTTTTTCTATTGATCAATTAGCACTACCGAAGAAGCTAACCAAAGCATAGAGGACAACAACAATTTCAAGCTATCAGATGGAGAGCAATTTTATTATTTGAAATAATAAACATCTTACCAAATAGTCTGTTTAAGAATACAGAGCAACACACAGAGAGTCCGATCTTCTGTGCTTCATACTGGCTTGGAAAGAACAATGAGATGCCTCACCACAGAGAAATTCTCATCCAATCTTTATCTCATAGATATACTTCACTGAATTTTTCATTCAAGAAAGCTGTTTTGCAGCCAAGAAAATGATTTACTTTATTCAGCAGTGTGTTCTTTGAGTACTAGCTGAGGTTTTTTTATGCTTTTTTTAGCTGATGCATTTTTCTCTCATTTTATTGTGTTTTTGCTCTTTATATAAAACAACTACCATCCTTATCACTTTGGGAAATTAACTTTTTTAAAGTATAGCTTAATAAAATTTATATATTGTGTATATATGACTAAAGTGAAAGAAAGTAATATTACTCCTGTAGGCTTCTTACAGTTGCAGTGCCATTGGCTCTCTCATTCTCATTGAATTCTCTCATGTAAGCACGTGTCTTTTTCATAAGTAATGAAATGCCAAGGTTCAGTGTAGTGTATCTTTCATTAAATCTGCAGTGATGAAATCTGTTTAATAATGTTCATGGAATACTTCTCCCCTTCCCCTACTTTCTCATCTGGGATGGAGATGTAATTCAGTTATGCTTCTTTCTCATTTTCCACACATAGCTAGTAAAATCCAAGATACTTTAAAAATATTGTGAAATTCTACTTTCATAACAAGTTACTGTAAAAATTAGCTATTTAATTTTTTTTCTGCTAAATGGTAAAGATGTCAGTTAAAATATCAGATTAGCAGCTGCAAATAAGCAGTGAAATAAAAAAGAGAATAATTGCTGAAAAACTGTAGACTCACTCTTCAATCCTTAAGCATTATGCATACTTTTACACACAAGAATAATCATTCTGGAGTTCATGAGATCATTCCTATGAGTAAAATTACAGGCTTGCCTACAATCAGCAGTGATTAACTGTGACTATAGTACAACTAAATCTCATGGAAAATAGATAATTTTATAGGATAATGTTTTCATAATAATGGATAACATTTCATCATGTATTTTGTATAGAGTGCTGGAAATAAAAACAGCATTATGTAAAAATGTTCGAGTTGAATTTACAAAACTCTGAATCTTGGTCACTATTTTAAATTAGTGATCATACATTAGAGAACTGGAACTCAGAAGTGAGTTGAGATAATAGTCTGTTTGCACTAAATGCACAAATATATATTAGTCCAGAGGGAGGATTCTGTTTGTTAGGTAAAATATTTGGGCTCAAATTATATTTTTGTCTAGGATATCAGTGCTGTTAAAATCAAAAGGGGTTTTCCTAGAATAACACACAAGTAAACAATCTGTTTGAATAATAACTATTGACCTATTAAGCATGCTAAGTGTATCCAGTTGTCCATCTTCCTCTAGTTTGAATCAACTTAATTTTCAGTATCTTCAAATATATCTCCTGTGGTCTCTTTTCTTTTATAGTAGTTACACTATTATATAGTAGTATAGTAGACTATAGTAGACATTACTATATACTATATAGTAGACTCACTGAGGTGATATATGTCCGGGAACCTGGTCTTGTATCCTCTTGATGCAGACTGAAAGTGAGGAAAAGTACATGATTTAATGCAGGAAAGAAGATCAGTAGTAAATTTCTGTTTTTAAAAGAAAGGAAGGTGTTATGTTGCAGCACAAAATCACAGAAATACAGAACAGATGAAGTTGGAAGGAACCTATGGAGATCATCTAATCCAACTCCCCTACTCAAGCAGGCTTGCCTACAGCAGGTTGACCTACCTACTTGCCTACAGCAGGCAGGGCCAGGTATAGTCACGTTCTGCATATCTCTGAGGATGGAATTTCCACAGCCTCTCTGGTCAACCTGCTCCAGCGCTTAGTCACTCTCATTCCATCAGTGGGCATCACTGAAAAGAGTTTGGTCCCATCCTCTTGACACTCTCCCCTCAGTTATACACATTAATCAGATCCAACCTCAGTCTTTTCTTCTCCAGGCTGAAGAGTCCCAGCTCTCTCAGTCTTTCCTTCTATGAAAGGTACTGAAGTCCCTTAATCCTTTTGGTGGACTTGTGCCAGTAACTCCATGTTTCTCTTATATTGGGGAGCCAAGAACTGGACCTGGCACTCCAGATATGGCCTCGTCAGGGCTGAGCAGAGGGGAAGGATCACCTGTCCCTCCTGACATGCTGCAGCCTCCCTTTCCTAACATGGGCCAGGATGATGCTGGATGCCTTTTCTAGAAGAGCTCATTTCTGGCTCATAGCACCTTGCTGTGCACCAGGAGTCCCAAGTCCTTCTCTGCAACGTGCAGCTAAAATACTAAAGCGGTTGTTTACAAGTTTTATTTAATTACATGAACCGTAAACAGGACACGTGTTGTCAGAGAGTGGACCCATGTCTGCTCTCACTGCATAAAAGATTATTTGCTCCCTGTCTCTGTTAGGGGCTGCTCCAGTTGACTCTCTTCAGGACAAAACTGGTCTACAGGGGGCTAAAATTAAGCAATGTGGATACCAGCTGGTGCAGCCAGGCTTAGGAGCAAGCATCCTTTTGTTATTTATCACTGTAGATATAGAGCCCATATCCTCACATAGAACACATCTTACAATTCTCATTCTGCTGGAGGGTCGTCCAGTAGAAAGCTTGTTTGGTATGGCAGGCCAATTCTTGGAGGATTCATGGAGTCACATGGACACACTTGAGTCTGTCTTCTCCTTTCTGTAAGTTAATGTGTACTTGGGCCAAGAGCAAGTATCTAGTCTCCCACCTTGTTCCTTACAGTTTACCTAAGGCCTGAGACCAAATGAGTTTGAGTCAGGGAAACAGGCAAATGCATGTAATACAGTATGGACTTATTCTTTCTATCTTCTCTTTAAGAGCTCTCTCTTTTAAAAGTGGCCTCCTAGAAATGTGGTGCATCTGAAGGCAGGAACATTCATGTTGTATGTACCTATACACTAAAATCTCAGTTTATTCCTTTATAATGAAAATAGCATAAATATTTCACATAATCACAGAATCATTGTTCAGACATAAGTGTAAATACTTTGAAACATTTTATAACATTTAAAACGTTTTCTCTGCAACTCTATCTGGTGTTAGTGGATAATAACTCTTACTAAAGTTATGAATAATGTTATTGGTTTTCAGAATTTTGCCAGGATTAGAATAGACCAATCCAATACTATTTTCCTATACACTTTCAAATTTTAGAACAGTTATCATAAGAGTGTGAGTTCTTATATTACTTTTTGTGTTACCTACTCTTCCTTTCCAGTAAATCCTCTTCAGAAATGACTAGAAATATGAATAGCACTTGTAATTAAGACTCTTTTAGAAGAATATCTTAACTAATTTCTCTTTATTTGTATATATTTACATATTTTATTCACCCTGCCACTGTTTGCCTTACTATGCCTCTTAAAGCAAGCTTGAGAGATTTTTATTCTTTCTCTTATGTGATGCAAGGCCACTGTAAGTATTTCTTTTTCCTTGCCTCATTTTTTTAGATCTTTTTTTCCCCACATATAAGCCACTTATCTGAAAGTTCTGAAAGCATTTTATTCAAGCACAATACATATTCTAACAATTACATCTTCCTTACACATTGAAGAAAAAACGATAAGAGTTATAGTTAAAAACAGAAGCAAAAATGAAAGAAAAGATCTCTATTCATAAGGCAATCGGTATGGTTAAAATTGCTTGCAAAAGGAAAACCACAACTATGAAAACACAGAAATGTCATCTGAAGAAAAATGACTGCTTTATTAATCTTGAAGGTAAGCAGCAGAAGTAGTTGGCACATAATAGGTAAAACCCATACATTTCTAAAAACTATGAATTTCAATTCTCAAATGTTTGAATTTTAAAGTTAGGGTATTCTGGCATTTTAATGAGAGACTCTCACATGTTGTTGGAATCAAAATCAGAAGGATTTGTTATCCTAGCATTTTAAATTCAGCAATAGTTACTGTAGTATTTTATAGACTTTGTAGTAATGGCATACCAATTATCAGCATTTACACAAACTGAGATTATTCTTTGCTAGTAACAAATCTAAATTGCAGCCTAACTCCCACCTATGTAAAACTGGAGAGATAGAAGACCAGTTGAAAGAACTACCTCTCATGTAAAAGGTCTAATACACCCGAACTTGCCATATTAAATCTACTATAATTTTGAGTTCTTACTCATTTCCACGATAACATTGGTTTGCATGTCTTCTTGTGACATTTTCTTTTTAGAATGTACTTCAGGTGATTTTGGAAGCTTCATGGGACATTGCCCTGTTATTGATGGAATGAGATGGATACAAGCTCAAGTTCCAATTAAGTTTAAAGCAGGTTTGAAATAATACAGTCAATTCCAGAAAGTTTTGCAATACTGAAACCACTGGTAATATGCAGCTCATGTGCTGGCTAGGGAACTCAATCAAAAGTTCTGGTAAAAATCTGTTTAGTAGTTAGTTATTGCCAGAATAAAAAATATCAAGGAAAACTCATCTCTACTCCAGATTATTATTTTGAAGTATCATATGCTTTGAAAGTCTTGAGCTCCCGATTTCTTTCCATCTAGTGTTTTCTGGAGCATTTTTGTCTGTCACTGATTCTTCTTTAATTTTTTTTTTCATCAAGACAGACCCAGATTCAACAAATAGATATATGCATGAATTTAAAATTGCATAGGAAATATATGGAAGTCAGGAACTTGAGCTCTCTGCTGGAGCTGGATGTGATACTGATCCTGAGGTTAGCCTTATATATTGTGCTTCATGACCTTTTGACTTCCCATGCCATTTGTCTCCCATGTCATTTGGATTCTTAAAATGCTGTTAAGGTCAAAATTTCAGATAGCTTAGGAAAAAAGCAATGGCAATTCAGGAGACGCAAGGGGAAATAAAAAGTTTAGTCCTAGTGAAAGGGAAGGTTTTCTTGCTCTTGCCAAGCAAGAGCCAGAGCAAGAGCAAGAGCAAGTGAATAAGCATCTTCTCTGATGCTGAGATCTTTTCTGGAGAGGCAGTCTTAAGAAGGCATTAATTACATATGTCAGGATAGGTGACTAGAATAAATGGGACCAGATCAGGTTGCAACATCTCCAGGAGGAGTCTGAAATAACAAAAAGCAAAGAAAGTGAAGTGGAAGGATGTTTTGAAAGACAGTATGTGTGTCTTCTGCAAAAAAGCCACAGTGAATGTTTATTAAATGGAGGTGACTGTTTTGGTCATCTTGAAGCTCTGTATATGTATTTAGAAATCTCACATAGATGGTTACATATTAAATGAAGCCAGGATCTGGCCAGAAAGACCCAGCCTTTATGGTGAAGGGAATTTTGGGATTCATTATTTTGATGTAGCACTAAGCGTTAGGCTAATGGAAGGCCTAGCAGGATGCACCTACCTAGCACTGCTGGATAACAGATAGTTTTCATGGCTATACTCAAACAGTTTGTCCTGAAATTTGATAGAAGTTCTAACCCCTCAATTTAATGCAAATGTTTTCAAACAATGAGTATAGGTGACCTTCTATTAGCTGTAGTATTAGTTGCCCTCATGGTCTTTATCCGTCTGGTGTAACTGAGTTAACTCCTCTCCTTAGGCAAAATAGCAGAGTTTATAAAGACTGTTTATAATTCTTTGCTGGCGTGTGCTAGTGCAACAGAAAATAGCTGTGCTTAATTAAGCAAATGAAAATGAAGACCAAAGGTGTTGTCAAGGGAGGAAGCAATAGGAAGAGGATTCTCTGTCTAGAGGAACTGAGTTTGCATGTAAACAAAAGCAAGCAAATACTACCACTTCACATGAAAGAGAAAAAGAGCAAGGTAAAGGATAAATTGAAAGAGAGGTTGTTGCTGAGCTGGAAAACAAGACTTTTTAGTTAATAGGCCAAATTATTACTGAAATATATGTCTTTTGCTAATGTTGAAAGATGAGCTGTGATAAAATAGAGCTATTAAAACAAGATATTCTGAGAAATTGAATATTAACAGGCCTTCTGGGAACACTAAATAGTGAGTAAAATTTGTTGTATGTTATTTCAAACAGGGCTAATGCAAAGACTTAATTTTTCAAATTGCAAAGACAGTTGCTGCATAGGGAAAACCATTTGGTGATAAAGGATGAACAGTGATATTCTTCTAGAATTCTTTAAGATTTGAAAAATAAAGGTGAACTTTTAAGAGGAGTAAAAGACTTACTGCTAAGTACTGCTAAGTAATGATACTATGTGTCAGCAGATCTTTCAAAAAACCTGATTACACAACTAAAACCAAAGGTTGTTTCCAGTGCAGCTGTCCACTTAGCATTTGATGAATCAACATACATTAGGGGCATGGATCAGCTTTTTTTTTAGATTTGTTCTGTCACTGTTAAAAGCAATAAAATCTCAGCTATTGTCTTTGCAGACTTTAAACGTCAGGCCCTGCAGAAAAAATATACTCAGCGCTCTTTTGGCCCAAAGCAAAGGGGATGTCCAGCTAACTTCCATGGCTATTTTAAAACCAGATGGAGCTTGCATTCTGACTGCAGAAAGTTTATACTTTAGTTTTGTTTCAATACTGTCAATGTTCAAAACAGTCAATGTATATGAGCTAAATTTACCATGTTTATAGAGAGAAGGTATGAGCCTGTGATCCAGAACAAGCTCTTTTCATCTGGGAGTGGTATAAATGCAGGAGTGCAAGACTGAATATATCCTCAACAGAGAAAGGGAAAGAATCTGGACCTGCTCTGGACCTCTATTGTCTCGTAGTAAAAAAGCAACCGTGTGCTTACATGCTGTAAGTCATGAGTGCTGGTGCCTGCATTAGCCACAGTCTGTCCTTGTGATTATGTCCCATAAATAATATTCAAACCTTTGATTTAGCCTGAAAAAAATCCTAGAATGGTAAGTTTTTTTTTCTTTTTTGCTTGTTTATTTTAAGTGTTAAGGGGAAATGGCATAAGGGTTCTGCTGTCCTCCTTAACTGAAATAGGTGGCTCTCACCAGCTTCTTCTTGTGGCTTCAGTAAAACACTGGCTGCCTATGTCCGTATTAATAAATAAAACAGGACAAGGACATAGTCGTCATCACTAACCTCTTGTTTGGACTGTTTAATTCTTAGCACAATCACATGTACCGTGACAAAAAGCATTATTTCAAATTTCTGAATGCAGCTTGAGAGGAGAGACGCCAACGAATGCTCCCAAAAGGCATTACAGACAAGACTGCTCCATGTTTAGATCCCTCTGCTCTCTTTAGTCCTACAGCATTGTCTCAGCAGATTTTTGCATCCTCAAACACTTCCTTTACTCTACTCCCATCCCCCATATTTTTATACCATACTGTAAAGCCTGAGTATTATATAATCTCAGTTTTAGAATTGTTGTAGAGACTTTGAACTGGAAAAAAAAAAGAGAAAAAAAAATACAACCAGATCTTGTTGCCAGAAATGCACCATATAAGGCCTAGAACAGATCTGCAGTCAAGTGCTCTGCTGTGTAGAGGTAGTCGTAGTCATGCCATGCCATGCACCTCAGGGCTAAGAAGTGAGTCCTTGTTCTGTTTAGTTTAGTAATATCGATGTTCCCATGTCTGTTCATCTGCTGGCCACTTAAAGAAATTTGTTGTGTGTCAGCTCTCTAGAGTGGAATAAGCACTGTTCAAGTTCCCAGCTCATTTCTTATTACAAAACAGACATTTTTTTTTTTCTTTCTGGCACCTCAGGATAGGTTCTGGCACCATTTAAGGTAATCTTCCCTTCCCTTCATTGCCTTCTCTTTTGATGTCATTGTCTTCTGAGGCCCACTATTAAATACAGGTAATTGCTTCATTTCACTTAAAAATGTTTAACCCAAACTCAGATAGATACACAAGCAATCTGCTGTATCCAAACAATAGCTCTCATAGGGGCCTCCTTCTTTCCTGGAGTCTTTGAGGACTTCTGTTTCTTTCTTCTATTTAGCAATAGTGAACCCTCTGCTCCTAAATACTTCAGGCCATGGACTTTATAATGAGCCTTGGGAGAAGGGGCAGACTTTTCCACTCAAGTACATAGTCCATACTGTTGGTGAATGTATCAGTCTGGTATTTCTTTGGTGTCTTTTAGCTCAGTAAATCATCACTTTTACTCACATTGAATCAGCTATAAACTCTAATTCAGAATGGCTGATAGTTATTGTATGCCCCTAGGAAATGGGAAGCACAACTATCAGTCCTGGGAAGAGGCAAAGCAACTTAAACTCTGTCTCCTGCATGCAGAATTTAAACCATTGAGCTTCCAGAGACTGACGGCAGTTCCTCTGGTAAGGTAAAGTGATGGGCATCTCTGTTATTGATTGAGCCTGATCAGGTTATTGGGTGTTTAGCCTTGCAGGCTGGGCTTCTTGGGGAAACTTAGGAGACTGAATTTGTGGAAAGTCACACAACTTGGGCAAGAAACATACGAAGACTGTGGGCTTCCAGAGAAACAAGACTTGTTTTTGGATATATTTAGGTGCATAAAAGTTTTATTAATACTGGGGAATTTAAATCACACTATGATCACATTATGATCTTATTTAAGTACATTTTTAGGTGCTAAACATAACACAAATTTAGGCTCCAAAGTCCTTCCATGGGCATTGACAGTAACACTACAGACTGTAACCTCGTTATTGCAGAGAATATACAAAAAGAAAGCTAAAAGACAGCCTCTATTGTTTCTTCAAATTGAAGCTTATAATAATTAACTAGTTAATATTTCTGGAGCACTCATTTAAAGGTAAAATTCAGTAGAGTGCAAAGAAATCCCATGACTGCAATGTATTTATGGGTTAAGAAGAATGAACTGGGCTGATAGTATCTTTTCTTGAAAAATGAATTCAGAAGATATTCATGAGAGAGTGGGATTTTAATATGTATTTAGTGCTAGAAGAAAGTTATGGAGCCATCATTATGTAATTAACATTTACCAGCAGCTAAGTTGTTCAGAGTAATTAGTTAACAAGCAAATAAAAGAGTACAAGATGAACGAATTATTGCCCCAGCTTTTGTGAGCTCTACTTCTCATTGCAATGGGAAATTTAAATAGCAAATCGGTTTCATTCTTGATTTTACTTCCTTTCTCATGTTAGCATTATTGGCAAGTGCTCAACACCTAATTGACATTTTGCTTCTTTGGTAGAAGCAGTGCTAATGAGAGAGATTAAACATATGTTACTAAGTTAATGCACATAAAATTGCTATGCCATTTTCTTCAGAAAATCCGCTGTTTGAACTACTCAAGTTTAGTACAAGTATACATTGCTAAGAAAAGGTAAATAGCATTTCTACCAGAAGGTTATTTTTGTAGAGCTATAGGAAGTGCATGAGAGGACAAAAAAGTTAATAGTGATTATCTCTTAATGCAAAAATCTGAATTAAATATTGTTTATCATTCTGCTCATCTAACAGAGAGTTAGAGAGTTGTTCTGTGCTTCTCAAGTTCACATTAGCTATAAAAAATAGATAGTTTTGATACAATTTTCTGTATTATTTTCACATTCTTACAATTTGAAAGGGATATAAATAGTTTTCTCTGTTTACAAGTAAGACGGATCCTCAGACCTTCTTCCACATCATTCAATGGAGAATTAAAATGTATTTTAAAGGTTTTAAATAATAATAATAATAAAAGCAACAGAGTTATAAAAATATCAAGGATGAGATTCTAATATCTGTACTCATAAGCAACTGAATTTTATATGCTGTCCCCCTAATTTTGAAAGTAGAGAGTGGAATTAGATTCCATGTGGCTATGAAAATGTCAGTCCTGGGTACCAGCATGATATGATTATTAAGATATCAAATCTGTAATGATAATCTCTGTTACAAAGACTCTGAAGACATGGAAAATTTTATCCAGGTTTCAGTGGATGCTGGACTAAATCTAGTTATACAGAAGCCGGATATGTGTTTATTTTGGGGAAAAAAAATCTCTCATTTCAAAGCTTAATCTGTCATATTCACAACATGTTTAATTTACTACAGGTTTCTTACTTGAAGATTTATTCAAATAAGGCTTATGAACCTTCAAATAAAATTTGTGTGAACCAATGGCAAAAATTAAAACAGGACTGTATAATTCTATATTGTTACTTTTTTTGTGTGTTTGCAAGCTTCCCAGGGTTTCATGGAATCACCTCTACTTGGACAAAGGATAGAAAGCAAAGCTATCATTCTGGCTACAATGCAAAGAACAAAAAGCAGTTTGATCATTATTTCAAATCTACCAAAACATCCACAAATTGAAATAATAAAAAAGGTTAATTTTGAACAAATGATTCAAATTTTGAATTATGTCTCTTTATAGATTATGTGGTTGCTTGTGGGTTTTTTTAAGCATACGTTTGGAACTTAAAAATGAATAAATAGGTTTTGTCTTTATCATAATCAAAGATATTACCTTGCTGAGTTCTCTAAAAATAGAGAACTTACTTAAACAACACGTTGGCTTGTTTCCCCAAATTATGGATTTATTCCATTCTGTTTTGCTGAGTACTAGTTAAGAATAATTGTAATTTAGGTGATAGTTCCACAAAGGAGAATTATGTTACTCTTAGATTATGTTCATATTATTCATAAAAGGCTCAGAACAACATTTAAACACAAAAATGTGTTTACTAAGAACTACTGAATTCCTTTGTGATCTGTTTTTTTATCTTTTCACTCTTTCACTGCATAGCAGCTACAGTCTAGATGTTCAGATTCTTAAGTGATTTTTTTAAACAATATTTCCATTACAAATGCCTTATAGAATCTCTTTGTCAGACAGAAAAAATATTGTTTTTGCGCATGTTGACAACATGTTCCTGCTTGTATATAAAGTCTTACAACTTTGAACAGTGTGTTGTTTATACCTTGCTTGATTCTTCACACATATGCTCTCATTTCATATCTGGCATTTAACATTATTGCTCAGCCTGCTGTCTTAATTAGTCAGGAACACAGTCATTTCCTAATGGCCACCATGTGAATTTACAGAAAAAGGTGATTCATGATATATACAAATTTAGTTGAAATCAGCATCATATGTTAGGTTTCATTCTGACTGGCAATAAATATCTAGTTTTTCTCCCAGGTAAATGTGTGGTGATCATTTTAGAATTGTGTTGAGAATGTTCCCATAGTCCTTATAAATTGTATTCATAATCTATAAGACTTACTATGTTTATATATAAATACCAAAGTCAATACTATAGAAAATATGTATGGGGAACATGGAGATTCTCTGCAGTAAATTATCGGTGCATCAGTTGTGCTTGCAGGGAGTAATTTACAAGCTCCAGACTTGGACCATACTACGCAGCATACCAGCATGAAGTCCATACCGGTGTCCTCTCTTTTCTGCATGTCCGGGTTTCTTTCCTGTTAAATCAAGGAGCAAATAGAGGTGCATGCCTACAACTCACATTGGCATTTCAAACTGGGGACGTAGACATGGGGCTTTCATGTGACAAAATCTCTAGGGGAACCTATGCTCATCTGAAGCGGTAGCCAGGAGGGTACCTCACTGCACTCCAGACAGCATTGAAAACCCTAGTTTAGAGAACCGCTTTGGACCCTTTCTCTCAAAAGAGTTACTTCCATCAGCTTCCCTTTAACTGCTTTGGGGGTGGGATTTGGTTGCCTATGTGTAGGTACCTGGTGCCATTTGAGATTCAGAGAGTACCCACCTAGCCTCAAGCTGCCACCGACACTCCTGGGCTGGGAGCTCCTGTGAGTCCTCTTTCATCTCCATAAGGCCCAGGCAGACATCTCAGACACCACAGGGCATCCCAGGTGTAGCTGGGGGTGTATAGCTGAACGACTGATTTCCTCTCGCCATGGTGAGTTCTTATATTTAGATATCTTTATGTAATATCTACATTTAGATTTCTAAAGAAAATTCCATCTGAGTTCTGAATGAACACACTGAGAAAATAATCTAAAATAGAGGTCATCTTAAGGATACGACATATTGCTGAAATGAAGGATATTTAATATAATATAAATTATATAAAATGTAGCAGAAAAAAAAGCAGTTTCCTGTGAATTATGCATCTCAATTATTTCTTGTTAATACTTTCAGAACTCATTGTAAGTTGTATTTTGTCTTCATTCTGCTCATAAACACCAAGACTAATCCTATCATGGTTATACTGGGATGTACTCAACAAGTACAATGTGGATTGAAGAGACTGTAGAGTGCTGCTGATAGCCTTGCAAAAGCAACACAGATATTGAGGATCAAATTTAATTTGATACTATTGGGCTGTCACTTCTTAGATACTTTCTAAATCTCTGTAACTTGTGTCTGCATTGACATATATTTACATCTATCAAGGGGTTGCTAATGCAGAGTCCATACTTCCTGAATATTCTTGTTGTGCTAGGTCTGTATACCACTGATACTAACTGACATTTATGGAGTGAAGACATATGTAGAGAAAATAAGAGTATTCAAATCATGCTTCAGTTCTGTGTCTTGAAACAGGATCATTACACTTCAGTATGTTTAATAAATTATATGATTAAATTGCAGTTTGCATGTTCCAGCTTTTTTTCTATATAATATTTTGGGTAGCTAAAAACTTGATGTTCCTTGAATTCAATAAATGCCTTGCTAAGATTACTCCAGCTACAGTTACACTAAGTATATATTTCATTTAATGTATTCCCTATGCATAAGCATAGGGAATGTTTTCTAACCCATGCTCCATTTCCTTATTTGTGGTGATAATGACAAATGAGTTTATGGCTAAGAAGAAATGCAAAACTAAAATTCATACCATGTGGTAAATACAACATATTTATTCAGTCAATGACTAGAGATGTACTAGCAGCTCGCAGCCTGCAGCAGATTATTACAATCAATCAGTGGAGATGATAGTCAAGCTGGAGACTCTCCATTCTGGAAGATGAGTTCCTGTTTTAGGACTAGGCAAACACTGGGAATGTGAGCAGGAGACTTTCTGAAGAAAGGGAACTTGCCTCAGCAGCTGGAGTCCCTTTGGAACATTGATTTATTTAGTATTTTTATAAGCTAAAATCATGAAGTTCTGTCTGATGACAAGAAATGTCACTCTGTCAACCTCTGGTCCTGCATGGTTGCTTTTTTATGCACCTAACGTGAATAGGATAGAGAAAGTTAATTCTAGGTGGAAAACACTGAAAACTAAAAGGCTTATCTATGCCCCTTGTAATTTAAATATTGACTTAAATCTTTCCATTCTCTCTCTTTCCTAGGATAAAACTTCAGTTAAGCTGTGCTTGAGTGAAGACCCCAAGGGTGGGATTCACCTCTACCCTTTAGAAACCTAATATATCCATCTTAAATCTGGAGTTGATCTCCACCTCAGATTTTCTGATAACAAGTTTAAAAAACTAAAATTTATATGCTATGTTCACATTCCTGTTATAATTTTGATATCTATAAAGAAACTTTTCTCGGTTAGATTTTGACATTTGTCAGTGTCCTAGCTATTTGACAGCATTGTATATTTTGATGTATCTGTAGCAATATGTTTCAGTTATTTTTTATTTTAAAATATCCACTAATCATCTATTTTCTGTTAATGAAAAGTTCATTAATATGTTTTTATTTTTCTTACATGTTTCTTGGTTATTATAATCATCGTCACAGCTTCCTTAAGGTCTTTATTTTTTTGTATGTTGTACACAATTAATTTAATTAATTCATGCTGTACTAAATTTTGTTGTAAATCATTTGTTCCTAAGTATATCTGAAAAAAAAGAAGTTATATCTTGCCATAAAAAACATGTTTTGTTCAGATTTCACTGAAAGGAAATTCTGTCAGAAATATGTGATATGTCTAAAAGATTTGTTTCTAACACTGTGTAAAGGTAGTGGCATGAGAGACACTCTCTCTTTCTTGAAATATATATTTCTGTTATTTTAAATCTTTAAAATATAAAAAATGACTGGACAATCTGTACTAAAGAAAGAAAATACGTAACATGGAGAACTTTAATTGGGTATTACTGTCTTTAAAGACTTTGCAAAATCCTGTTTGAAAAATGTGTGTTGTAACATAAGGTAATGTTCTTTGATTACCTCCCATAGGTGGTTGAATAATCCACTTCAGTAAGCATGATGACTTATCAGAAAACAAGTAGAAACCTGCTTGTTTTGTGCAAGCAGGTAAATTTTGCTTCCTTTTCAAAAAGTGAGTGCTCATACTTCATTCTTAAAAAATATAAAATCACAGAGTGGTGTCTATCCCAAGCATCCAAGATGCCAAAATAATGTAACTAAATAAAGAACCAGCAGACTTTCTGAACATACAAACATGTCTAATGGCACATTAAGTAACAGATCATGTAAAAAAAAAATCACATATCTTCTAGCAAGTATCTTTATGTAAAATCATGTTTTCTTGTCTTTGATTTTTTTCATGCTTTTAGGTTAGTGTGGTATGTCTATCCACAAACATTTCAACATAGGCTTTCACAGGTACTGTCTTTGCCATCATATACAGCAGTAAGTTGAAAAGCCTATAACCATGGAGCTTCAAAAAAAAAGAAACAGAAACGCTCTCTTCCTTAAAGAAAGCAGTAGAAAAACCTGTGTTAGAAAAAAAATTGCTAGAAATATGCTTTAAATCCTGTAAAAAAATGATGACAAATGGATTGACTGTTTATTTCTATTAGCTTACTAAAAATGAATTTCTCCTGAATGTATGTATTCCTTCTGTCTGAAAATGCTACTATAAATGATATCCTGTAATTGCTAGCTGAATGATTTGAGTATAAGGCTTCACCCCCCAAATCTCTGGAGTTCAAGTTGGTGAGAAATCTTCTGATATTGTTAGCGCAGTTTATGAAGAATATTCTCATACTCATTAATAAGTATAAATATAAAAGTTCCATTATGTTTTGCTTTCACATGCTATTACTGCAGTTAAGCTGGAAAGAATACACCAATGAAATACTTATTGACACACTAATAAATAGTAATGCCACAGGAGGTTTTAGAAGCTGTCAGTAGTGAGAGGGAAATCATTTCAGTGGAATGTTTTTTTTTTTCCTTTGCAGATCTTAACCTCGGGACACAAAGTTGGAGCAAGGGCTTAAAGCAGTTCAAGGGAAGCTTTATCAAAGAGAGAGCAGACCCTGAACTTATGCTCCCAGCTAAGCTATGTGCTGCTTCTGAGCAGAAAGGTGTATTTCTGGGATATAAAAATCTATCTTTTGGTAACCTGATAAAATCAGAGAAATTCTACTCTAAAATGCAGAGAATAAGTAAATAAAAATATTGACCATACAGAATGTTTTTCATTGCACAAGCTATCCTAACTCCATTTGTCCCTACCTAAAGAGACAGAGTTTAGTTATTCATTGGCACAGCTCCCTGCACCTGATTAAGGCTTGATTCTTCATTCACTATGGGGGTGTTTTGCAAAGGTTCATGCCTGCAAACACAAGTAATCTTACACATTTAAGAGCCTATACACTTCTAATAGAGGAGTTCAAGGGAAGCATAAGAAATACTAAGACAAGCTACAGTTCCTTCCTGCATTAAATGAGAACATTAGACCTAGGAAGGGACTGTGCACTTGATGAAACACAGTAACACAAATGCACAGTGCTTTTGGCCTCAGCATTTCCCAGACAGAAAGAGACGCAGAAAATGTTCACTATTAAAACTTACACTAATATTTTCAAAACCAAAGGGCAATGGTTAATAAAGGTAATGGTTCTTTAGCTCAAATAAAGAAGTTGTAGCTGTATAATAATAGTTTGTACTGAAGACAATATTTTTAAACTTTCAGTTTATAATGTTTAGGTTCCTCAGCACATATTTTGTCTAGCTAGATACTAGGCAATTGCTTACATGAATAAGTCTTGGCATGGTAAAAATCATAATTCTTATTATTATCTCTTTTCTATTGTGCTTCACATTTCTTCATTTACATGATGAAGAGTAATAGAAGTGACAAGTCATAAATGTGTGAATAATCAAAAAATTGCTGTATCTCAGACAATCAGCATCTATAAATGTTAGACAAGTTGTTAAGCCATATGCTAGCAGTTAAGTGTTGGATCTAGAATTAAGTAAATCCCTTTCCATGTTGTTCAGAAAGGGTTCCCAGATTCTTTCAAATTCATCTAATTTATTCTATAAAACATAAATTATCTCCAGATATGCACAGTGGGTATTTCTGTCAAATCTGCAGTTCACTCCTCTGGCTTAACTCTGGCATGTCTGTGAGTGCCTGAGTATGATTTTTTTTTTTTTGGCTCTCGTAGAATTACTCATTCACCACCTCCAGAATGCCTTTAGAATCTGAATAATATGTTGATGCAAGCATATTAACACTGTAGGCCTGCTCCTATGTAATTTTTTTTTTTTTTGTATTAGGGAGCTTCTGGTTACCTTAATATTCATGTAAAATAAATGTACAGGTAATGTCCTGGTTATATAGTTCTCAAAATATTCTTACATTCAGCAAACCTCTTTGACCTTCCATTGCACATATAAGAATCAGTATGTTAATACGGTAATAGTTTTCTACTGTTCTCTGGTTTTCTATAGCTTTAATTCTATTGAAACGTATCCACCTTACAGCTAACCTAGATGGTGATAGAGACTTCAATGTTTTATATGTGGTCAACTATCAGAACTTCAGGGTGTGATAAATATCTGTCTGAATTCCACTGACTGTTCTTATTCTTATATGCACTGAGTATAGGAGTACAACAAGCTACATTTAAGCAAGCTGAATCCCACTCCCAAACTGGGAATGTTTGAATGTTAGAACTGAGAATATTTAGTTGAAACTCACCTAGTCCAACCCCCCTGCACACGCAGGGTCACCTAGAGCACATGGCACAGGACTGCGTCCAAGTGGGTTTTGAAGATCTCTGGAGAAGGAGACTCCACAACCTCTCATGGCAGCCTGTTCCAGTGCTCTGTCACCCTCACTGTTAAGATTTTTTCCTTAAGTTCCTGTGGAACTTTTGATGCTTCAGTTTGTGGCTGTTTCCTCTAGTTCTATCAGTGGCCACCACTGAAAAGAGGCCAGCATCATCCTCCTCAGTTGCTAAATGTTGCTGTCTAATATGGCATAAAGGACATTTGGCACAAAGGCTATATTAGATAGTCTATTTTTCAGGCATCAAACTCTATGGAATAGCATTGGAGAACTATGGGGAGATAAAGAGAACCACAACTGGGAGACAGACACTTGGATTGCCCAGTACTGAAGTTACCAATATCTAAACTGTTTACACCTACTAAGGATGTGGAAAGTTCTCAGAAACATCATGTCACCACAGAATTTTTACAGACTTGCAGAGCTTAGCTTTTTCAAAATTGCATCATTCAATTTAGCCTTTGAGCCTGATTAATGAAATTTAGTTAAACTGACACGTGGTTTATTCCTGCAAATTTAGCTTTATTTAGTGTTTAACTTCAAAAGGCACATCGAGTCAACAAGATTCATTGCTATGCATATGCCTACATCTCTGATTTGCTTTTGTTTTTAAATAGAGAGGACAGTCTAGGATCTGAGCACACAAGCAAAAATAACTTTGTGTATGCCACCCTGCACTGATGTGAAAGGAAAGCTTATAAAAGAGACACTTATTTTAGCAAGTCTCAGACCAGCATCGCTCAATTACAAAACTACTAAATTCACACAGGTTTTAAAAGGGACAGAAATGATTCACTAGACAACATTGCTACTTTAGTGACAAAAATGGCCAAACTCCTGCTGTTATATGGGTGTAATTTTTTAAAAAGTTGATAAACAGTAATGTATAAATTAACATATATACACTGTTTACATAGCATTCATCATCCCTTCTTGCCTTTTCTCTGTAGGAATATGTAGTAAAATAGAAGAAAAGCTAAGTGAAATGGTCATATTTAGTTTAGCTATAAGAAATGTTTCCCATAGAGCTTTAAACAAATTATAATAAATTATGTTGAAAAACAATGAAGGCTATGTTCTTAAAAAATATTATTTTAATGACCATTTGGCTATCCAGGAATTTGATTTAGTTATGCTGTGTCCACGGGATATCCAGCACAAATTATTTACTCTGACAGACAAAAAAGCACAAGAGTATTTGAACATCCATAGTGAGGCAGTTTCTGTAACAGAAAACCTCTACAAAATGTTTAACTGGTGATTTTGAAGCTGACAGAATGGTCGTTGCTGCATTATCAGTCTAGCAACTACTGTAACTTATGGCAGAAACCATTCAGTTTAATGACTTAGATTAGTAAGTCTTATTTCATTAGTTTTTTCCATGTTGAAAATACTTAAATGAAATAAAATTATCTTTTCTCACAGGCTTCACAGCTCACATAGCAGTCATATAAAATGGAACATCATATTCTTGAAATGACATTTCAGTAATTTAAAATGAAATCGTGACGTTATTGTGATTTAAGTTAAACTGAACTCTCAGCATCTGGTATAGTGGCATGGACGACTGACCTGGGAATCATAATCATGACACTAAGTAATGCTAGGAAAGGAATAATGAAAAAAATGGTGGTTTTAGGAAATATATTTACAATCCTGTTATATCTTTTCCAGAGATTACCCTCACAGGATGTCCCTTAGTTTACTATTCCCATATTATATCCTTATGCCTGGCATGTAATACAAAATCATGTATTTAGAAATTTTATTACAATCACAATGTTTAAGTGAAAAAAGGACTATGTGTCTCTTTCAGAGATTGTAGAGAACAAATAACTTGCAAAGAATTTCTATCAAAACTTAATCTGAGAGTATGAGATCTTCATCTATACTATCTGGAATCTTGGATTTGGATTCCATGTGTTCCTAAGAAAAAGACAGCCTCTCAAAAATATTTGAAAGAGATGGGAAATTGTAGCTCTCTTTCTCTCTCTCTCAAAAAACTCATATTTCATCATTTGCTTGGCCAGTGGCTCTACTGTGAGAATTACTTGTACCTAGAGTACTCTTATCTAGTGTTTTATGAAGACAATTTAGAAAAGATAATCACTTTCTTTGAAATAATATTCCTGCACCAATTTTAATCCTATCATTTTGTAAGTAAAACTAAGATTTTTTTGCATATGCTTATCATCGCTACATGTTTATCTACTCTCAATTTCAGAGAAAATATGTGAATTCAGCCTGAGTGTAAAGTTAGTACGAGTTCAAACATTCTGAACAAAGTTCTCAGTGTTTCTCTAAGGGCTAAAAAGGACACTAACCATTTATCTCTACAGATACTTTATGTACTATGTACTAACTGTAATCTTAAGAATAAATACAGCTGCTAAAATATACTGCAAAACCAGAAGAGTCTGACTCATAAGAGAACTATAAAAAAACTTTCACAAGGGATTGATCCATATCTATTTTATTAATGAGTTAATTACACAGATTCAGTTTTAAGAAAACATTTTTTATAGTCATGTATAAAATGAATTCACTATTTTTTCAGTAGCAAGTCATGTGGGATTCTAATCTTAAAAATACAAGAATAGTTTTCAATGTCAGCTAATCTTTCTTTTTTTCTCTCTCTCTCTCTCTCCTCTTTTAGCTTTGCCTAATTAAATCTGGGTGACATGACAAAACAATTTCTCTAAGGACTATCTGATGTCCCTTCTTTATCAGCATAATTTCATTGCATAGGGCAGCTCATCTTCAGAGAGAGAACAAGGCAATTCAAGTCAAATCAATACAAACTACCCATCCACTCTAGGGAAGGAAAAAAAAAATTCTTAGCTGGTACAAATCTGGAAAACTATACCACATTATCTGTACTGACATTTAGGGATTTAGATGACATACCAGCTGAAAATCTAACACACTTCCATTTCCAAGATCATCCTTAGCTTGAACTACAGAAAATTATTTTGAAATGCTATTTTAAACTAATCTCAATTATTCATATAAAGAGCAGTCTTAATTATTTATATTGTCAATGATTCGTAAAACTAGCCAATAAGAGAATTTCCCTTAAGCAATGTTGCTCATTTTCAACAACTTGCTTATACTAGGATTTTGTCATCCTGGCCTGTAAAGTTTTTGGATACACTAGAGTGATTTGATTGCAGTTGTGCTGATGTAAATCAGGTATAACTACATCAAGCCACTGGAGTTACAGAACCACTGCATAGCACTTCTAAATGCAAATTAATAATCTTTTTGAAGCAATCTGTTTGATGTAAGGATATTCATGTGCATTAATGAATACATTAAGCAAAGGAAGTGGTAGCAAAAAGTATTTCAGTGAGACATTCACAAACTCCATAATCCCTAGAAGGTATAGGTCTGCCTGGGAGGGGCTCACCAATGATGTCTGTGAATGCGGAGATGAAGAATCCCTCTATACACCCTTCAGGTAATGAGAGTTTTATTATAATCTAAAGGTCGTTTACTTTTTGTGAAGCAATTGCAATGTGTTATCTTTGGTTTAAGTCCTTGTGTAAAGGGACAAATGTATTTATAGGACCATGGACTGGAATTCAAAACTGTCTTCCAGCTGCTCCTGCGATACTTTAAAAATAAGTCACATTTGTACTCTAAAAGAAGGGATCAAGATATCAATTGCGTAGTGCTTTCCTCAAATCTGTAAATTCTGAGTGCAGACAAAACATGATGTAAAGTATATGCCTAAGTGCAAGAATTCTCTATTCTAATCTGGTGTCTAAAAGCTAATTTATTATTCCAGCTCCTACTTTGTATTCAGAAGAGAGAGTCACCTTTAGGAGGTGATTCATTGCCTCATAAGGTGAGCACCTGAGATAGAAGGACAGATGAATTAGCTTTTGAACATATCTGTTTCTCTGCAGTGGGTGAGTGACTCTGAAAAAAGAGACAAATGAATTTCATCCCCACTGTCCACTTTAGCCAACTTTCTCATAGCATTCAGTCTCCTTCTTTAATCATTTAACTCTCTTAATGCAAAGGGTGTGCAACCTGAATATATAACCTCAGCGTTACAAGTCCACTAGATGAAAAAAGTATGGCATGTAGTATGGCATGGTAAAATGTCCAAAGAACTCTTAACAAAAAAAGGGTAATTTGCATTTAAAGAAGGCAGATCTAAAACTCTGAAAGGTGGAGCACCTACTGACAAAGCATTTTCAATTCATTGCTTTTGGGCTAACCATGAAAAGCCACTGAAGACTTAAAGAGCTAAGAAAAGGAATTATGGACCTCTGGTTTTATGCAACAAGTGCTGCTGTCTCTATACTCCAAAGTAAACCTTTTTACTGCATAAAAATACGGTAGAGTGCAGTGTCAGTTTCAGTGCTCTGGTACTAGCCATTTCAGTGCTCTGGTACTAGCCATTTGTTTCTGGAGTATGGCTGCTTTCGTATGAAGCTACCTTCACAGGGCAGTGAACAGGAAAAAAAGGGAGGAGTGCAAATCTGAAAAGTTTCATTTATAGGCAGAGAATGTGCTGTTATACCTGCTTAATTTGCAAAGTCGATAATTCAGTCATAAACTGCACCCATTTATAGATGAGTTTCTATAGAATGCATGCCAAGTTAAAAAAGAAATGTGCAATGACATTTTCTATCAGAAGTACTAAAGGCTTGCTTTGTCTTCCAGTGGCAAATCTGGTTAGACATTACTGCCCCTGATGAGTTTGATGCAGGGAGGGATAGAGAGAATAGAATGGTTGTTACTTTGTTTAAAACCACTATTCTTGCTAGCAGAGGCAATTTCAAGCAAAGATGTGGAAGAGGGAATAAAACATGGCACAGACGGGGCAAAACTTGTTCCCTGCTCACTTCATGGACCCATAACTTTCCTTTGTAGGACAGTACTTCTCTCCATCCGGCTTCTAACAGTATGAACTACTGTGACTGGAAACAAGAGCCACAGTAATATTTGCTGGAGACAGCTCTGGAAAAGATTCCAAAAGTATTGTGGAATTGTCCCAGAGAGGATACTTTAGACATTAATATAGTGTTTCCTATAGGCTTTGCTAGATTAACTAATCTTGATCAGCTGTTTGATCCATTATTTTTTCTTGTTACTTCCCTCTCATTTTCATCTTACCTTCACTAAGGATCTTTGACCTGCTTTCCACATTCTCGTCCGCTTGTCCTCCTCAACTTTATGGACTTTCCAGTTTGCTTATCCCATTTCTCATACAATTTCACCCATGGATCTGGTATGCCATATGCTGCAATCAAATTCTTTGATGTTCTTTCTCTTTTATGCATCCTCCTGGGCTTTGAATAAACTTCATGCCATTAAGCTGTAGACATCTGTATGAGATGCTTCCACGAGAGTGCTTAATTCTCCAGGCTAGTTATACTGAATGGAAGAAACAGGATGAAAGTGATTTAACCTATTTCAGTTTTCTGTAATAAGATGAGATGAATGAGCTCTTCAAAGTCAACCAGTTTTACCCATTTAGTCAGATGAATTCCATGCTTTGCGCCAAAGCGAGGAACCGGCTTCAGTAAGGGTTTAGCTAAGCAACAATCTTAAGTATAAAAAATCATCAAATCTTAAAGAAAAAAATAGTTAACTGTAGGAATGGATATTTGGATTGGCTTGGAAAACCAAAAAAACAGACAACATTATTGCACACAAGAAGAAATACTTAACGAATGCATTTTTAATAATTACCATTCAGCCTATATAATACATAGCTCGCTGCTATGGAATCACATACTCACAGAATCATTATGGTTGGAAAAGACCTACAAGAACATCCAGGCCACCCTAAACCCACCACCACTAGACTGTGCCCTGCGGCGCCACCATGGGCACTTGAGGCGTTGGTGGAGCTCACTGTGGCGATAACCCAGGGCCTTCCGGAGCAGGAAAAAAGGGAGGGAAGGATCCAGGGCAATGGGGAGGGATGCCAGGTGCCCCTTTCTCGAGGAGCAGAGGTGAAAGGGGGAAGGCAGCAGATGAGGGCTGGTGCTGGTGTCGGGACTTGGGGCAGCGCTGCCCCGCCACCTCCCGGACATGTGGGAACTTGGACTGTATCCTGCAGGAGCCTGCGGTGGCGTGAAGAAATGTGGGTCATCAGGGTCGTGGCGGGAAGCATGCCAGCTTTCCTGGGCGCGTGCAGAAGGTCAATGCGCTCACGGCAGCCATCTTCCACGGAGGGGGAACAGGAAGCAGCTGGGCCCGCGGTCATGGCAGAGCTGCAGGGAGAGCAAGGCTGGTCGACAGAGGAGCCAGCAGGGCTGCAGGATCCTGCAGGTGAAGACCTGCCAGAAGAGCAGCAGCTGGAGGAATCCCTCTCTGTGCGCAGCGTCTGGGTCCGGCCGAGCTTGCAGAGCCTCTTCTCCGAGGCCCACATGCGCCCCAGTAACGAGGTCCCCTGCTCCCTCAACGGCAAGGACAGCGATGCTGAGGGAGAGGCAGCCGGCACCTCGCGGGGCGCACGGCTCCCCCCCGCAGGGGCCCCCGGGGGGGAGGG